>CM053623.1:379069826-379142718 GCA_028646595.1 Phalanger gymnotis | reverse complement strand
GGCAGGGAAATCAATTAAGAGGCTATTTCAATAATCAAGCCAAAAAGAGAGGAGGACCTGAACAAGGGTGAAGATAATGGGAGTGGAGAAAGGGGGAAGTATATGAGAGATAATAATAATAATAATCATAATAACGTTAATAGCTAACATTTCTATAGTACTTAGTATGCAGCGGGCACTGTGCTAAGCACTTTCCAATGATTATTTCATTTGAGATGCTGTGGAGACAGGGACAGCAAGAGCTAGAAACTAATTTGGGGAGTTGGGGGAGTTGGGGGAGAGGGAGTGAGGAGTGGATGACAGCAGGTTTGTAAACCTCGGTGACTGGAACGATGGTGGTGCCCTTGACGCTGGGAAGCTTAGAAAAGGCATGGGCTTGGAAAAAGAAAACAAACTTAACAAACATGTTAAGTCTGAAATGCCCATAGAACACTCACTCCAAACTTTCCAACAGGCAACAGGTAATATAGGATGGAATTCAAAGTCAGTCCATCAGTCAGAAGAAATTTATTAAGTGCTTATGATGTGGTAGGCCATATACCAAGTGTTGAGGCTCCAAAAAGAGGCAGGAACAGCCCCTGCCTATAAGTAGCTCACGTTTTAATGAGAGAGACGTGGAAAGGAAATGTACATACAAGACCTGTACAGCATAAGTGGGAGGTAATCTCAGAGGGAAGACATTAGCAATGGGTGTGGGTATGGGGAGGGGAGGGGACAGATGGGATAAGGGATAGAGACCAGGGAAAGGGCACCTGCAGAATATGGGATTTGCAATGAGATGAGGAGGTGGAACATTCTCTGGAAGGAGGGAAAGGCAGCAAAAGGGGGCTAAGTCAGGAGAAAGAATGCTGTGGGTGAGGGAGGGATGGCCAAGAAGGCCAGTGTCCTTGGAAGGCAGAGCATATAGAGAAGAGTTAAGAAAACTGGAAAGACAGGAAGGAGTTACATTACGAGGAGCTTTAAAAGGCAAAGGATTTTAATATGACACCAAGACTTTAAAATTTAATGTCATCTTGATCACACCACACACACACTCAATCTCTCTCTCTCTCTCTCTCTCTCTCTCTCTCCTTCCCTCCCTCCCTCCCTCCCTCAAAACTGAAAATTAGGAGTAGTCAAAGGAAAGAAACAAGGAAGGAAACAAGTATTTAGATAGCACCTACTATGTGCTATGCACTGTGCTAAGGCTTTACAAATATCATCTCACTTTATCCCCACAACAACCCTGGGAGGTAAGTGCTATTATTATCCCCACTTCACCAGTAAGGGAACTCAGGCAGGCAGAGGTTAGGTGAGTTGGTCAAGGTCACATAATGATTATGCATCTAAGGCTGGATTTGAATTCAGGCCTTCCTGATTCCAGGCTCATCAAGCCACCTAACTAAATCTAAACAGTCATTTTGCAGATAAACTGTGAAGTAGAGTTAGATATATAGTACATTATTACAAGAAGAGAAAAGATACCTTCAATTGTTTTTTTCTCTGTAGACAGTTTAGCAGCCACAGACGGAACTTGATACAAAAAGTCACAGAGAAAAGTGGAATGTGAAGATTCCTGAGGTAATCCACTTTCAAAATGAATGTCATGTTTGGGGAAATCTATAAAGAAAAAGATAATAATGTCTTTTTTTGTGTACAAAAACTACAAATGAAATGCAAAGATTTCATAAATAGCATGCAATATTTATTTTAAAGAATAATATTTTTATACTACATGCAGTTTGCCAGCACTCGGGACATATTCCAATTAAAATCTAATTTGATGATGATTCGATCATTTGTGTAAGATTAACTGTTTATATATCTACAATTCACATAATTATAGTAACAAGTATTTTGCTTCTTGAACTTTTCCCTAAGATGCAATAACTACTTTGGGAGTTCTTATTCGCAAAATCAAATTTTGGTGAGGATGGGTAATTTTACTTACTAGCAATAGGTCACTCCTTGGCCATTCTTTATACTTCTTCTCCTCAAACAACATGAATCAATAATAAACATTTATTAAGTGCACTGTACCAGGCACTAAGCTGAGGTCAGGGCATATAAAAGAAGCAAAAGACAGTCCCTGCCCCCAAGGAGCTTACAATCTAATGGATATTAACATTTAATTCTATTTTAATGTTATATTAAAATTACATATGCATAAAACTAAAGATCTGAAGAAAATAAAATGGTGTGTGAAAATTTACCTGAGAATTTATTGTGATAGAGAAATTCCATTTGCAGACTTTGTCCAGCTTTCTTAGCTAGTAAGTAGGGGGTGCTGTAAACAGGATCTCCAGTTGCACACATTACATCAGCTCCACTAAACAATAACGCCATTGTTTCAAGAACATCTGGTTTAACTACTGCAGCACACAAGGCCTAATCAATATTAAAAATTTAAATATATACTAAAACATTTTAGACTTATCATGTAAAATCAATAATCCGATTTTTTTACCCTCACATGCAACAACTGCTTGTTGTTGATAATGGCTGTATACTTAATTCTCAATAAATTAAAAAGATTTTAAAATGAGACTGTGATGTCTTTAAGTCACACTAGCAAAAAGCATTCTTTTTCCATCTAAATTATAATGTCCCAAAAGAACTTTCAATTCACATTTTCCTACATCAAAGATGATGATGTTTAAATAAAAGAAAATCCTCCAAATAAGCTGTATTTACTTGAAAAATTTTATCCCCCAAATATGCATATGATCAATGTTCTGAAACCTGATAGCATTTTTTTTTGCTTATTTTTTTTTTGAGGGGGAATGCAGGACAATTGGGGCTAAGTGACTTGCCCAAGGTCACACAGCTAGTAAGTGTGTCAAGTGTCTGAGGCCAAATTTGAACTCAGGCCCTCCTGACTCCAGGGCCAGTGCTTTACTCACTGTGCCACCTAGCTGCCCTGACCTGATAACATTTTAAGGAAAATAAGGATACAATTCTATGTAAAGGTGATCCAGGATCACCTAAATTAATTGACCTCTTTTCCTTCCCTATGGTTCTATTATTACCTGCTTCCCACTGTTATGGTGAAAATGAACAGCATTATCTCTTAAATTATTGGTGAAAATGAACAGCATTACCCCTCAAACTATTGCAAAACACCAGCTTAAACAAAGATAGCATTCAATCTCACAGTCTCTTGTCTGAATTATATCATCACCGGCATTTTAGGTTTAAAAGAGCTCAAGACATAAAGTGGAGGGGGAATTTCAAATTTCCCTTTTTCAAACTGTCTATATGGGTGGAAAACAGTAAAGACTGAAAATAAAGACAGTAACAACAGAAACGAATGGTGCCACCAAAGAAAATAATAGAGTTGATATAATGACAAAGATCTGATGATGTAGAACTAAAGATGTCAGAAGAGTTCAAATAGACAGTACTGTACAAATAATGTAAAACTAAGCATCCTATAAAAAGTGAACTGTAATTGGAAATTAATTGCCATGTGTTATAAAAATCTGTTATTCCCATAGTACAACCCTTAGCTTAAAACATGATATATGAATCTCGTATTTCCAATAGCAAATAATAAACCAAATGAATTAATTGCAAATTAATTAATGAGAACACTTTGGGGGTTAGCCAATAATTGAGCAAAATTAACAAATGAATTTAGATTTTTAGATACTTGACATATAATGATATTTACTTTTCACACACACACACACACACACACACACACACACACACACAAAAAAAAAACCCACAACCAAACTGAAGAATAGTCATTGTTTACGGACTCGCCGATTCTTTAGCCATTTTCTTCATTTGGTATTTATGCTTGGAACTATTACAAGTTTAAGGTTTGCCAAGCAGCTTCAATGTACAGGTTTTTAAGGCCCAACTTTTTTTATAAGGCCTAAGGCAAAAGACAGTTCAGAAAAAGCAATAATTTATTTTTCATATGTTATAAATGTATTCATATAAATAAATTTATTTTTCATATATCCAGTATTCCTAGTTCTGGCAGACTAGTAAGGTAAATATACTCTGGTATTTATTATTTATACTCAAAATTCATTAATAAACAGTGAGAATTTAATGGTTAAAAGCTAAATTGATGGAATTTAAAAATATAAAAATACTAGTTTTTTCCAAATAACTCAGAAGCAGCTAAAAGTACTGGTGGGTGGATTAATTAACCTTCTACTGCTGTAAGTACATCTCTGCCTGAAAATGTGTGATCTTTAAAAAAATTTTAAAAATGCAGAACATCTTGACAAATATTAGATTCTCTGAGATACTGCCCAGCATGATCAAAATAAATTTTTAACCACTCAAAATACAATCTTCATGGAAAGTAAACCTCCTTTGACACATGAAGACAGGAAAAAATAGAAGCAACAACAAAAAATATGCTTGCAGTGCTAGGGGAAAGATGGGCAGTCTCTGGTGACAGCTAATTGGAGCTGCAAGTACCTTAGACTGCATCTTTCCATGGGAAGAAAAGGGAGGAGGAGGAGGAAGTGGTCCTTACTTGTCTCAAATAAAAAAAAAAATGCCATATTTTTAGATAGAAAGGTGCAGTAATGAAAATGTGATAAAATGGATGGAAAGGAGTAAATTGATGAAAATGAGATAAAATGTAACCATTAAAATGGGCAATTCTACTTCAACATTTTGAGCATCTAGATGGTGCAGTGGGTAGAGCACTAACCCTGGAGTCAGGATTACTCATCTTCACGAGCTCAAGTCTGGCCTCAGACACTCACTAGTTATGTGACCCTGGGCAAGTCACTTAACCCTGTTTGCCTCAGTTTCCTCCAGTATCTCTGCCAAGAAAACCCCAAATGGGATCACGAAAAGTTGGACAGTTATGTTCAGTTATGAAAAACAGCTTATTCCTTAAAATGCTGAATAAAAGAAGTACCACAATACTTGGTCATTTCATCACAGAAGTTACATAATAGAAATTAAACTCATAGTTATACTCCCCAGATAAAGTCATAAATTATTTCCTTTCCTTCACCACTTACACATCTATAAAGGGAAATGTGAAAGCCTCCTAATTAGCTTTATCATACCTTGTTTAATTCTTCTTTGGTAAGAAAGGCTAAAAGAGTTTTTCTGAATCGTCCTTCTTTATATTTCTGAGTAATAAAAATTTTTCTTTCTTCTACTGTAGCATCTATGTGTAATTCTTTATCTTTTTGAAGATTTCCAGCCCAAAAGTCATTTGCTCTTTTGTTTCCAATGACAATAAAAAGCTGGAAGAAAAAATTTTAGACATACAGAAATGTGATTGTAAAATCATTTTTCAGACTTTAGTTTTGCTAGAGGGGTCCAGAACTAATTGTTTTTTTTTTAATGGGCTGAGCATACAGATTAGAGTTAAAAACCAGTTTACTACCTAAAATGAGTATAAACACATACAAGCACCCACCTTTTTTTCTCATAACATAAGACTTTAGTAGAAGGGCATTCAATTTTAAGTACAGCATAATTGTTCCCCATGTTTAAAATTTTGTTTCAAGGAAAAACATACTAATTTTTTTTTATTAGGTATCATAATGTTTATAATATAATTTAATCACTATGGCAACGATAATTTTCTTCTTATTTATGTCCTTGGGAATTAGAGATATCTAAATGTGATTTTAAAAAATGGCCTTCAAGTACAGTAATAATAATGAGAGAAAAGTTGCTGAAGGTATGGAGCTAAGGAACACACAATAGGCTCTGTGAAGGAAGAAGCAATTATTTGCCATCTGAGGAAATATGATATAGACCCAAGATTGAGATATCATCCAATAAGAGTTGAATGAAGACAAGGCAAGGAATAGTTATTGGTGACTGCCTGCTGGAGGTCATGAGCGAAGTATCAACCTACAGCTAGAACAAGGAAGTCACTGGTCTTGCCTGGGCATGTATTCAAGACATAATAACCAATCAACCAACACAGACTAAGCACCCACCACGTGCCCAGGACTCTGCCTCCTTCCCAGGGGCTGTTAAAACAGATGATTCCAGAGGCACAAATCCAGACACCTGCTAGAGCTATCTAGCAAATGTATAGCAACGAATATTTTCTTTACTGCCTTAATAACAATTCCAATAACAAATCATTCAGAAAGTAAAAGAATGTGGAAAATTCTATTGTAGATCTAGTAAGTGAGAAGAAGTCTTTGGTGTGGAATGGAAATGACTGGAATGTTGTGGGGAAGTAAACCACTCCCATCTTAGGATTTATAAGAAGAGGGAAGCTATCGATGGTCTAAATGAACCCTAGATTGTGGGAGAACAGATTTCAAAAGTATTCAGAGAAAAGACAGGAACAAAATGACAGACTAGAATTCCACAAGGGCAGTCAAGCTGGGAGTGGGGAGCTCTTGAGAATGAAATTCTGAGAAAACATAAAGAAACCACTGTGATGGGTAAGAAAAAGAGCTGTTTTAATAGACCAGTAGATGCACAAGGGCCTTATCAATCAACTTGGAATTTTTAAAAACACATAAAGATGGAAACAAGGGAAGGTTTAAAAAAAAAAAAAGGATGAATGTAAACATGTGGCACAGACCCATAGGAACAACATCAGTTGAAGTTCACAATGAGCTGAAACCACTGAGAACAGTTAGGAACAAAAAGGGTTTTGTTAGCTCTTTTAGGCAAAGGAAGAAGATTAAAGGAGGAATAAGATGACAGTCCAGAGGGAATGGGAAGATGACAGCTGATGGCAGAGAAAAGATAGAGCTGTTGAATTTGTATTTTGCTCATGGAGGGGATATTTGGACTGCAAAAGATAGGACAAATATGGCTAGCAGAAAGTCAGTACCCAAGGTAGAAATGAGATAACAATAAATGACCTAGTTGAATTTATCTAATTCCATAAGATTTTACTATGCCAGTATTGCAGTAAAAAAGTAAAAAAAAAAAACAGTCCTCACACCTCAAAGAGCTGACACACTACTGGAAAATCCTTAGGTCAAGTCATGTGGCCCAGATGTAATATATCCTCAGATAATGAAAGAACTCATATTGCCCAGATTTTCAAAAAAGGGACGTGAACAAAAGCCACAAAACTCAGAACAATGAACATTATTTTGATTCCTAGAAAAATCTCAGAACATATTTTTAAAGGACTGCTTAGTAAATATCTAGGAAAAGAAGTAGTTAATTAAGAGAGAGAAGGAAAGAGAGAAAACTAGATCAGGTACAACTACTGCTGGGGAAGAATTCTTTGGAAAAAAAAAGGAAAAAAGACACTGACAAAAGATTAAAAAGATAATTTTGATTATTGAAATTAATTTTTTGCATGAATGAAATCACTGTGGCTGAGATAAAAACAATCCTTACATCACATATCTCTGATAAAGATTTAATATTTAAGAGATACAGGGAAATAACACAAATATATAAAACTAAGAGCTATCCCCCCACTAGATACATTCAAATAATATGACCAAACGGTTCTAAAAAAAGAACCGCAAACAATTAACAATCACAGGAAAGAACTGTCCAAATCTTTCATATAATAAATACAAATCAAAACAAAACCGAACTTTCACCCCAAATTCAGCAAATTGGCATTTATGGAAAAAAATGAGAATAGTCAATGCTGGAGGGACTTTGGAAAAACAGGTACACTAAAAAAACTACTGAAACTCTGAACTGGTCCAATTATTTCTGCAATTAAGAATTTTGCTTAAAAACTAACTATAATATCCATATTCTTTGACCTACAAATCTCATTGCTAAGCATATCCCCTAAGGAAGTAAAAAACAGAAAGTTTCCATATGCACCAAAATATTTACAGAAGCACTTGTAGTACCAAATCAGTGGTTCAAAATAGATGCCCATGGATTGGGGAATGGTTATTCATACCATAGGAGGATCGGCTTAAGGAACAGAGAATGTTAAAACTTGAAAACAGAAGACTTATGGGGGATGAGATACCCATCTTTACCTATATTTAAGGCTGTCAACTGGAAGAGGAATTAGACTTGCACGGTTTGGCCCCCAAAGGCAAGACAATGGGTACAAGTTGTAGAGTGGGGAATTTAAAGCATGATGTCCTAAGAAAGTTCTTAATAATGAAAGCAAACCCAAAATGGAATGGCCTGCCTCAAGAAGCAGTGGATTGTCTCTCACTGAAGGTCATTAAAGTCTTTAAAGCAAACAGTAGATGACTGTTGAATATTGTTGAGATCACCTTTTAGCTATAGGTTGGACTCATGAGTCATTGGGGTACCTTCTTATGGTGAAATTCTATGAAGAGCAAAATACTGGGCTTTTTTTAATTAAAAAAGCAAATTTTAGCTTCTGATTCAATTATTTATGCTCTTCCCAACTCTTAAATGGATCCACTTCAGTGCTGGTTTCTTTTTTTGGTCCCCTTAATCTGGTTCAAAGAAAAAGCAAGTCAACCCTGTGGCAGTAGAAGAGTACTGAACTGGAAGTCAGAAGACCTGGGTTTGAACCAAGTTCTACCTTGTTCTTGTGACAGAACAAGGTGTATCACCTTGGAAAAGTCACTGAGCCACTCTACCTCAATTTCTCCATAAGGAGGTTAGAGTAGACCTAGGGTTAGAATGAGAGTTCTAAGATCCCTTCCAGAACTGTCCATGATCCTATTTACTGCAAAAATATTTAATACTACAGAACTTTTTAAAATATATGTGGATACATTTATGTGTGTATACAGCAACATACTGTCATTTAAGAAGTACAGCTATATTAAATATATCATACTATATCATATTATACACTATATTCTATCACATCATATTTAGTCATGATTGAAGGGTTATATTTAGTTTTTTTATATGGTTAGGATTTTATCTAAAAGCTACTGAACCACTTGATGCCCATCATACGACATCCTTTATATGGGTATTTCCTGTCCCATTAGCCACTCCCCTTTGTCAGTTAGGTCAAAATACATTTCTGGATCATACCTCGATGAGTTCATTACTCCAAATGCTGGCATCCATTTTTAGACTACGAACTTTTGAATCTTTTGGTCCTAAAGATCTGTGTTGTCCTGAAGGACAAAAAAATAAATTAATACAAGTTATCAATTTAGGTATTTTTTTCATTTAAAGTGGCCCTTTAAAGAAAAAAAACTGTTTCTTGCCAATAATATTTTACAAATTCAATTCAAATCAAGAAATATTTACTAAGCCTATAATGTGTGAAGTATTAGAGACACCAGGAATGTTTTCGTTTTTAATTTTTTTTAAAATAGTCCTTATCTTTAAGGAATTTTCATTCCACTAGGAGGGTTGTGATGTACACATGGCTAAGTATGACTCAAGGAAGAATGTGATAGGTGAAAGGCTGAGTATAGATAAAATTTATAAAATAATAAATTTAAAGAGGGGAAAAAAAAAACACTTTGGAGAAGGCTTCACAAAGGAAGCAGCATTTGAGATGGGCCATGAAAGAAGACAAAGATTCTAAAGTGCTGAGATTAGGATGATGAATATTCCAGGGACAGGAAACAGCCAGCACGAATTCATGGAAACAAGAGACAGACAAATGTCAAGTTTGCAGAACAGGCAGTAACTTAGGTTGACCAGAAGACTGGGTACACAAAGGGGAATAATGTTAGATGAGGTTGGAAAGGCAAATTGAAGCCAGTTTGTGGAGAGCTTAAAATGTCATGCTAAAGAGGTTTAAAAAAAAAACTGTAAAGAAAACAGCAAGTCAAGAAGAGTGAGCTCCAAATGTAGGCAGAAGAGTAGGTTCAAATCCTTGCTATATCCTCCTATATTGCATTCCTCTTGTCACTTTCATCCCTCAAAGGAAAAGAAACAGAGAGGACAATAAGACTTTTGCTCAGTTTCTCAAGGCTAAAGGGAAGGTAATTCATCATTCTATTGCTTATTTTCCACATGATACAAC
The DNA here is from genome assembly GCA_028646595.1 of Phalanger gymnotis. Taxonomy (NCBI): domain Eukaryota; kingdom Metazoa; phylum Chordata; class Mammalia; order Diprotodontia; family Phalangeridae; genus Phalanger; species Phalanger gymnotis. The sequence goes on along the minus strand of CM053623.1, from coordinate 379,132,871 downwards.
ATCGTTATGAAATTGTTCATTGTAGGGACACCTACTGAAGGCTTCTGACATACTCTGTACTGGTCAAGCAGCATATGTAAATACTGCGTTCAGGCCTGGATTCCCTATTTCAGTAAGGATAGCATCAAGCTGGAACTTGCCCAAAGGTGGTAATGAGGATGGTGATAGGATTCAAAAGCTTGTCATACAAGGTTCAGTAGAAAATAGTGGGAATTTACAGGCTGAAGAAGAAAATACTTGGGTTACATGAACTCTATTTTCAAGTATCTTTAGGAACTGACATATGGGAGGGAGAGTAGATTTTTTGTTTGCTGCTTAGGAGAAATGTGTAGGCATAACAGAGAGGTAGATTTTGGCTTAACGTAAGAAAAAAAAATCCCAATAATTAGAACTACCTAAAGGGGAAATGGGTTTTCAAAGGTGCCAGTCACTTCTCTATAACTAGGTCTCTTTAAGACAGGATTTAACAACCACCTGAACTGTTGTAAAAGAGACTACTCTTCAGTTATAAGTTAGACTTGAAAACCCCTTAAGGTTACCTTCTAACTCTGAGATTCTATGATTTTATAATTCTACGAAATTAGTAAACATCAACTTAAAATGTACCTACATTCTCTAGCTTCTTTAAAAATTTCAAACATAAGCATCCTTTTTAGAAGACAGAGAATAAGAAATCACCGTATAAGACGCATGCCTAAAACCAAGAAAATAAAGCTTGATGCTTTGAAACTGTCATTTTTTTAAAAATCCACATATGGATTAGTTGGTAAGAAATGTGAATACATGCTTAGAACATTCAGCATTTCACATCTCACTAAGTCACGTCCAACGAGGGTTTACAAGCACCATTGTCATCAGTAGCAACAGCAGCAGCAGCTAGAGGATCTAACCCGTGACAGAACAAAGGGCTGGATGCACAGCATCCCACTACCCCTGTACCAACAGCACTGCTCATCGTTAATTACCTGCACACTTCTTACAAATGACAACGCAGAGATTGATGGATGCCCAGTCAGGGTCTGGCGCTTTACAATCAGCACAGTTCTTGTTTGACTCATTGAACCAAATCTTCTCAGCTACTTCATAATCCGAGAGAGTTTCTGCTATCGATTGCTGCACGGCTTCAATCCACTCTTGCTTCTCTTTTTCCGACTCTGCTGTAAAGCTGAAACAATTGACTTTTCTGTCTTATTGATCTCCATTGTAAAGGCCAATTAAGCAGAGGGTACGGTTTGCATAGTTATTGCATTCAAAGATGGAATCACAGTTTAAAAATTTGCCCTCCATACAAATTTAAGAGTGATGGCGAGATTGTTTTTAATCCGCTTTTAGTTGAAATCATCAGAAATATCCAATTTTATTTCTCAAAATAAATTAAGGGCTATTTTCCTTTCTATGTTTTTGGCTTTATGTATTTTAAAAGCAAATAGTCATAAAAATCTCCCCTGACCACAGTGCTCCTCTTACCTTAGTATATCACAGGCTTAGATGAAAAACTTAAAACTTCCCAAGTAATAGACAAAGAATATTCAAAAAAAAAAAGAGTTGGAGAAGTCTCAGGTCTGTAACTTGATCCTCAATTCACAAAGCACTTCCTCGCCATGCAGTTTAGCTTTAAACTAAAGCTAACAATGATCACATTGCACATCAGAACTGGGGATTTAAGACTTAAAAACTAAAAGTGAGCTAAACATCAGATGGATTTGAGGAAGTTTAAGAACTACCAGAGTTCCCACAAACGATTGTTCTCTAGAGCGGATTTATGCAATCATCACGGGTGATTACATAGTGCAGCAGTTAGAACAGGGAACTTGGAACCAGAAAAACCCGAGTTCTAATACTGCTTTAAACATTTACTAACCTTAGGCAAGTCACATTACCTCTCTCAACACTCATCAGTAAAATAGCAATAATAACAGGTATGTAGGGAGGATAAACTGAGACAATATATGGAAAGCGCTTTGTAAATCTTAACGAACTGTGTAAGCACTAGCTATTACTCAAATCATGAGATAATTCACAGATATAATTGTAATGTTCTTAGTTTTGTCCACTCAGTAAACATAATAGCTCAGCGCATTAAAAATGTGACCTTTTGCTGGATATGCCACAAAGTGGATAATACTACCTTTCTAAAAATGTATAAAACCCTTAATTTTCTCCTCAAAGTATATGCTATATTAAGATGCAAGAGAATCCAAAGAAGTCTAGTAAGTGCTACACCATCCCTGGAAATAAAGAACTGGTTTATGGGGCTAGCATTTTTTTTGAGAAGTTGAATTCACAATGACCAAGATATTCACAAATTTGGCTCCTACACAAATATCTGGTCCTACACAGGAATAGGTGGTCCTCATACTTAAGTTTGTGATTGGGGCTGGAATTTGTGGATGCAAAACTAAATGTGTTATTCAATCTCCAACCATCACCTTTAAATTGCAAAGACTAAATGCTCCATTTGTGAGCAATGCTCTTGGTTTCTTGGTGTAAACAGAATAATAACTTTAAATTGGGTAACAAAAATCTCCAACTAATTATATTAAAAGTCCCTTGAAGAGATTTATTATATAATCACTTGGCCCATTGCAATTATTTCTTCAGGCCTCAAAACTAACACCAAGGGTACAGGTGACTTGCAATAATTTATTTATCAAGTGAGTATTCATTATATAACTAGAATTATGTGAGGTTATAGAGGGAATACATTCTTTGACTTCAAAGAACTTAAAATCTTACTTTGAAAAGAATTTTTTTGAAGTAGAGAATGAACCAAGACAAAACTTAGTGGTAAAATGCTTATTCCAATATTTTCAGGATCTGCTATATATTGTGGGTAACTCTCCTTACTGATGTAGATCACACCACAAGTAAATAGTTTAGAATTGTGCTACCCTCCCCCCTCCCCACGGCAAACAAAATCACCATCATCATCACTTGGTGACCAAAATCCTGGCAATGAGATAAAATGTTTAGGACAACAAATGCTACAAAAGATCTTGAAGGTGAAAAGTATACAGGAAAAGATTTATCTGGGAAGGCTTCAAGGGTCTTGTAGCAAGATGGGGGTTTAGATAGGCAAAGAGAAATCATAGCGTTGAATGGAAAGGAGTAAGGCTTGAAGAAATATGCGAGCTCTTTTCCCCTTCTATCCTCTTACTGTTAATTTCCATATAGACTTGTATCTGTAGAGGGAATCATTTATTTGCCGATAGAAAAAAAAAACAACAAGTCTTTCTAAGTCTAATCAGAAGTAACACAAAATTGTTGTCATTCAGTTGTTTCTGTCATGTCTGACTCTTCGTGACCCCATTCTGGCTTTTCTTAGCAAAGATACTGGAGTGGTTTTCCATGTCCTTCTCCAGCTCATTTTAGAGATGAGGAACTGAAACAAACAGGGTTAAGTGGCTTGCCCAGGGTCATACATTAAGTGTGTCAAGCTGGATTGGAACTTGGGTCTTCCTGACTCTAGGCCAGCACTATACCCACTGTACCAACTGCTGCCCTAACACAAAACCGGTGGGTTACATATTTCTTTGGACTTTTGATGTTCTAAAACTATTTTGTAAGGCTTTTATTTATCAGCAAACAGAGAAAAAAGGCAAGTCACTACAAATAATTTCACTGTTCAACTAGTTCATCTTAAATACAAGATCAGTAACTTAAAACTTACAGAATTAAATTTGTCAAAAGCACTAAAATAGTGAAAGATTTTAAATCTTACCTAAAACTTCTGTAGGGAGTGATTATTTCAAAAGATTGTTTTACAGTCCGATCCACATGCTTTACATTTGCTAAATTCATAGGAATTACAGTAATACCAAGTCCACTCTTAAAATCCTAGTTTGGAAATAGAAACATTCGAAAATTTAAAAATATGCATATTTTTAAAAGTTGAATCCTGTTATAAAACATCAAAATTTATCATTTTAGTAATCATACTTATTTAACATAAAACAAATTTTTAGAATATGAATTTGAAAGATTTCTTTTTCTCCCTAGAGTTAGTTTTGTTACTCTCAAAACCATATGATATTCTAAGATTTACTGTTTGGATGTTAATGATTTATTATTTGCTTTCCTTCAAGTGGAAGATAAGCTGACCAGCATGTAGTTCCTAAGGGCAATATATTTTCTCTGTTTTTAAAGGCAGGCATGATTACTAAAACTTATAAAAATATTACCTTTGATCCAAAACATTTGAGGAAAACCCTGTATTTATTCATGCATCCTGGGTAGAAGCATTATTCATTTTAAGATGTAAATAATAACATGTTCTCTTGCTATATATTTCTCTTTCCATTTTTAAATTCCCAAAATTGTGGTTTTTCATAGAAGTATCTTTCCTAGAAAATATTTGTGTTACTAGTGCTGGGTGCCATTAAAACATATCATATTTTGGCTATTATAATTTTGTCAAATACTGGGTGTCCAAAAAGGGTTAGTACATTTTTAAGCTTCAACAGTCTCAGAAGCATAAATGCTACAAAGTTATAGGGGGGAGGGCAAGATCTGAAAGGTTAAATATTAAAATTTAAAATGTTGATCATTTTTATTAAAATTTAACATTACCACTGTCATGTGTTATATATAACCTTAGTCAGTTTTCAAATTTTAAGATTTTTCTCAGTCCCTGCTAAGTAACGGAAAACGCTGAATTTCTAATCTTAGTCTTAAAATCATCAAAGTCTAAAAATCCATAAAGTTTTGAAATGTGGACCACAGTTTTAATCTGACCCCACAGGAAAAAGGGATTGATCAAGAGACTGAAGGGGACTGCTATCCTAAACAAAGACAATATCTAATATATAAGGAATGGAGAAGACACACTAGTAATGGCAGAAAAGTGATCAACTTAACAGAAATCTTTGAACAGCTTTCAAAAAGTTTCTGGCATAACTTACAGTAACTAAATGTCTGGGTTTTTTTTTTCCCCTTAAGTAAAATATAAAAAATATCAACTTCTATATTTGAATGGATCATTTAGTTACATACATACTACAAACTTTTTATCTCCTTGATAGATATATAAATCTAATGAATTATTATGAATATATAATCTATTTAACTACTGCATATTTAAAATAACACCTAATATTCATTTATATACCTTCAAGTTTCAAATAAAGGATTACTGTGGGAAAGATATTTACTTTTCAATTTAAAACCATCAGTTAAAAATATTATTGCACTACTAGGAAGAAATGAGGTGTTGTGTACCATCATATAAAGATTTATGAAAACAACTGAGAGCTTAGAACATTTCATTAAATAGCTGGCATCTTGTGAAATGTGCAAATTTGTGGCAATTTCTCTTGGAGAAAAACGTAAGGGTTCAAAAACCATCATATGACATGCACAGCACAGGAACATCCTTTTTCATGTTCCTCCTCTACTTCCACATTTGTGTCCATTCAAACATAAGTTATTCAAGATATGAATAGCTTGCCTCCAGAGATGTATATTTACAGGAATTGTATTGTTCTTTACTCAAAACATAATTAAATAGAATCTTAAATATCCTAGTGCCCTTTCCCTTTTCAAGAAAAATTTTTTCAAGGAAAAGGCATTGCTCCTCAATCATGGTTCATGTAGTTGCTTTCAAAATGTTTTTCTCTTCCTTAAATCTTTAGCTATGATTTCAATGGTCCTGCAAAATCATCAATAGATCCATAAACTCTACTCTCTCTAACAATGCAAATTTAAGTCCCTCCACAACTAATACATTTTAATCTATAGGAAAGGTTATACAATCTAGGCTTCAAAATGTGGAAGAATCATAAAATCAAAGCATTTCAAAGTTGGAAGGGCATCAATTTAATCTAACTCACACCAAAAAACAAACAAAAAACCTCACTCAACAAATGATCGTCTAGTCTCTGGCTGAAGAGTTCCAGGGAAGGAGAAACAACTAACTCCCAGAGAGAGACCACAGCCACAGGGCAGTTCAAGATTGCCATATAGATATGTAACATTCCTATCTGATATGTTGATCTAGTGGAGCGAAATTTGCTCTGTCCAGGACAGGTTCCAATGTCCCTTTAAAGCCTCAAAAACCCAGATACAAGATAGCTCCTGAGATCTGACAACACACAGCTCAATGAAGGTCATCTGCATCATCTCCAAAGGGGACGAGGAAGACGACAGGAAGTTATACTCAACATGTATCTTTGAGCTATACTCTTTACACAAACTGCCTCATATCCTGCAATACTCTCAGAAGCAGCTTATTATGTGTCTGGATAACTCTATTAAGAATTTTTTCACTCTTACATCAAGCCTAAATTGTCCTCTTTGAAACTTTTACCTCTCCATGTAGAACATGTCTGATCCTTCCACCACATAACAGTCCAAAAGTACTTTAAATACTTGAAGACAGCTATCACATCTCTCAACCCACCCCCATATTCTTTTCTTCATGCTGATTATATCAACTTCCTTCAAACAATCCTCACATAGTAAGACGTTAAATTTTTAATTAGCTCTTTCACTAATTTAAAAATAACTTTTGGTGATTCTTACTGAATATAAAACTGTTTCTATCTCCCATAATAAGGTCATACCACAGTATCTTCCTATATGATTAAGCAGTGAGGAAATTACACTAAGCTTTATAATGAAAGATTCAAAAAGACAAGTAAATTGGTGCTCACTGAAGTCTGAATAAAAGTCTGATCTTCATACTTGAAGAAGGTTCTACTAATACCATTAGACTGAAAAGATATGACCTAAATAACATTCCTACTGAATATGAAGTAGAGGTGATAAATGGATTTAAGGGATTAGATATGGCCGATAGAATGCCTGAAGAACTACAAACAGATTCATAATGATACATAGAAGGCAGCAACAAAAAAATCCCAAAGCAAAAAAAAGAGCAAGAAAGAAAAATGGCTGTCTGATGAGCCTTTACAAATAACTAAGAAGAAAAGAAAAAGGTAGAAGAGAAAGGGAAAGATATACCCAACTGAATGCAGAATTCCAGAGACTAGCAAGGAGAGAGAAGATTTTTTTTTCTAAATAGGCAACACAAAGTAACAGAAGAAAACAACAGAATGGAAAAGATAGGCGATTTCTTTAAGACAATCAGAGATATCAAGGGAATGTTTCATGCAAAAATGGGCATGATAAAAGACAAAAATAGAAGGGATTTCACAAAAGTACAAGAGATTAAGAAGTACAGAAGAACTATACAAGAAAGATCTTAACATCACCAAAAACCCATGATAGTGTAGTTACTGATTTAGAACCAGACATCCTGCAGAATGAAGTCAAGTAGGCCTTAGGAAGCATTGGTGGAGGTGACAGATTTCTAGCTGAGCTATCTAAAATCCTAAAAGATGATGCTGTTAAAATGCTGCACTCAATATGCTAATGAATTTGGAAAACTCAACAATGGCCAATGTATTGGAAAAGAACAGTTTACATCCCAATCCTAAAGAAGGGCAATGCCAAAAAGTGTTCAAATTACCAGCTGCACATTCATCTCATGCACCAGCAAGGTTCTGGTTAAAACTCTGCAAGCTAGATTTCAGCAGTATGTGGACTGAGAAGTACCAGAAGCGCAAGCTATTTTGCAAAGAGGCAGAGGAACCAGAGGCCAAATTGCCAATATTCACAGGATTATGGAGAAATCAAGGGAGTTCCAGAAAAAACATCTCTTCCTGTTTCACTGACTACACTAAAGCCTTGGACTGTGTGGATCAGAGCAAAATGTGGCAAGTCCTCAAAGAGATGGGAGTACCAGATCATCTTACTTGTTTCCTAAAGAGCCCGTATGTGGGCCAAGAAACAATAGTTAAAACTGAACATGGAACAATTGATTGGTTTTAAGTTCGGGAAAGGAGTATGATAAAGCTGTATATATTGTCACCTTATTTATTTAACTTACATGCAGAGTACATCATGTGAAATGCCAGGCTGGATGAATCAAAAGCCAATATTAAGGTTGCTAGGAGAATTATCAACAATCTCAGAAATGCAGACAACTCCCTATTACAGAAGAAAAGTGAAGAATTAAGAAGCCTCCTAATCAATGTAAAAAAGGAGAGAGTATGAAACCTTCATGACAACTGGTCCTATCCTTTCTTGGCAAACAGAGGGAGAAGAAATGGAAGCAGTGTCAGATTTTATATTCCTAGCCTCGAAGATCACTGCAAATGGTGACTGCAGCTACAAAATTAAAAGACACTTGCTCCTTGGAAGGAAAGCCATGGTAAATCTGGACAGCACACTAAAAAGCTGAGACATCACCTTGCCAACAAAGGTCTGTATAGCTAAAAACCGAAGCTATGTTTTTTTTTTGTTTGTTTGTTTTTTCCCCCAGTAGCAACATATAGCTGTCAGAGATGGACTATAAGAAAAGTTGAGCATCACAAAATCGATACTTTCAAATTGTGGTGTTGGAGAAGACTTTTGAGAGTCCCTTGGACAGCAAGGAGATCAAATCAGTCAGTATTTCAGGAATTCACACTATTCTTTGGAGGGACAAATACTGAACTTGAAGTTTAAATACTCTGGCCACAAAATGAAAAGACAGGACTCATTGGAAAAGACCCAGATGTTGAGAAAGACTGAAGACAAAAGGAAAAGGAGACAGTAGAGAATGAAATGGATAGATAAGTGTCATGGAAACAATGAACAGGAGTTTGAACAGACTTCCGGAGACAGTGGAGGATAGAAGGGCTGGGAGTGCTATGGTTCATGTAGTCATAAAGAGATGAATGTGATTGAAAAACAACTACTAATCACTATTAATAGAAGACACTTTTTGAATTGTTCACCCCCTTCCCCTCCTGTACTGACACTGGTCTTCTCTGCTGTCATAAGGTTTCCTCACGACCAAAGCATGAATTTTCAAGATGTACTCTGTAAAACAAACAGTCGTGATTTTGGAATTAGCATTATGCTTTAATCAGTTAAACAACTAGCTTAAAGCCAAAGCCAAAGATCCCTATGATTATTCATATTAAAGTCTTTTATAAAAAAAAAAAAGTTCCTCTCAGATAAATTATTTTATGTATTCAGCTGTAATAAGTGTGGTGATGGACAGGACCAAAGGCCAAGGAAAGAAGGACCTCTTAAACTTCAGACAAAAAAAGTTCAAAATGGCTAACTTAAAAGCCTTAAAGTTCATCATTATATACTTGTTACAAACTACATCAAAAATTGGCTACTTCAAAAAAAAATCAGAATACTGACAGTTTTCTTTCCACATTTACACCCTCCTAGCTATCTAAGTTGCTAAAGGCAACTTGGATTCCTTAGAAGGAAAAGCGATTAAATCTGTTCTGACTAGCCCCAGGACAGAACTAGGAAAGATGGGCAGATACTGCTGAAAGGCAGATTTCAGACAGACATGAGGGAAGGCTTCCTAACAATTACTATTAGAGTGAAATAAAAGAACTAAAAGTCTTGGGTGTACAAGGAGTACTAGGTTTCCTCTGTACCAGAAGTGTTGGAACAGAGACTGGATGATTATTTGCCAACGTTGTTATAAAAGAGATTTCCATTCAAGTATGGGCTAGATGAAATGTCCTGTGAGGTGAGGTCTCTTCAAGTTCTTAGGTTCTGTGAGCTTTTTGCATTTTGAAAAAAAAAAAAGTATATGTGATCTCTCAATCAACACCTTTTCATTTTCATATCAATTAGCTCCATTTCCTAGCTCTTTATCATCATACCAAGAATATTTGTGCTAATTTTTCATAATGTGTATAAAGGAATCATTAGTCACATTCAAATTATGAAACAAAATTAGTTATACCAAGAAACCTGACTGTATAATTTCATGTAGACAGTTAAAGCCAAAATTAATTTAGGAAAGTATTTGAATATTTTAATCCTGGGAAGTACTTTAAATTAGAAATGCCTTATATTAAAGGCATACTGGTGAAACTATGAAATCCTCCAAATAAAATATTCTACTGTCTGGAAACAACAAATAAAGCTATTAAGCCAACACTTGTTTCCATATCGGTTAGGTTCAAAGAATCAAAAATCTGGATGGATCTTAAGAAGTATCTCTGACTACATATTTATAAATACCTCCTTGCAAATAAATGGGCAAAAGGGATTTCAAAACACATTTTATAAGCTTTATCAAAATTATTTGCATTTTTCCACTTTCTAAGGCTTGCTCTTTTTATACAAATTTAATTCACAGGAGCTTAAAAGTTCCACGAACTGACGTGAAATATATTATTTGAAATACACACAGTCTTGAAAGAGTTGTTTTCATGGATACATATTTAGATATAAATATATAACATAAAACATATAAAAATATAAAATTATGAAACCAACTATTTCAAGACAAGACTGACCATCACTTAACTATAACTTTCCTCAATTAAAAATAAAAATAATTGCATCTGACCATTTAAGTATTTTTCTTATTTCAGTTCTAAAAAGGACAAGGTACTATTTGTAAAACTTCCAAATTTCTAAATTTCAAATTTGTAAAAATTCAAATAGAATTTACTTTTATTTACTAAAATAGAATAAAATTAGAATATTTTAAACAGAAATTAAGATTTAAAAAATTAATTATGGAGGCATTTTATACTAACAGCCCCATCTGAAATCAATTGATGAATTTTGTTTTCATCAAAGTCTTGTCTAAATATGAATTGGACCTTTTTTCAATATATTTACATCGAAGAACTTTATACATTCTTAGTCTCTCGGGGAATACCTTGTATGCATTTCATGAATATAAATATGATTTTTTTAAGGAAAAAAAGGTGACAAAAGGAATGTATCAAATAGCAGATGACGGAGATTGGATTCTGGACCTAATACTGTAAAACTAGCTTACTTTAAAAGTCTATGGAACTCAGTTCTCTCATAAAAAAATGAGGAGTCTGGACTACATAAATGCTAATGTCCCTTCTAGCAATGATAATCTATGAAATCATCAGGGTGCTATTTTCCTCCAAGAAGAGACGATACAGGCAGATGTATGGGAAAGAAATAACACTATATAGGAGAACTTTTGTGGGGAGGTTTTCATATTTGATGAAGGTCTTCGTGTTTCAGGCTCTACACACAAATGCCTAAAGACTAGGCATACCTAGCATGTACTAAGATATTCCTTAAAAGACTATTTGATATCTGGCCATTGGACCCAGATGGCTCTGGAGGAGAAAGTGAGGCTGGTGATTTTGCACAGCCCCACTTAACTCAAATCAAAGTCAATTGCAAGTCATGTCATCATCTCCCTGATGTCATGGTCCTCTTTGAGAATGAAGGACAAACCACACACAACCACACAACCACCAAACATTGCTACTGTGGGGACAGCATTCAATAATGCTGAGCCACAAAAGAGCATGTCTTGTCAATTTTAAAAAGATTCTAAGGGCTAAGCAGGGTTTAATACGCAGAATTTATTTTCATACATAACCTTTAATGTATTTATTCTATTCAAGATGGCAAAACACTTTGCACAAAATGTTCATGGTAATGTCTAGGGAAATGTTTCTTCATGTAATTTCTAAGTCTATAAAGCTGATGGTACTATTTCGAATACTTGCTAAGGTTAAAAAAGCGATCTTTAAATAAATACCATAGGTGTGTGACACCTTGTAACACATGATTTTTAAACTTTCATTTACTACATAAAATGATTTTATACTCAAAGCATCTTCAAAATCATGAAATATGCTTGCAGCAATAAAACTTAGCTAACATTAATATAGAATTATCAAGATAATGTAAACAATTCTATGATGAGAAATAAAAATGAACATTTCACATTCATAAACATAAAAAACCCATCCCATATTTGTTGAAATTTTCAATCTATTCTTGAAAATACCAAATGCCAGATTTCAGTGCCAGGGATATTAGAACCCATTGCTCAAACATTTGTTATAAACAGATGTGCCATTGGCACCAGCTGTCCTAGGAAACACCAGATTTAGAGCTTGGCCAGACCATGAGAACTTGGGGCACCACCTCCAATATGCTGCTTCCCTCTCTACTACAGAGCATCCCTAACCCTATACATGGATTTAAGCTATATCACTGTTTCATCCATATACATGAATATAAGTGAAAATGTTTTTAAAAGGTGAAACTTCAAAACAGAAAGGTTTTTCTCTAATTTAAGAAATGCTGACATATCCATATATGTATAGAATGTATATGTATTATACTTACATTCAGTATATGTATTATGTATGGATAGCCCCTTTATTCAATAATTATGAAAGGCCACATGAGATCATCAAGAAAGGGGAAGGGAGGTCTGACAACTGTTCAATAATATTATGTTTATCATATCAGAAAATGAAAAAGGCCTACCAACTGATGTATAAAAGGAATCAGAAAACAAAACTCTTAAGCTTTTTAACCTAATCCTCCTAATGTTGACAGGTCAATTGCAAGAATGATACCACGTTATATATACTCTGCAAAGCATTTTCATTAAATTCGTCCCATGTGACAAAAATATAAATATTAGGGGGAAGAGGAAGTTTATTGGTTTGGTCCAGACCTGAGATCTCACTGGCATAAGGAATCTGAGTGAAGAAGTGAAATTAGTTACTATTCAGCAGCTTTATAATCTCAGAGCGCTATTTAAGGCACTGAATGAAAGGTTCAGTGAGTTGAGAAGTTCAGGGACTTGATTTCAGGTCTTTCTAATTGTAAAGATGGTTATCTACTCACTATGCAGCACTGCCTAGTTTAAAAAAAATAACAACAGAAAACAGAATTACATTTCAGAAACCCATTGTTTTTCAGGGACTGACAGAAGACAAACTCCTATAGTATAAATAAACTTCAAATATCCTTTAAAATTTCATCCAATTAACTGGAACAGCCTATCACCTGATTTCAGCCAAAGAAAAAGAATCATGTAGAAAACTGAAAATTAAATAATAGCTAACTGCTTGTACCTGTAAGGTAGGTATATTTAAAGTAATACATACACACACACACACACACACACACACACACACACACACACACACACACACACACACATATACACATAAAGGTTGGTGTATATAAGGTAGGCTACTTTTATCTCTATTTTAAATAGAAAAGTGACTTGTTCAGGGTCACGCAGCTAGAGCGTGTTTAAGGCAGATTTAAAATTTGTTCTTCTTTGGCTGAACAAGTTGTGATAGATGAATGTAATGAAATACTACTGTGTTATAAGAAATGATGAGCAGAAGGAGTTAAGAAAAACATGGAAAGACTGAACTAATGCTGAGTGAAATGAGCAGAACCAGAATATTGTATACGGTAGCATCCACATTATATGATGACTAACTTTGACAGACTTATTTCTTAGCAATACAAAGATACAAGACAATACCAAAAGATTCATGATGGAAAATGCTGTCCACATCCAGAAAAAGAACTATGAAATCTGAATGCAGATTGAAGCATATTATTTGAGCGCTCTCTCTCTCTCTCTCTCTCTCTCTCTCCCTCCCTCCCTCCCTCCAGTTTTGTTTCTTCTTTCTTGCAGTTTCTTCCATTGGTTCTAGTTCTTCTGAACGACATGACTAATGTGAAAATACGTTAAATATGAATGTACATGTTGAGTCTATATCAATTTACGCGCCGTCTCAGCGTGGGGGAAGAGGAGAGATGGAGAAAAAATTTGGAACTCAAAATCTTACGGAAGTGAATGTTGAAAACTAAAAATAAATAAATTAAATTTAAAAAGAAATAAGTTCTTCCTGATTCCAAGTCTAGCACTCTATCCACTGCACTACCTATCTGTCTAATACATCAAAGATTATTATTACTCTTAAATGACGATTGAAAGCAAAAGCCAGAAGGAATCAAAGCAGAAAAAAGTTCATTCAATATAAAAAATTATACTATGGAGCAGAGGTTCTTAGTTCTTAACATTAGGTATGGGAACTTGGTTATCTTAATAACTGCATTTCAATATAATTGGCTTTCTTTGTAATCCAACATATTTCATTTTATGCATTTAAAAAACATTATGAAAAGGGATCTGGATCCATAACACTAAAAGAGTGAAGAAACCCTGCTTGAGTCATGAAAAACAAACAAATCTGAAGAGAGAGAATTCCCAAAGGAAGATAATGTGGAAAAGCATCTGTTCATCTCCATGGCTGAAAGAATCCAACACAACAAAAGTATCAATTGTCTTAAATATAAAATAAAAAGCTTGCATACTATGAAAATAATGAATGGCACGTTACATTCAAGGAAGGAGACTAAAACTTTAGCTTCTCTGCAAAAATAGAAGGTAGAGGGGAATGGACACAATCTGCAATTACAGGCTCAAGCACTTCAGAGTGTCACCTCAGTTACTAGTAAATCACTTTGCCAACTACCTCTCTGATACAAGCCTCATTTCAGCTTTCTTAAGAGAAAATATACTTATTACCAAAAAGTAGTAAAAATGCTAGAGTATCTTAACACCCACAGGAAAAACTGTTCTCTTTTTAAAACATGGCACCAACATAGCACAACTGATATGAAGCTTTTCTCAGAAACAGTTTGAGCTCATTATGATTCAGATTAACCACATAAATACATTAATGTCTCTCACAAATAAAACGAAGTATGATTACCAGATTAAAAGGGGACTTGAATCAAAACTTCAAAATCATCTGATATACATGGATGATATCAAATGATTCCACTGGGGTGGAGGGGAGAGAGAATATCAAACAGCTCTTTTATTTCACAGAATCTTTCTCTTATGATATCAAAATGGCACATTGCCTTGATAAGTGAAATGTTTTTAATGGAAGGCAAAGACAAAGACTGATAACTTTGAGCTTGACTCTAGAGGTCAACTTGACCCAATGGATGATGGTGTTGATACTTAAAAATCCCTTTATTTCCTTCTGGCAAGACATAAAATGCATCTGTTGTTCAGGATATTTAGGAGAAAGCTATGGCTGAAAATGTTAAGAGACTCACTGGCATCCTGAAATCAAAGTCAAATAGTAACATCATGTTTAAAGCAATTAACACTAATCAATACCAGTCTTAATGTGTGATTTCAGAACTATTTAACATGTACCACAACATATTAGGAAAATATCCTCATGGAAATCCATACAACATTAATGAAACATTTAACCCAACATCCAAAGATAGCAACAGAAATATTAACATTTCCCCATCAAAAAAAAAAAAGAGACTGATGATAAACTGAAATTCTCAGGACATATGACAGTCAAAAATCTAAAAACCTTTTTTTAATAATCACATATCACTTTGCCGAACAACAGAGAGTTCACACTGGGGTCTCCTGACTCTCAGTCTTCAAAACTATACCTACATTACTTTCCTGTCCTAGAGCTTTCCTCAGAGCCTAAAGTTTCCTTACCTGTGGTCTCCTCCTCCTGGAATAATCCTCTACGGGGCCAGCCCCCTTCTCTCATTGGTGAGTTCCTCCTAGGGCCTACATTTTCCGGAGGGACCCTGGATAGTCAGCCTGCATTAACCTCCTGTATTGACTCCTGACTTCCAAACTTCAAAACTAGGAATCCATGCCTTTATCTACTCTTGTATCTCAATTTCTAGGCCCAGCACTCTATCCACTTCATCACCTAGAAGCCTGAGGGTTACAGAAAGAAGACAAAATCAGAAAAGATCAATTCAAGGCTCTACAAGGAATCCAGAAGAAAAGCGACACAACTAGAGGGGACTTAAGGGCAAAAGGAAAAAAAGCTTCCAGGAGCTTGGAGTTACCGCTGCAGAGTTACATGTGCTCTCTCCTCTAGGAAAGTCAAAGACTTTGGGGGAGATGTTTTATACCAACTACACCACTGTGGAAATACCTACCAGAGTGAACGAGAGTAGGAAGAGGGCATCCACAGCATCGGCTACACAAGGATTCTTATTCCTCTATTCATAAAAGCAAAAAAAAAAAAGGTATTTGATGACCACTGTGTTCCTATTTCCTAAAGAGAAACCTTATATATTCCCTTAGGAGTTATTTCTCTCTGGTTCTAACAACTGCACAGAAAAATGTCGGAGCAGGAGTCTGGAGGTTGAGGGGAGAGGGGCAAAGTTGAGGGTGGAAAAATGTTTATGGACGCAAAGAAGGATCCTTTTGCCTGGGCACAGGAGAAATAGGCATTTCTCCGAAGATGAATTAAATGAAATGCATTTTAAAGCATGTACTATGTACCAGATTCCAGGAATTCAAAGTCAAAAACAACAGTCCTTATGGTCAAGAACCAAACATTTCAGAAGATAAAACAATGCATATACAAACAAGTAAACACATATACAAAGTATATCTGATTAGGCACTGATGTACGAACGTGTTGGCTAGATGTTATTAAAATAAATCAGTGTGAATTTATGGTACCTGGCACAATATTCAACAAATATTTCCTGACCAATGTCTCAAATTTTTTCCAAAGTAGGTAATTTGGGCAACTGATTTTTTTTTAATTTGTGAATTTTTTTTAATTTACTATTTTTAATAGTAACGTGGTAACTTGCAGAGTCAGCACAAGTTTATTGAATAATTAATATTAGATAAAATTTAGGATATCAGATATTATGGGATATTAAAAAGAAAAGCAATTTAAAATTTCCTTTGGCTTTTAAGTTCAAAAAAGACAGAATCTACCATTTAGAAGCAAGATAACATGGAATCATAGCATGGCATACATAAAAAACTGTAATTAAAATGGCTTAAGCAGGCATTACATGTTAAATATTAAAGGATGAGGATTTAATTTAACTGATATTAATAGCACTGCAGTATTTTGGTTTTTTGTTTTTTTTTTTTAAAAAAGGCTGAAAAATAAAGTTATTTTTCTTATGGTTAATACCAGGCGGTGACCTAGATTTTTTTTGAGAAAACTCAGCATAGTACCCCCTTTACTATAATCACTCTATAATTATTTTGATTCCTTCCTCAATTAAAGTGTTACATCTGTTTTGAATAAGTTCTATCACTACACAAAGGGAGTAAATGCTCAACAAGGTTAAAAATAAACCAGCGTTTGTCATACACTGTACCATCAGACATTTTGCAGCGTGGCACCTACGTGTACAAGAGAACAATCAAAACCATTTAAACCTCTCAAAAATTTAGTTTTCTCATCTGTAAAATGGGGTGCTGACAAACCATCCTGTCTACCTTCCTGGGTTGCTGTGAAACCCCAAGGAAGTCAAGTGCATGAACGTACTTTGAAAACTGTCAAGGGCTACAACCACAATTAGCATGACTATTATTGTTAATTCCTGTATCTGGAAGAAAATGCAAATACAGTCCAACAGAAGCAAAGAATAATACTGACAACATTGATTCCAATGCTCCATGTAGCAGAATTGCTTAAGATTTCCACTTTATGTGGAGACCAAAAGCCTTAGAAAATTAAGGTTATAAAGAACTGATACTAAATTGGCAAGGGGTGAGAGATTAGCTCATTAAGAGAAAATTTATGGGAAGGTTTTAACAGATAACAGATAGCCGAATTGTTTTTCAAATAACATCCCTTCATACAAACCGAGGAAACGTGCCCTTGAAATAAGACCAAGACTTCCTCAGGTAAAAGCAAGGCCTGGATCTGACAATTATTTTTAAAAGGACCACTGGGGCAGGATTTGTAATCTTCTTAACCAGAAAAGAAGATTTTATAATATACTTCTATCCATGGAGAAGGGGAAGGGAAGGAAAGGGAGAGGAAGATAAAGTGCAATGAGGAGAGATAGCACTGAGTTATCTAATTTCTACTAATTTGTCACCCTTATGCTTCTTCAAAGATGCTAAATCCAACTTCATTAACTCGATTAATATTTATTAAGTGCCTATTATTTGCAAGGTATTGTGCTGTGAGCAGAGTTTACCAAAAAGACCAAATAAATAGTACTGGACCGCTAGGACAATTCAATATCCAGACAAAAGCACAGTGAGGGAAGACAGAAAAAGTTCTAGCAGCTATTGTGTGAGTTTCCTTGGATTAATGATAACAATAAGAAGTAACATTTATCTAGTGCTTACTGTGTGCCAGGCACTGTGCTAAGTGTTTTACAGTTGTTATCTCATTTGATTTTCACAACAACCCTGGGAGGCAGGGGCTATTATTACCCCATTTTGCAGATGAAGAAACTGAGGCAAACAGGAGTTAAGTGACATGCTCAAGGTCACACAGCTAATACGTATATAAGGGCATATTTGAAATCAGGCCTTCCTGACTCTAGGCACAGCACTCTGTAAGTTGAGCCACTAGAGTGTACACAAGAAAATGAGATGAATTAAGTCAATTGTGGAGGTCTTTAAACGCCAAACAGTTAAAGAACAGGGAGCCATAGATAATTTCTGAGCAGGTCTGCGACAATCAGAAATGTGTTTGGGCAATATTTATTTGTCAGCTGATGGACTAGAGAGGGAAAAGAGTGGAAGCAGAAAAACCAATTAGGAAAATATTTTAAGAGTTCAAGATCAACAGGTCCTGAAGGCCTAGACTTTGGTAGTAGCAATGTGAACTAAGAGAATGGGAGGGATGGGAGAAATAATGTGGAGGGAGAAATGGCAAGAACTTGGCATCGGATAGGAGGTAAGAGGAAAACCCAGGATGACTTGAAGTTTAAAAACATGGATAACCAACAAGAATTACGGTGGTGTCCTCAACAGAAAGAAGTTAATTTGAAAGATGTATGGTTGTTTGAAAAGGGGAATAATGACTTGTTTGGGATGTTATGGATTTATGTAATAATAATAATGAAGATGATGAAAGAGGATAGTTAATATTTATGTAGTATGTGAAGTTTATGAAGTCTTTTCCAAATATAATGTCATCTTATGTTCACAACAGACCTCCAGAGATAGGCGATAATATCACTCTCGTTTTACAGAGGAGGAAACGGAACTAGTAAGAAATACAAGCTCAAGACCAGATCATAAGACACCAAATGAGGTGCTTTTTTTTTCTCCCCTCACTCTACCCCAATGCCTCTTCCATGAGTCTTAGCAAAACTGTTTTTATACATTGAAGAATATAAATGTTCATTGCTAAAGCACGATCAACAAGATAATCTTTTAAACCTTGATAACTGACAAAGCAGAAGGTTACAAATCCCCAATTATTATGACGATTTTTCCTTCCTTTAAATCACCTTGACAAATACGAAGATTTTAATACACAGACAGACTGTATATAAAATTGTGGATTTCTATTATAAAGATATAGTGAAATAATTATTAAATTTAGTGTGGTAATATTAAGCCCGAATTATTTGTTAGTGTAAGCTTCTGAACCTCTTCCTGTCCTGGCTTTGCATCCCACTCACCGTCATCCTACTCCAACACAATTCAATTCCATATAGCAGGGAACTCTGCTAGGCAATGGGCAAGATGATATTAATGTAAGACAATTCCCCTTTTCCCCAGAATTCTGGCATTGAAAGGGAAGAAAAAGATGGCATCAGCGGGATGGGTAGAAGGGTCAAGGGTCATTTAAATAATATAGGATCCTGGAGACCTGAGTGTGCCTAGGGACAAATCAAAAGAAAAGATCAAAGGAGAGATGGAACAAATTCTGTTAGAAGTAGGAGGGGAAGGAAAACAAGTACAGTGATAGTAATTAGCTTCATGTGGTGATTCTTCTTTCTGGGAGAGGAAACAAAGCAGTGTAAAAGAAGAAATAGGCAACAGCGCTAAGTTCTTAGGATTTTAAGACAGGAGGCAAGGGTAAATGCCTCCTATTTTTCTCAGTGAAATAGGCAGCTCTCCTCTACCAATTCAACTTCCAAAAGTGGACTGCTAGAAAATGTAAAAGAAAGGAAGAACTGAAAGCTTAGGCCAGGTGTTTAGGAATATTATCAAGGGACTGTACGTCCATCCCATTTTCATGTCAATTTTGCTTTCTCTGGTTCCTAGTGCCAAGGGCACCACCATCGACTTTGAAATACAATGTCACATCACACACTTCAACACCATCAAGAAAATTCACTGAGCCCTAATATAGAAAGGGTAATGGACTAAGCCTTGCCTAAAGAAATACAATGCTTTGCAGAAGGTTAAGGTATAAACACTCTTAAAGTATTCTTAAAATGTTTATTATTGGTGATATTTTGCTTTCCCTTTAGAAAATAACATTTAGAAAATATGCTGAGCCCAGTGTATAAACTATGCTATGTGATTAAGTGCTTTTACAAGTTCAATAGACTATTTCAGGCTACAAGAATGTGGTTTAGAACCCTGGAAGTCTTAAAGAACTAAATTACCTATGCAAAGAAACCTTAGGCTGTTTACACTGTGTCTACCTCACAAGTCGAAAATGTAAAGATTAAATTCCACACCCAAGGCAATAATCTTATACAGTAAATGCTATCTAAAGGCAAAAAAGAGTTAATGCCACTTTAAAACCCAAGGGAGTAACCTAAGTCCCAGGAGAATTTAACTCAAGTAGGGAATAAAGTTCATAATTTGAAGAACACTTTAAAAGAATGAAAGTATGTCTGTATTCAAGTTTATACAAGTTAAAATGAATACCTTAATTAATCTGGTATGGTAACTCCCATACTAATACATATAAATTATGAATGTTTAACCTTCAAACCGAGAAGAAAATTTTTCATCACAGTACTTCATAGGCTTAAAAAGCATAGCACCTTTAGTTTATATACATTATTAAGCTGTACATCACCATTCTTCTTAAGGAATATGCTAAATGTTCTGGTTATTAATATGCTAACACAATTCAATAATGCTTTCTCTGCTTAATCAGCCAGAAAATTTTACATAGAAAATGTTATGGGTAAGTTCATGTTGGAATACAGAGGCTTAAAGACCTATAGTGTCCTAAGCTAGAAATAATGTTTTTTAAGTTGATGGTTTTAATTACTCAGTATGAGATATATTAAAATGCAGTTGAGTTTCATCATAACATGACCAACTACAGCAACTGTATTGGATCTCTCCATCAAACAATTTTAGCTTTCCAATGTACCAAAAAATACTGCTATAGCAATTTTCCCCATAATACAATTCCATGACCTAGATCCCTGAGGACAGCATTTTATAGCAAGGTTTCAGGGTTGCTCTTGGCCCTAGCCTTAAAAAAAAAAGAAAAAAAAAACTCTCATCCTATATTATTTCAACATGCTAATGGAAAGGGACAAACAACACTCTCTCTCATGCATCTGCTGAAGAAGATCCCTCTCCCCTTTCCCTCCTACAAGAGGTGAGAATAAACAAAGGGTTTGAGTGCTTGCAAAAGGGAAAAAGAAGTTCGTCTAGTTTAAGGAAATAGATGATCACGTAAAAGAGCTCCTAAGAATGAATGATTTTCTAACAAAGGATTGAAAACTAGCAATAAGCATATGTGAGAAACACGCTCCAAATTGCTAATAAGAGAAATACAAATTAAAAGAACTCATGTTCCACTTTACATCCATCTAACTGGCAAAGATGATAAAAGACAGATGTAGCCGATGTTGAAAAGCTATAGGAAAACAGGCGTACTAACTTAGGGGTGAAGCTGTGAAATGATGGCGCTATTCCCGATAATAATTTTTAATCATAGGAAAAATGTCACAAAACTGCCCATAAATTTTAATCCAAATATCCGGTTACTACTCATAAATCTGGAGTCCAAAGAAAGAAAGAGCAACATCTATATATAAACCAAAATATTCACGGTAATAATTTTCGTGGCACCAAAAATCACAGCAACAACATAGTTGAACAGTGACTGGGGAATGACTTATCAGATTGTGGTCCGTGAATATAATGAAATATTGGACCACAAGAAATAACAAATAAGGCAGGAAAAACATGGGAAGACTTACATGAACTACTAGCGTGAAATAAACAGAATCAGGGGCAAGATATACATACAATTACCACAATAATGTACACAAAAAGAACATTAAAAGGAAATCAGACTAAGTAACTGCAATGACCAATCCTGGTTCCAAAGAATAGATGATTAAAAATATCCCCCTCCTTTCAGTATACTGATGAGGGAGAACAGGAGAGAAATGCTGCATATCAAGACAGAGAAGGTCAGTCTCGATTGGTTTTGCTTCGCTGCTTTCTTTAAAAAGGGCTAACTAAGGCAGCTAGAAGACAGAAGGTTAAACAGATAATGGAGAGAGGAGGGCTGCAAAAAGGAAAGTTCAAAAGAGCATCTTGGTCATTTAAAAAGCAAACAGGCAGTTAGAAATGATACAACTTCATTAAGCTACCTTTGTTTTTGGAGGGACAAAGGCAAGGCAATTGGGGTTAAGTGACTTGCCCAAGGTCACACAGCTAGCAAGTGTCAAGTGTCTGAGGCCAAATTTGAACTCAGGTCCTCCTGACACCAGGGCCGGTGCTCTATTATTATGCTACCTAGCTGCCCCTACTTTTCAGTCATGTGTCTTTTAGTTCTATACAGTAAGAAATCCTGAAGGAAGAGATTATACAACTGGTGTCAGAAAACTCCCTTTCTTCCTTTCTGGCCGGAGATCACAGTGACTGTTCACTTGAGGGCTAATGAACTAACATTTAAGCTTACCTAATTCTCACTCTACCCTTCCTAAACTATCTTATCTGAAACATTGTTATCTACAGAAAATAACACAGGCCATTCCATTCCGCTATACTTTTCCTTCCAGAAAAAAAAGAAAAGGGAACATTCATGAGACAGCCCCTCTACTCTCTCAACACAGAAAAAGCACAACGGCTTGCACTGGTACTTAATTTTAGACGTTCTCTATTCTTAGATTAATGAATCATGATCAAATTACTGGAAAACATTCCTTCATATACACCATTACAATTAAATTACCTGACTATAACTACAGATATCTAATCACATGGCAAGACTAAAAAAACACATTACTAAATTTTTTAATAT
Source organism: Phalanger gymnotis (assembly GCA_028646595.1). Taxonomy (NCBI): domain Eukaryota; kingdom Metazoa; phylum Chordata; class Mammalia; order Diprotodontia; family Phalangeridae; genus Phalanger; species Phalanger gymnotis. The sequence continues at coordinate 379,110,060 of CM053623.1, read as the reverse complement.
CTACATTATTTTAAAATACAAATAAGAATTTTTTTTAATGTATAGGGGTTTTTTTTTTAATATAGAGGTAAAGTATTCTCTACTTCTGTACTCACTAAGTCTTGAAATCACTACTGGTTTCACAGTGTTGCAGGAAATGGGAAGGGTCAAATAATGCCCTCTTGCCCAATTTCTCATTCTCTTTCACATTTAATTAGGGGCAGACAAAAAAAGACAAATCATCTAGATCTTAACACTGACTAAATAAGCATCTTTTCATTCTGTATTAATAATAAATTCGGAAAATTCACTGGTAGTAGTGCTAGCATGGTTATGCTGTCCAATATTGACCATACTTTTAGCAAATCTGTCTCATAATTACTGGATAACAACAATTCTCCTTTTCCAAAGAAAAGATTTTTAGAACACTACAGCCCTCTGCTGGATTCTAGAGTATTGTGTTTACTAGAATTCTCAGTTAAATGAAGAAATAATCTTAAAATTAGAGACTAATTACCTGGTACTAGGCAACAAGAGAAGAGGGTTTTTTGGTTTCCATTTTTAAGAATATTTCTAATATACCTTCCTATTCGAAACTTATTTCAACATTTTCCACTTTGAATCATGTCTACTGGTGCCATAAGATTCAGACATAGTTAAAATGAACCTATAAAGGCTGGGTGGTTCTTGAGGAGCTGTTTATTCAAATACACAGCTGGTCCCCCTGCCCACAGAGAGATGACGAATCAGATAAAGGAAAATAGTAATGAAACAGCATTCATCTCACATGGCTGCATCTAACAACCATCTAGTTGTCCCCTCCTATCTACAGGATAGTAGCAGAAGAGGAAAACAAAATGAATTTTATAAAATGAGGTCAATACGCATTTTCACAGTACAAGAGAATTTGAAAAGTGCAATTTGTCTGATATACATGTGAGGTAATCTCATCAAGGTATATAAAATCTGAGGCAGCAAGGTTTAGGGTACAGGCAGAAGTTTTCAGTCACACAAACCAGACAACTATTTGACAAATATGGACAAAATCAAAGATTATTCAGAGATTAATGCAAATAAAATTCAACAAAACAATCAAGTAAACACCAAAAGGACAGCCAGCATTTTTTTAAAAGAGTAGTAACATTAAATAAGTATTCTCAAAAGACTCTGAGACCCTCACAAAATTTTTCATATGGCACTTGACATTTATCCTTGATAAGGGAAAGGTAGAAAAGAAAAAGAAAATGAAAGAGACAAAAAATGATGAAAAAATAAAATTCTTAATTATAAGAATGCAATTGAAAACCAGTGTTATTTTTTAAATTAGAGCAGATATAGAAAAAAAATTAAACTGCAAAAAATAAATATTGAGTCACTTGGCTGCAGGAAATATGAGAAGGGATACAAGTGTACATCCTAGTACTCAGACAGCAAATAAGTCATTTAACCAATCTCAGCCTCAATTTCTTCATCTATAAAATGAGGAGGGCCTCTTAAGGTTTCTTCCAGCTATAAACCAGTCATCCTATGTTACCAATACATCAAATCAAAGTTTAGAAAGATTTTAAAGCTTCTATTTAAGAAAACAGACCTCTAAAACATATTTTAAAAGTAACTAAATCCAGTAAACATCAAATGAAAAACCAGCACCTCAATGCTGCTTTAAGCAGACATCTAAAATATATTCTTAAAATAACAAAATCCAATGAAGATCAAACTGAAAACTAGCACTTCAATGCTGCTTTTCAAAAAGCATCCCAATTGCAGTCAGTCCCTTACAGCCTTGATCACCAGTGGTTTTCATCGGTTAAAGAAACACACTTGTTGCACTCCAGAAACTACCTATACTTGCTCGATGGTTTTTTTTTTCCTATAGAAATGGAGCACATGGGCAACACAGCAGGCAGAGAACCATGCCTGTTTGATTAACAACAGCTGGAATCTGAGAAGAAATGATTAAGCACTTCTTAATTACCCTTTGGGATGGATTTATGTTGCTTTAGCTGAAGACTAACTTTTCAAAAATTAATCCTGACTGTTTTCTTCTATTTACTTCTTGAAAAGGTAATGACCAGACCAAAATGTGCTTTAAATAGGTTCCCTGTTGCTGGAGAAATGGAGGACAATAAAGACAAAAGCATTTATAAAAACTCTTTAGTGGAATATTCACAAAAGGGCCAAAGAATACTTCATACAAGGAGCCAATGAGGACTGAGACGGTTAAAGTGTAGTTGTTCACGTCATACCAAGAGATGGCAATTTCTAATTACCATAACCATGTTGATAATTTATAATTACTTTAACAATGCTCACCTGCTCATTTTTGCAGAGCCACACATTGCTTCCATTCAACACAGTAAAAATTTTAGCTTTGTATCCTCTTAATTCCAGATATCCGCACTTCTCAGGTAGAACTGATCGAGACTGAGGAGCAAGTGGCAGAGATTTCAGAGCATTTAGCAGAACAGTGATCCAGTCATTTCTCTCCTCTGAAACAAAAGACACAGAAAATAAATCTCTAAACCTTTATGTGTACAGACACACACACCTAACAATAAATTAATGCTGTATGCATATATGCCATTTCTTCTATACTATACTACACATATTATTCTATACCATATATATATGTATTATATATATATGCACGTATATATATACATAATACACATATATATGTATTCTTTCTGTACTTTAAAGGACTATAATCTCATCAATGCTGTCATTTCCTGCATTGATGCAGACTGCAAGCAGTTCTTGCCTTTTCAAAGAAGACAACTTTTGACCCACTTTCAAGGTCTTCCTTCCCATTTTGTAGATAGATACCAGTGTGTTTGTACACCCAGCCATACACAAATACAAAAGAGCACCATCTCCTCATCTACAAGTAGATTAATTATACTCGCTGCCATTGTATTAGCAAGGTCATAGGCAAATTCCAAGATGGAAGGAGAAGAGTTGAGTATCTAAATATCAGCAAAAAAAAGAGATAGAGCAGGGTTCTGGTAGGGACTGGGTAGGATTCAGAGAGGAGAGAGAGAGTGAAAGGGAGCCCTCCTCTTTCCAGCAATGCCCCTGAGGCTTTGAAGGACTCGCCTTTTCCCACAGACTCTAGTGATTTCACTATAGAACACTGCATATACTGTCAGATGTGGATGCGTTAGCACCTGTTGATTTTGCTTAACCATTTCTCATTACAAGAGAGAAGTAAACATGGGAAAGAGTATCACAAAATTAATGTGATGTAAAAAGAAAACAAAAGAAAGTTTTAGAGCTGCCTTTTAAAAGCAAACAAAGGGGAAGTAAGATGCTATACGGCTGTAAGAGAGGCCAGAAGACAGCAATGGCCCACATTATCACATATGGTGAGGAGATAAACAAGATCAATGACAGAAGAAAATGGGACAGTACCCAGTTCTTTCTATGACAAAGCTTCAGCGGCTTAGCTTCATTATTTTGACATTTATCTATGCTTAGATCCAAAGTGACAATCACACCCCGGGCTGCACGCAGCCCACGACATTCTTAATGAAGCCCAAATGAGATTAAAACATAATTGGGAAATATTTAACCAAATAAATAAAAATATAATAGGATATAATGTCAAAATGTGCTTTTCTAAATCAACATACAGCCCACAGGGATCCTTCCACGTACAGTATAGCAGCCTCATTTCAAGTTGAGTTTGACACCACTATCATAGACCAAACAAAATAATACGTAAATGTGAGCTCAAAGATATGGTCAAAAGCCAAATATGGATGATTTTTGGATTATCTTTAACTCCACTAGTGCAAAATCATCAGCATTTTATATGGCTCTGATTATCTAAAGTCTTTTATAAGAAAATCCTAAATGACTTTTGTCATGTGTATGTGTGTGTGCGTACATACATGTACGTACATATATACATATGTGTGTGCGTGTATCTTTACATCCATCATTCCCAGGAAAAGTGTTCAATTCAGAATAAAAGATCGGGGTGGGAGTGGGGGCTTGATATTTACATGTTTTCCTTCAAAGAGGAGAAAAAACTTTTTAACTTCCTGCAAAACCTTTTTAGGGTAGGGACTATGTTTTCTGTAACTGTGTATTTCCCCAAAGACTACATTTCACTTAGAAGATGCTCAGATACATAAGATGTTATTTTATTGCTATAGATGAAAAAGTATTTCCCCAATCTCGCCCAATATTAGGAGAGAAAAAGCATACGTACGGTTTGGCAACTAGAACTTTTTTTCTCAAGACACCTTAACTTAGAAGATTCTAACTTTTTCAGCAAAATAGAGACAACTAAGCTTAGCATCTAGGGCTTTTTCGTTGTTGTTCAGTTGTTTCATTCGTGTCCGAAGCTTCGTGACCCCATCTGGGGTTTTCTTGGCAAAATACTGAACTGGTTTGCCATTTCCTTCTCCAGTTCATTTTACAGATGAGGAAACTGAGGCAAACAGAGTTGAGTGACTTGCCCAATGTCACAGAGCTAGTGTCTGAGGTCAAATCTGAACTCAGGTCTTCCTTAGCAAAAGTAATTAGTTAAAATGAGAAGGCATCAGATAAACTTCCTACCCCTAGCTTCTGCTGTCTATGTGACATTTCCCTCTCTGCCATTATTATTCCCCATGGTCTTTGCCCATGAGGGTTGGTGTCGGGGTCTGTCTTCCATCCCTTCAAAGATGCAGTTGATTTCATTTGGCTCTGAGCCAAATGCATTTTGTGAAGCATGATGTGGGCACAAAAAAAAAAAAAACCTAATTACTGTTCTAATGGAGAGTACCAATATCAACAATATCATTACACACAGAGACATGAAAATATATAAAGTCTATGACAATATGCCAACGTTGAATACTTTCTTTCTAAAACCTTTATAATACCCAAGTTCAACCTGTGGATTATTCATGATTGCTACAAAGTTTATAAGGGAGCATGGTGCCACACCAAGTGAAAAGTGCGTGATATTTTTTTTTGTTTTTAAATAATTCATAAAAATCATTGTTTACAATTTAATTAATAATTAGCTGGACTGAAGTGGTCAATTTTCAGATCAGTGTCAGCATATTTCAATTCCTCAGAAGTCTCCTAAAACTGACAACTATTTTTTTGTGATCTGTAAACATATTACTAATGAAGTGCCACAAATGATCCCCCTTGTAATCTCAAAGAATTATGTGGTTCTTCAGGACCTAAATGACTACCAGGAAGTAGATGAGCAAGAATGTAAAGTCTGACATCGCTACAGATTTGATTCTAATTATCCATGATAATGGAGGTGAGCTTTGGCACTGATACTTCAAAAAACAATAAATAGTACAGAAATTATTTCTGCTTGGCTTTGGCAGATGCTCAAATAATTACTTTTGGAGATGAGGGATAGGATGTTCTGGGAAGTCAGAGCATCTCAAATAAAATAATGCTGTGACACTGAGTTAGGGGAAGCTGGGAAGTAGGCAAGCTTTCTCGCTCTCTTCCTCACTGACTTCTGCATTTTGTACAATGCTTAGGGCTGACACCTATTCACTTCCATTTAAGAATATCTGTGTCATATCTCAGTTTAGTATTACATTAATTCCCCATTTCTTCTTAGACTGTGCACAATTACAACTTTTCTGTACTATATCCTTTCAGGCTTTAAAAGAGCATGTTTAAATAGCCACCTTTTTTGCTACTGTTATTACCTGGTCAGGGTGTGGAAACAGAAGATAATCACTTTGTCAGCCTTTCAAATGTCTCCTTAGATGTAAGTTCCTTGAGAGTCAAACTTCATTCTTTTTATATGAACCCTTAGCACTAGCAAATCACCTGGCACACAGTTGTGCCTTAAGAAAAGCTTAGTATATTAACTGAATATAAACTTTCTGCATTTAAGAATACACATAGAATTAAAGTAAAAAGGGCTTTCTAAGAACAACACATTCTGTATCACGGTTCTTTCCAGTCAGATACTTGTAATAGTCGAAAGATAAGCACAACATGAAATTAACATACAAGAAAACTCTGAAAGACTATTACTTTTATTATAAAAATATTTGATGATCAAAAGTTTCTATTAAAAATCATTTATGTTTGCTGCCATCTACACTAGACAGCTCTCCATCCTGCCTTCTCATTCTCCTCAAACCTTCTTCATTCTTTCTACCTTTGGGTCTTATCAGTCAACTAAAGCTGCCATCTCCAAAGTCACAGGTGATTTCTTAATTGCCAAATCCCATCTCTCGGCAACTTTGGACACTATTGATACTTTTCTGCACTGAGATACTCTCTTCCATCTAAGCTGCAACAATACTGCACACTTCTGGATCTTCTCTAATAACAACAACATTTATGCAGGACTTATGTATGTGCTGGTTCTTTATCCAGGCCATGGCCACAGTGTCCCACCCCTTCCCACCCCGCCCAGGCTCTTTTCCCTAGTCTATATTATATCTCACTTGTTGATTTTGTTACCTTCCACGAGTTCAATTATCATCTCTATAATAATGATTACCAGATCCATATATCCAATTCTAGTCTCTCCTGAACTACAGTCCCACATCCCTATTTATCTCTTGGATATCTTATACTGTATTTCCCAAAGACATCTCAAAATCAGCATGTTCAAAACAGACTATATTGCATCTCTCCCAAACCTTCCTCTCTTCTGAACTTCATATTACTATGAAAAGCACAACCATCCTCCCAGTCAAAAAGGCATGCAATATTGGTGTCATAATCTAATCCTTAATCTCGCTAATCCCATATATCCAGTCTATCAGCAAATCTTTTCATTTCAATATCTCTTCATATACATATGTGTGTATGTGTGTGTATATTCAGTTAGCTGGTTGCCAAAGTGATCGTTCTAAAGATCAGATCTGACACTCACTCTCTCTCTCTCTCTCTCTCTCTTTCTCAGCTTCAGCTATCTTGTCTATAAAATAAAAATAATAATAGCTAATCTGCCTATAACAGGTTTGCTGGGACAATCAAAAGAGATAATGCATCTGGCAGTGTATAGGAAGTAAATAGTGACAGAAAAATCAAAAATAATAAATGTCGCAAAAAAAAAGGCAAAATGTAAGTCCATGTTATTACTGATGAAGCAGCACACTGCCAAGGGCAATAATGCATTAGCCATATTTTGGTTACTTTATGTACCTGAAAGCAAGCAAAATACATATATTTTAGGACTACTTTAGAATTTTAGACTTCATCTGTTAACTTTGTTCTACTTTTAAATAGTATATTCTAATGAGTGCGTCATAGATGGGTTCAACGATTTTTTTTTTTTTGGTGAAAAGGTAACATTCCTTGCCAAACCACTGGCCTCGAAAAATGTATTTGCTGGTTTTTAAATACTAAAATGTCCCAAAATGAGACAAGCATGCTAATTCACTGCTGGTGGGGCTATGAATTATTCTAACAAATAAGGAATCCAATTTGGAAATCAACAAGAAAAGTTTCAGGTTGCTCACAGCCCATGCTCCAGAGATCCCACTAATGGACTTGTAATCCAAAGAGATCTGTGCCTAGACAAAAAGATGCATTTTTATAAAAAAAAAAAAATCCTATCAGCATCACTTATATTAATACAGACTACAGGCAAACTAGGTATCAAATGATTTGAGAATGCTGAACAAATTGTGGTAATGGACTATATTCTTTATTCCATAAAAATAATAAATATCAAGAATTCAGAAAAGCATGGAAAGACATATGAACTAACGCAGAATAAAGAAAGAAGAAACTTAAGGACAATCTACGTGATTGCAACAAAGCAAAGAAAGAAAGCGCTAAAAGGCAACAAAATTTAGGTTAAATAAAATGTATAACAGTGTCAAAATATTTAAGTTAAAAAATACATCCTTCCTTTTCATTTAGGAATAGGAAGAAACAACAGGAAAGGGGACCTGTACTGTTGATTCCAACTTGTTTTGAGGGTATGGATTTTTGGGTGCTTATATCGGGGTATTTGTTAGGATAAACAGGAAGTCAGAACGAAATCTAATAATTAAGGTAAAAATACCTTTACTTATACAAAACTAGTCAAAGCCAAAATTGCAACAAGGTCATTTTTTCAAATATAGCGAAATATTGTATTTGTTGGGGCTAAAGAATTCTCATCCTTTGTTTAGATGTTAATGAAATGGAACTCAGAATCAACTAACTCATTACAATGTAATTTTTATGATACTCAAAAGATCTCAAAAAAACTTTTAAAACCCATTCCTAAAACTTGGTATAATTTATCATGTTATCAGATATTTATAAATCATATGCTATACATAAATGCAGATATCAATGTGAACTTTTAATTTTTTCAATTATAGTGATTAGAAATTAAACTTACCTTCTTTTTCTACTCTAAATACAAAAGTCCTTTGTGATGTAACAACTTCAAATTTGCTGTCTCCCTGACCCCGAATTGTTGATACAGCAGAGAGAGGAATTATTCCTTTTGAATATACCTCCTATATTTTGGGGAGAAAAACACAGTAGCAGTATTAATGAAACTTAACTGTCCTTATTCTGAAATATAATGCCAAATTTCATTTTACAATATCAATGTCAATCCCCAAAATGGTACCATATGCCCACACTAATGTAGTTTCTAAAGAATCATATTATCTCTCTTATTTCTTCTATATATTCTGTTCTACCTCAACTGTTCACTTAAAAACACAAACTTATTCCAAAGACTAAAAATTAGCTCAAGAAACAGCAGCGAATTTATTCCGTGACTCTGCTCTCTAAGTAGTTCATTCACAATTATTTTATGGTGTTTGCAGGCATCTGCTGGCTATCACAGGTACTGTAGTTAAAATGTTTCACATTTGTCTATTTTTCTCTATCAGCTATGAAAAATCACCTAAGTCTAAGCACCTGAGTCTTCTTAAAGAATTTTAGCTATCTTAAGTAAGCAGCTCACAGTAGGAATTTTTAAAATTACAATTACATTCCTTAATACTTCCACATCTATAGAAAATTATTAAGTAAATTCAAAGAAAGGTTGGCTGTTTGCAATAAGAAACCCAAGTACACGACAGTGGTATTCATACTTATCAGCTATTTATGGAATGCTTTTAGGTTTACAAAAGGTGACAATCTACTTTCTCATGCAAGACAGAATCCTCTCTTCAACATCTGAGAGATGGTCATTTAGTTTCTATTTCAAGTCTGAGATTTTACTAAGTATCTGCTGTATGTCACACACTGAAGTGGGCACTGTGGGGAAGGAAGAGGAGGAGAGATTTGGGGAGGGTAAGGAGGATGGGGGTGGGGCAGAGGAAGGTGGGAAGAAGAAAGAGGAGGAGAGGGAAGAGGAGAAGAAGGGAGAGGCTGAGGAAGCAGGAGAGGGAAGAGGGTGAGGGGAAAGGAGAAAGGAAGGGGGGAAAAGGAAGTGAGGAAGGGGGAAGGTAAGAAATGAGGATAAAGGAAAGAGAAAGAAACAGGAGGATAAGGAGAGAGAAAGGGAGAAGAAGGGCAAGTGAAGGAGGAAGGGAAAGAGGGAGGAGAGGAAAGGAAGAGGGAAAATGACACAGCTATTACTCGGAAGCAGGTGTGTCAAACCTGCATACAGGCTGCATACGCAGCCCACAACACTGCTTCACACAGTCCAAGCCAGATTAAAATGTAATTGCAAAATATTTGACAAAATAAATAAAAATATATTAAAATACAGATACCATGACATTTTGAAACTAAGTCAATATATGGCCTTCAAGAATCCTTACTACGGATTAGTGGCCCCCATTTCTATTTGAGTTTGATGCCACTCCTCTAAAGTACGATAACGACAAAGAGGAGATCCAGAGAAATAGTCTAGGATAAAAAAAAAAAGAATGCGGAGCAAATACTTTTGGTGGCCTTGGGGATGGGGAAGCGCAAGAAATGCTATATACTAAGACGGCACCTGAACTGGTTCTTTTAAGAAGAGGATTTCAATAACTATAGATGAAGATGAAAAGTGTTCTCAAAGACTGACAAAAGAATAGAGGTAAGAAACAAGACAAATTAAGAAGACAACTCTTAGTTCAGTTCAGTTGAAATATACAATGTGTGAATGGGAGTGATATGAAATGAGTCGGCCAAGGGAGGTGGAAGCCAGATTGTAGAGAAGCTTAAATGTCAAGCCAGGATATAACATATTTGATCTTAGAAGCAAAAGGAACTCACAGAAGTTTTCTAAGCACAGTGATGACATGATTAGATCTGTGCTTAATTAAGGAAGTAACTTCAGCAGCTATATGAAAATGGAGTCAAGAGGGAGACCGATTGGGAGGCTAGTGTAACTTATGGGAGATTGGGGGGAGCAGAGGAGGAGGAGGAATCACAAAACTTCAGAACTGGAAGAGACCAACTGGTAACTGAATAATTCACTCAACAATAGATCTCTAGTGAAAGGGAAGCCATGACTTCCTGAGGCACCCCACACAACTTTTTAGACTGCTCTAATTGTTAGGAACTGTGTCTCTGTAGTATCAGAGAAACTTAGAACAATCAAGTTGTGTGACATTTGAACATGATATCAGTCTGAGAAAGTGCAATCCCCATCACTAAAGAAATCAGAATTTGTGGGTGTCATAGATACGGCACTAGATGTGAAGTTGGGAAAATCTAGCTTCAAATCCCAGCTTCAGACCCTAACTCTGTGATCCTGGGCAAACCTCTCCAGGCCTCAGCTTCCCCATCTGTAAAATGAGGGGGTTGGGCTTGATGCCTTCTAAGGTCACTACCAGCTCTAAATCTATGATTAAATGACCTCAAAAACCCTAACATCCAAAATGTCCTCTCTGATCCATCAGTCTTACTGAAGTAAGTCTCTTTTGGTTGACAGTGACTCAAGCCTATTTTCTGTATATTTGCCATGGATTTTAACCATTTGGCTACAATAACATATAACCTGTAAAAACAAAATCTATACCAGCATAGAAGTAATATGAATCTAATTTTTAGAGAAAATTACTAAATTAATTACTTTTCAAACTTAAAACTGATTTAAAATATATTATTTTGGAGGATTCGTGAGAAGATAATCATGAGAAGACAATGCTTTCAGCCTTTATCTTAAACATGTACTTTAGAGTTTCCTTAACTTTTGGTTTGACTTTTAGTTCATTTTTTAAGTTTCAGTTTATTGGCAATAATCTTTACTTTGCCAAAAATGGTGATATGGAGTATTAGAGATGTTATGAAAAGGTTTTTGTTGTCTTTTGTTGTAGGACTCCTGATTCTTATTCACATATTACTATAGCTATGATACATATTGTAATACTGTTTCATCATGTGGTACCTCTCACCCTAGGAAACAAGATTTTGTGGTCTCACTAGCAATCACCATACTTGGCCAATTTTTTCACCTTGATTCTTAAATCAAGGTGGAAAGAAGACAGTATGTTCTCAGGAAATAACACCCAGAAGCAACACCATCTCCAAATATTCCGTTGACTTTTGCATTTGAAGCTGTTTGGCTTTAGATTGCCAAGAACAAGTCAGAGATGGGGTTTTGTTTAGATAATATAAAGTTTTGCTTTGCTACTTTTCTAAAGGGCACCTAATTTAAAAATCTGGCCATGTACTTCTTCCTTAAATACTAGTTCAAACCTGTTTCCTTTCCTGATTGTAGGCAATTGTATAGGTAAATGACAGTCTGCATAGTAGACTGCCTTGCAGTATGTTTATTATCAGGTCACTAGTGCCAAAAAAATTTGATGGAGAGTAGGAAGCAGTATGTAGGTTAGCGTGACACTGATATTGGTATTAGAGTTGTAATAAAACATGTCATTGCTAACTTATCTGGCCAGCTAGTCCTCCAGCCTCTTCCTTCAGACTTATCCTTTAGAAAAATACTATCCACTCCCATGCAGAATATTCTTCCTTGAAGGATCATCAGATATTCTTGGAAGACTGTGATATCTTTAATGGAAACAGCACAATGAGAAATAAGAATTTCAGTTCATCTAAAGATAAGTATTTATAAATTGTACTTCTTGACATAGACTTCAAATTTTCAATGATTCATGATTTTATCGGTTTAGGAAACTCATTAATGAAGACTGAAGTTCATCTCTAAATTACTATATGATATTCACAACTTAATGTGGTCAAACATATTCATCATCTTCAGACTTCTGGGGAAGAATCTTTCTGAGCTTAATTAGGTTGGTCTTTGAAACAAACCATGCCATCATCTGGAGGCTTCTTACCTTAATATAGTCCTGGGGCTTCACTACAGCAGCCTTTAAAAACCTACATTTGATTTACAGAAATCCCCCAAATTAAAAATCCTAACTACTACATCTGTAAAAGGCTTCACTACTTTACTATTCATAAGAAATGGGAGTGCTGAAGTTGAAAGCATCTGGTCCAGTGGTGGTAGGTCTAGGGGAAATCATTTTACCCATTATTCATAGGAGGACAGTTCTGGGGCCCTAAAGGCCAGTTAAAAAGTAAAGTAGCCAAGAGCATGCCAGTTTCTATTTGAGTCACCTACAGGCTCCTCTGAAGTTTCTATTTGAGTCACCTTCAAGATCCTCTGATGTTTAAATGCTCTATTCAGAAGTAAAGAAGGCAGCTCAATTCAGACTTGACATCTCTCTACCCTTTTCTCACTCTCACAGCACGCTTCTGCCAGTTTCTTCTGGTATTTTGTCATTATAGAATAACTAATGGGTGGGTCTAGACCTTCTCTCAGAAAGAAAAAAAAATACATTTTTAGAAATTCCATCTACTTGTTGACTGAAGAGATTTCCAAACATTTAGCAAAGTATGGCTCACTTTTACAAACTTTAGCTTGCTTTCCTCTTTAAAATCAAAAGAAATGTAAAGGTATAGTTGTTTCTTCATTCTCCTTTCATCTTTTCATAATTGTCAAAGTATATTATTTTTCTCTTACCAGGGGAAAAAAGATGGAGAAATGGGATTTCTTGCCAGTTTTAGGTGTGTGAAAGTTTTCTCAACAGAACAATGGAAATGATAACAATCTGTTTATTCATTTATTCAACAAATATTTACTGAATATCAACTATGTGTCCTACTTGCACTCTAAAATCATGAGGTGGTTTCAGGACAAAATGAGATAACAGGAAACTGATGAAAAAGTTAAGTGTTATACAGTTACATAAGTGATATAAATAAAAGCTACAACAAGCCATCTCTTGTTCCTGCCCTCAGAGAGGTCTTTGAATCGATTTTGTTTTTGCTTTTAGTTTCAGAACCTAATGGCAGAATCACAGCATCTCGAGAATTGGATGGAATTTTAGAAGTCATTGTAAGTTATTTGTGTAATGCTTTAAGGATCTGAATCTAGGCCCAGCACGCTATTTCCTGAGCCACCTAGCTACCTGAAAAACAAAGGCTTACTTCTTTAAGTCTGGTCTTTCTGTGTGGCAACAAGATATGAAAGACAGCAGTCTCCAAAGAACTTAAAATGAATATAACATAAAAAGCAATAGGGAGGTGTAGAGTGGGTGTAAATAGGCATATAACCAACGAGAAACTCCTGAGGACAAGGAATAAAAGATGTTGTCAGGGAAACGTATGACAGAAAGAGAAGATGAGCTAATCGAGTACCCCACCACCACCACCATGGCAGACTTTGGGGAGGACATTAATAAGCATCACACAGAATGAGCAGTCATAGATGGACAGCAATCTTCGTCACTGAAGGGTACTTCTTTATTAATGAAATACAGAATGGTGTAGCAGCCAGAATGCTGGGAGTCTACAAGACTGGGAATGATTCCTAGCTCTGACACTAGCTGGGTAACCCTTTCTGGGTTTCAGTTTTCTCATCTATAAAATGAAGGTTCCAGATTCAATAATCTCTAAAGTTCTTTCAAATTCTAAATCTATGCACCTGTGATCTATTTAAGTATTTAAATACTCAATAATCTAATGGGTGGTTTTAAAAATTAAAAGGAAGACTCTGACTTTCAAGCGGTCTTGTTGAAGACACATGCATGGGCACACATCTGCATGTGCGCACATGTGCGCGTGCACACACACACACCCATGCACGCACACGCACACACACACACACACACACACACACACACACACACACACACACACACACACACACCATCTCCTCTCAATATGAGATTAGACTTGAGCAGTTCCATCTTCTACTTTCCTTGTGCTTTCTCTACAAGAATAACTTCCCATTGGGAAATACGAAACAAAAATGCCTAATAGGTAATTCATTATAAAGTGTTGTTAAGGCTATCCAGCTGCTTTCAATGAGTTCAAATCACCAGGCCTAGATGAAACACATCTCAGGAAAGTAAAAGAATTTGCAGATGTAATTGCTAAGTCATTGTCAATTCTTCACAATATAATAGAGAAAGGAAAAGAAGCCATAGTAGAGGAGAGGAAAAAAATCAGCATAATACACAGAGTGCTATAGTTGTAGTCAGTTAAATCTGGGTTTGAATTCTGTCTCCACTACTAACTTCTCTGAGTCTGATTTTCCTCATTTGTAAAAAGGAGATAATACCTGTCTTACAGAAGTCACAAGATTGTTACAAATTTTAAAAACTGGGTAACATATACAGATTCCTTTGCAAACTTTAAAATGCTATACTAACATCAGCCATTGCTATCATTGTCATGACTATGATGGTTAGAACTAGAAGGTGAGAAGGATGTGACTTCCCACTGCACCACCTCCAGCTCACACAATATACTCACACAAAATATGGTCACACACAATGCAGTTTTAATTTGTTAGTAAGTTATAACACCCTGTGATCTCTTTGGGAGCTTTAAATAGCTAAGGTGTAGGCAAATTTCATCACTTCAAAAGTGGGAGATATTGCAGGCTTGGACTTGCCGGTGTAGAAGACCACAGCAGCAGTAAAGGAAGGAATTTCTCCTCCCTACTCCCATCAGCCATGTAGCTTTGAAGGAAAGCTACTGAATGAGTGGGAGTCACTGCACCCTGTAAGGGGGAGACAAAGATACAGAAGCCTGTCCTATACTGTCATTACTATTGTACCTTAAGTTTGAGTATACTTTTCCTATTGGTGCTGTTTATATTAATGGAAAAACAGACCCTCAATTTATGGGAAGAATGTTTTATAGATAAATTTTGTACAAAACTATCTTAGTACAAGCCTTTGCTAAGAGTTAATTTTATTTGCTGCCTGACTGTTAACAGGAAGCCGACTGGTGTAGGTTTGTGAGATAAAGGGTTAGGATAGGGTGCAGATTTTTAAGATTAACATGAGAACCTGATATTGCAAACCCTTTGGCCAGTGTGAATTCATATCTGGGAAACAGCCAAGAGATGGTGTTACATAGACAATGATCCAAAGAAGAGAGAAATGAGTAAATACTATTTCATAAATTTCACTTACCTTTTCATTGTTATAATAAGAAATGCAAAAGCCATCAAATTTCACCCATCGCTTCTGAAACATACGTTTTCTGTAAAATAAAGAATATATTTATTTTCAATCTGCTGTGAGGTTGCAACTTTTAACAAAAGTATTTCTAATTTTAGCATTTAGTGAACATTCAAAACCACTCTTAAAAGTTGGGGGGGGGTGGTGGAGAATGTCTATAATTGCATTCTTTTGGAAAGGCAAGAAAGTGAATAGCACAAAGATCTAAAACGATAATGTTTCTATACTTCTTTGTCTTTAGTATTAATAGATGCTATATATGAATACATATTCAATACGAAGTTTAATGGGTGTCAAAATATTATCATAGTTCCCAAGCACTGCTTATTTACCTTAATGTAGCAATTTCAAAGGTAAAGTTATTGTAAGTCTTCAGTACATTTAGTACAAGTACCTTTTGGGGAGCATCTGAGCATTATTAATATACAACTAGAGTAAAATAATTTTGTTACTACCATAGATTGTATGTAACATAATGACTTCATTCTAATTTAAGTAAAAGCCTTCACCAAATGAAAAGACCAACCAGGACCACTACAAACAAAAATGTGTTAACACAATTTAAAAGTGAGTTTTTAGTTATGTGAACTCTATTTTGCTCTGATAGAAAAGCAATTTTTAAAAAATTCATATCTCCCATTCAGGCTTTGAAAATTTTACTTTGATGATATTAATAGGCAGGGAATGACAATCCAATTAGTTTCTATTCAGTCAAGGGTTGGTCTTGACTACCGCTCTTAACTTGAGAATTGCTAACTCTAGTAGTTTTGAATAACCATAAATGGCTCACTAATTTCAGCAAGGTCAAGTGCACAAGAATAGATGTTGCTACATGGGAAATGATCTGTAGATAGAAATGATTTCAAAATCAATAAAAACAATATCTCAGCAATTCCCATCTCTTTCTTTTGTGGCCCCAGTTGTTTTTTGTTTAATGCTTTAAAATGATGACTCATTACAATGCTAACTGGTAAACTATTCTTAAAGCTTTCAGAAGACAGCACTGACCCATGCAGCACTTCTGTTCATCCATAAATGAGTACTAATCAATTTATACTATGTTCAGAGCACTGTCCTAGTTACTGTGTCAGATATTAAGTTTAGACAAGACATAGCCCTTGCCTTCATGGACTTATAATCCATGTTACTCCATGTTATAGCTGCATGTTACTCCAAAAGAATCACTGAATTTTCTGTTAATTATTATAGTGACAGCTTTAGCTAATCTTTTTTTAAGCATGATTTATGAAGATATGCTACAAAGAAGGATAAATTTAGAAATTTGTATAGACAAAACCTTCACACTGCTATTGAAATTAGTTATACAACTTAATTGGATGGAATCAAAAAATAATATAGTCTCCTTTTTCCTACTGCTTCTCCGTCTCCTTCCTCTGGAACTAAATCTTGCCTGTGTCTCCTGCACTACCAATGGCATTTTTGGACATGTGTTTGTTGTCCAAGACGGCTTTGGTGCTGCAAAAAAAAAAAAAAAAAAAAAAAAAAAAAAAGCACTCAACTGGAAGCTTGGCATAATGGAAAGAATGCTGGCCGCCTGTGATGGAAGAAACATGGCCTCTACCTCTGGGTCTGCTACTTTTCATGTGATTTTAAATAAGACATCTTTACCTACCTCATCTTCAGTTTCCTTATCTGTTGAATAAGGAGATCTTGGGGTTAGGAGAGATGAGATGATGGTAGCCCTAGTCTAAATCACAGGATTTAAAACTAAAGATATTTAAGAGATCATCCTGCTCTATCACTGACAGTTTTTCAGATGGAGAGGTGGATGCCCAAAGAGGTCAGGCAACTTAGATAGGATCCCACATTAAAATAGGCAGTAATTGAGTCAACAAGCATTGATTAAGTGCCTATGAGGTTCTAGGCACTGTACTCAAACACTAAGGATACAAAGAAAGACAAAAAACATCCCTAACATCAAGAAGCTTATAGTCTAATGGGAGAAGGAATGTGCAAAAAACTACATACAAACAAGATGCCTACACATACGTATACACACACAAAGCGGATAGACTGGAAGTAATTTCAGAGAGGAAGGCACTAGAATTAAGGGGGGATCAATTAAGAGAGTCCTCAAGGTAGGACTTTAGCTGAGAGCTAAAACTTGAAGGAAGTCGTGGAAGCCAGGGTCAGAAAAGAGAGAACCTTACAGGCATGGGGGACAACCATTAAAATTCAGGAAGTCCTAACCTAGGGCGTCTTTTTCCAGCAACAGCAAGGACGCCAGTGTCCCTGAATTGGATGTGCATGGATAGGGGTGAGACATAAAAAGACTGAAAAAGAAAAAAAAAGAACAAAGTTTCTTGAAAGGCTCTGGAAGTCCAACAAAGGACTATATTTGATCCTTGGAGATAAAGAGAACTACTGGAGTTTGCTAAATAGGAGAGACTTGTGTTTCAGGAAGATCACTTTGACAAATGGTGGAGAATAGACTGGGCTGAAGAGAGATTTGAGGCAGGGAGACTAACCAGAAAGCTATTCAAACTGTGCGAGTATGAGGTGATGAGGGCTCACCAAAGGATGATGGTAGTATCAGGAGAGATGGGTGCTTCTATGAGAGATTTTGAGAAGATGGAAGTGACAGGACTTAGTAAGTGACTGGATTTGGATGGCAGGAGTAGGAGAAAGTTAGGAGTTGAAGTTGTGAACCTGGGTGAATAGGAAAAATGGTAGTCCAGTTAACAGTAATAGGGAAATGAGGAAGAGGAGGTTTGGGAGATAAAGATGAGTTTAGTTTTGGACTTACCAGGCTAAGGTCATCTATAAGACATTTAGTTCCAGAAGTACAACAGACAATTAGAGATGTAAGTGTGGAGAAAACAATACCTTGGGAAAACAGTGGGATTTGACTGTAGGTTCTCTAACTATATAATTTCAGGTTTCTTTCCAACAGCCAATAATACTCTTATGTTCTCTAAGGTTCTTTGTTCAACAAAAATTCATGACTCCATGAGACATGAAAAAACAATAAAATAAAGTCAAATAAAAGAAAATATGAAATATCTCATCAGAAAAGCAACTGACCTAGAAAAAATATGAAAAAGAGATATTTTAAGAATTATTGGGCTACATGAAAGCCATGATCAAAGAAAGAGCCCAGACATCACATCTGAAGAAACTATTGAGGAAAACCGCCCTGATATCTTAGATTCAAGGGGCAAAATTGAAAGAATCCACTGATCATCTCTTGAAAGAGGATGAAAACTACCAGGAATATTATAGCCCAATTCCAGAGCTCCCAGGTTAAAGAGAAAATAAAACAATTCAAATATTGTGGCACCACACAACATATAGAGGCTTCCACATGAAAGGAATAGATTGCTTGAAATAGGATATTGCTGAAGAAAAAGGAATTAAGATTACAACCAAGAGTCACCTACCCAGCAAAACTGAGTGTAATCATTGAAGGGGAAATAATGGAAATTTAATGAAATCAAGGACTTTCACACATTCCTGATGAAAAGAACAGAATGGAGTAGAAAATCTGATATTCAAACACAAGATTCAAGATAAGTATAAAAAGGCAAATATGAAAGAGTATTTATAAGGGACAACAAAATTAAACTGTTTAGGAAGATAATACATATAATTCCTAAAAAAAATTTAGCATTATTAGGGCAATTTACAGACTCCTTGGTGCTGCAAAAAAAAAAAAAAAGCACTCAACTGAACTCATGGTATAATGGAAAGAACACAGGCCACCTTTGATGAGGGAGACATGGCCTCTACCTCTGACTCTGCTACTTTTTATGTGCTTTTAAATAAGACATCTTTATGTTGGAATGATCTAAAATGAAAGAAAGGGTGAGAAAGAGGGATGCACTGGGAGAAGGAGGAAAGGAGAGGTGGAAAGGGGAAATTTTCCTCACATAAAAGAGGCACACAAGGAAAAGCTTTTACAATGGAAGGGAAAAGAGGGGGGTGGTAGGCAATGCTTGAACCTCACTCTTATGAGAATTGGTTCAAAGAGGGAAGAATGAATATAAACACTCAGCTGTGTATAGAAATGTAACCTATACAAAAAAAGAAATAGGAGAAGAGGACAAGATGTGTGTGTGTTGGGAGCGGCAGGTGGGAAGAAGAGAGTAATAAAGGGGTGGGTGGATTAAGAGAGGAATTGGTTGGAAGCAAAATAAGATTTCTGAAGAGCAACAGGATACAAAGAGACAAAAAGAAACAAAAACATGAAAAAATAGGGTGGAAGGAAATACATATTAATCATCACTGTGAATGTGAATGGGATGGTCTCATCAATAAAACAGAAGCAGATAGCAGAATGGATCAGAAACCAGAATACAACATGTTTACAAGAGACATACTTGAAACAAAAAGACACATACAGAGTTAAAATAAAGGTCTAGAGCAGAATCTAATATGTTTCAGCTGAAGTAAAAAAGGCACAGATAGCAATCATGACTTTAGACAAAGCAAAGGCAAAAACAGACCTAATTAAAAGAAAAATGAGGGAAAACTACATTTTGTAAAAGGAACCATAGCCAATGATTATGAAAAAAAAAAATTTCACCAAGTTTCTCTGATAAGTATAGGACTGAGTCAAATTTATAAAAATAAGACCCATTCACCAATTGATAAATGGTCAAAGGATATGAACAGGCAGTTTCCAGAAGAAGAAATCAAAGCTATCTATAAACATATGATAAAATGCTCTAAATTACTCCTGATTGGAAAAATGCAAATTAAAACAGCTCTGACAGACCACCTCACATCTGTCAGAAAAATGACAAATGCTGGAGAAGATGATGGGAAAATAGATATACTAATGAATTCCTGGTAGAGTAGTGAACTGATCCAACCATTCTGGAAAACAATTTGGAACTATAACCAAAAGGCTATAAAACTATACATGCCCTTTGACTCAGCAATACCACAAATTGGTCTTAATCTCAAAGAGATCAAAGAAAAAGGGAAAGAACCTATATGTACAAAAATATTTATAGCAGCTCTTTTTAGAATTAGAAACTGAGGGTTGTTTTCAGTCATGTCCAACTCTGCATTACCCCATTTGAGGTTTTCTTGGCAAACACACTGGAATCGTTTGTCATTTCCTTCTCCAGCTCATTTTACAAATGAGGAAACTGAGGTAAATAGGGTTAAGTGATGCATCCAGGGTCATACAACTAGTCAAGCTCAGGATGACGTCTTCCTGACTCTAGGCCCAGCACTCTATCCATTGTGCCACCTGGCTGCTCTGGAAATCAAGAGGATGAACGTCAATTGGGAAATGGCTGAACAAGTTGTAGCATATAATTGTGATAGAGTACTGCTGGGATACAAGAAATGACAAAGCAGATGGTTTCAGAAAAAACACACAAGACCTATACGAGCTGACACAAAGTGAAATGAGAAGAACTGAGAGATCACTGTGGACAGTAATAGCAATACTGTAATAACGAAAGACATGACTGTCGAAGACTTGTCTACTCTGATGGATAAAATGGGCCAAGACAATTCCAAAGGAATCATGACAAAAAAATGCTTTACACCTCCAGAGAGAGAAATGATGAACTGAGTGCAAAGTATAATATTCTCACCTTTATTTTCATTGCCTTTTTTTTTTTTTTGCAATATGGGTAACATGGAAATGTTATGCATGATTTCACATGTATAACTGATACACTGCTTGCCTTCTTAGGGGGTGTGGGAGGGGCTAAGAAGGAGGGAGAGAATTTAGAACTCAAAACTTAAGAAAAGAATGCTAAAAATAAATAAGATTTTGAAAACTTGTAAAGGTAGCAAATGTAAAAATAAGTTATAACCTAGACGACACTTAATATTACCACAAATATCAAATCAAATGGGTTCTGAAATGTTTTACCAAATAAAAGATTTCCAAGTCTTGATTAATTAGGATACTGCTTTTGAGTGATAAGCTCAAATTTCAGTCTGGTATAATGAAAAAAGATTTGACTTGTATACAACTTACAGGTAAATTTTGAGATTTTTTTTTCAATGCTTTCAATTTCTTTCTTTCAAGTAAAATGGTAACACAGACATGTAACATATTATACTAACATTTTTATCTTATGCTTTCAGAATGCTACAGGGAAACGATTCTTTAAAAAGGTTTTTGTGGAATAATTTATAAAGATTGTGTAGTACCATTCAAAGCAATTCTATAGACTATTCTCGAGGGTTCTTGTAGGGCAGATGGTATGAATTTTCAACTGCTTTCATAAAAAAGGGCTGCAGTACTTTGTGTCAATATCCACAGTTTTAAATATGTATATCCTGATATAATAAAGCTTTCATAAAACAAAATACTCTTTAATTCAAATCTGACTTAATGCAATTTAGAAGTCAATTATTGTAAGACTGAGAACCTCAATTCCCAATATGTTAAAATAAGTAACAACTAGGAGTTCAGTGTTAAAGGGATGCTTTATTTTCCCCACATGTTTAATTTAACAAGATAAAACCATTTCTTTTTTACCTACCAAACACTTTTTTTTTGTTGTTGAGGAAGAGGATACACTTGAAAGAAATGATTATTAAATAACTAATTATTAATATTGGGAAGACATAGGATATTTTCCTTTCTGAAACTGGCCAAGACAGCATCTGAAAGACATGGCTGATAATAAGATTGGATTGACTTTCTCAATCTTGTTCAGACCCCACCCAGGTCAGGAAGCCCATAGAGTTCTACTCCAATTTGGATGGAGATAAAATCTTTTGGAGGTGGGGTGTGGTTGGAAGTAAATGAGAGAATCATATTCATATCCCCAAGCCCCTCATTAGAATAGGTCCACCTCTCATAATACTCATACTGTCTCATTAACCAAAGAAAGTTGATTGCCGCCTTCAGGAACAACCACTCTTTCAAGGGCACAGAAGTACTGAGTGGGTTCCATGAGGATCTTTGGCATTCAAGAGTGTCACCGACCCCTTTTATTAGTTATTGATAACATAACTAATAAAATGATGAGCCAGAAAAATTGTGTCTCTCTATTTTTTTAAATGTCACACACTCTTTAGGTATAGATCCCTATGCAAATCACAAGCTTCTCTGAGCCTCACTTTTCTCATCCATGAAGCAGTACTAATGCAAGTTATACTTATCTCACAGAATTGTTAAGAATTTCAAACAAGAAAAAGCATTAAAATGTTCTAAGACTTTAAAGTACTATTTAAATGCCAGCTGTCATCGTTCCTATTATACTACTTAGCTTTCAATCCCACCCACACCCCTACTATTGAAATCATTCCATTAAAGGTCACCCACTGCTAGATCCAATGATCTCTTCTAAGTCCTAATCATCTTTGACTTTTCTGTAGCATGCTGCATTCAATCTCTTTTTCTTCGTATTTCCTCTTCCCATAGCCTCTATGATATTTTTTCTGGTTCCCTGACTTTAAGACATCTCGCCTCTTTAAGGTCTATGTCAATCCTTATGATTCCAAAGCATGCTTGTAACCCTTTAGTCCAAAGTTCCCTTCCCTGGCCTCCACATTCCTCCCTATCCTTGGAGGACAGGGACTGTCTTTGCTTTTGTATTTGTATATTTAGCATTTAGCAAAGTGTTCTGCACATACAAAGTGTTTAATAAATCTTTTCTCACTTCATTTCCTCATTGATTCCTCTTCCTCCTCTTGCTCCCCTAAATATAAACAAGTGTCCCCAGGATTGTTGTGAGAATCAAATGAGAGAATAATTGTAAACCATTTAGCATGGTGCTTGGCACATAGTAAATGCTATATAAATGTTTATTATTATCTTTATGATTACCTCTCTTTTCTTCTCTATGGGCATTCTTTCTCTCTTGGTAACTTCATCTTCTCACATGACACTGGTTATACAAATGATTTGCAAATATATAACTCCAACCCCTCTCCACTGACCTCTAGTCCCAAATTTCCAACTATCTGAACATCCTCACTTATTGGACACCTCAAACTTAACCATAACAAAGGAAATACTCTTGCCAACATTCTCCTTCATACAACATCCCTGTTTCTGTTCATGCAACCACTACTCTCTCCATCAACTACATTCAAAAACTTAGTGACCCATGAATCTTCAAGATCCTTCAAACTCCCCCCACCCCATCACCATCCAATAATTTACCATGGCCTATAGATTGCAATTTGGCAATGTTTCATATTCATTACTTCATCTCCATTCTCTTTGCAAGGACTCCAGTTCAGGTGCTACCTTGATCACATTAATAAGCTTATCTCCTAGCAGTTCTCCTGACTCCAATCCTTCCTGACACTCCTCCAAACTATAGCTAATGTAATCCTCATATTGCATAAACTTGATCGTCACCTTTCTCGGAAAGGTTCAGTAGCATAATAATAATGATGATAATTTCTTAGCCACATTTTTAAGATATTCCACAATCTGACTCCAATCTACCTTCTTGGTATAATTTTATACTGTTCCCACTGATGGATTCTGTTTTCTGCTCTAACTGGACTATTCATTGTTCTCCGATATTGTCTTATCCATCTTTGCCTGGATTGGACTTCCTCAAGGCTCCAATTGCTGAAATCCTTCTCTTTCAATGCTCAGCTCAAGTGCCATCTTTTCCATGATGCCTTCATTGCCCCTCTCCCCACCAAAACACAGATTAAGTGAGCCTTCCCTCGTCAAATCCATGCTGGTCTTTTATACCTCTAATTCTCCCATAATCTCATCCTACTCATATTATAGTTAACTGTATTTATGTCCCATCCTCCTTATTAAAGACTCTTTGATGTCAAGAACTTGGCTGGTTTTTTTGTTGTTACTATTCCCAGAGCCTAGAATGTTTTTCATAGAATATCATAGAATCTCAGACTTGGAATGAACTTCAAAGGTTATCTAACTAATCTTACACCTGAACAAGAATCCTCTCTATTAAATACTTTATAAGTGCCCATCCAGCCCCTTAGGAATTTGGGGGGGAGGGGTGTGTTTGTTTTGGGCTTTTTTCTGACTTCACATTTAAATCTGCCTTTTCCCAACTTCTACACACCTCTAAGCCTTTGTTCATGCCCCCCCCAACCCCGAGTATCATTGCACCTCCCAAAATTGCTTTAACTCCCTGCCCAAAAGAAAACAGTTTAATAGTTCTCCTGGTAATACTGTGATTAAGGCATATCATAACATCAGTAGAGCTTTACCAATAAGAGTCACTTCTTTCAAAATGCTAAGAGCACTTAACTTTCTCCCAGTCCTGACCTGCACTATGGCATGTGGTTATATACAGCCATGCACAATGAAAGTGGCAGGGGAAGAAAGAGAGAGAGAGACCTAACCCAGGTCTGTAAACATTTGGCCTTTTGTGCCATCTATTCAAACAATTATTACGTATTGTTTAAAACAGATCTTTTGTGTTTTGTGTTAATTAAACAGGTTTTATTGACAGTCTGATTTAAGAGTCCTACCCCTATGCTATATTACCATGCTGAGGTGAACTCTGAGTGTTTAAAGGCGTGCCAGCAGACAGAGGGAACCTTTAGAAAGCCACAGAATGACAGACTATGCCTCAGAAAGGAATTTGGGAATCCAAATAGTTAAGTCTACAGCTCAACAAAAATCCCACCTATAACACCCTCCATAAGTGGTAACCCTGCCTTTGCCCCGAAGCCTTCCAGTAACTCTTAGCAGAGGCTTACTAAAAGTTTGGCTGAATTGAACTCAATTCTGTTTGGCTTTACAAAATAGCCCAACATCTCTGTCACAGTACTTTCCGCAGAGATTAGTCTCTCTCTCAGGTGTGGCAAGTTGGGACACAGAAACAACCTTTGAGCCTCCAGGGGCTCCACTGGCCACACCCTAGGAAACTAGTCATTGGTTTCTGCTACAGCTGGGAAAATACCTGAGGCTGTATGAGGCAAACTATGCGACCAATTCAAGTTCTTCCACAGACTAAACTGTGCCAGTATCTGCTAATTTTGCTTGGTTTAAACCTTCTACTATGTGTTTGACTGACCACTAACTAGCTTCCACACACTCACTGACTCTCGGCAATGTGCTTGACTTTTTTCTGCTGCCCCATCTTAGGATTCTTGTTCCTGCATCATTCTCTCTGTTTCCAAACATTCTCCTTGACTTAACCAAGCACTTTCCTACTCAAATTCCCATTTGGCTACTGTTCCAGTCCTGGACTTTATAACCTTGAATCTTTTCTACTCATGGTTTAACCAGTGATTCTCAAATTCTGTGTGTGTGTGTGTGTATGTGTGTGTATGCATAAGCATATCTCTTTGCGTACACACAAGGGTACATCTTTTGAGAAACACTGGTTCTTAATGCAACGCAATAATCCTCTTTCCCTGAGAGCTTCCCAAGGATCATGAAAAACATCCCAATAGCCCAACGATCCTGTGCAACAAACAAGTATGAAAGACAATTGGGATGGCATTATGAGACAAATGTGAGAAATATATGGGTGTCTGGTATACAGTAAGATCAATATGTTGGCTGTATGATGGGGCAGTCAAAAAAGGGTAAAGTGATCTTGGGCTCCCTTAAAGAGAATCATAACTTCCAAAACAAGGGTATGATCATAACAACTTTACAGTTTGCCCTGATGAGATAGAATCTACAATGTGGTGTGTGTGTCCAGGTGCCAAAATAACAGAAGAATGCTGATAAGCCATGGTGTTGACACAAAAGAACTAACATGGTAAAAGACCTTGAGTCAGTTTGATGAGGCTAAGTTGAAGGAACTGAAGAAATAACTCAAGGACATATGACAGCTGTCTAGAAATATTCAAAAAGCTATCCTATTGAAAAAGCCATCTACACTCAATTACGTCCACCTTCTCCTCTCTTCTAACCCTCTATAACATGGCTTCTGACCTCACTGGTCCACTAAAATTGCTCTCTCCAAAGCTACCAATGGCCAAATCCAAAGACATCTTCTCAATCTTCATCCTTCTTGATGACCTCTCTGCAGTATTTGACAGTGCTGACCACCTTTACTTCCGATATATTCTCTCTTCCTTGGGTTTTCATGCCTCTGCTCTTCTGCTTCCCCTCCTCCCCAGTCTAATCTGTCTTCACTCTTCTTTGCTCAATCTTCATCTCTGCCACACCCACTAATCATGAGCATACCCCCAGGCTCATCCTGGAATTTTCCTCTCTTTGCTCTTTTTTAAAGAAAATAGAAGTCAATAACTCCATTGTTTTGGATGAGATGGAACACCAGCAGGCCTTATCATCTGCTTTGCCTCTATGCCCTACTGTCCCTTGGTCTTGTCATTTGCTCCACATATTTCCAAGCTTTGCCATGTTCCCCACAGCTGAACTTTCATTTATGACTGTCTCTTCCAATAAGAGTGTAAGCACTTTGACGGCAGGGACGTTTTCTGCTTTTTCTATCTGTAACTCCAGTGACAAATAAGTAAGCATTTAATAAATACTCACTTTCTTCCTTTCTTTCACTTGTTGGCTACGCAGATGATGATCAAACCTAGACGTCTGGCCCTAGTCTCTGTTGAGAGTTCTTAACCGCTTTACTGTGGTCATTCGGTTAAGTCCTGTCCGACTTTTTATCACCCCATTTGGGATCTTTCTTGGTGGACACTGGCATGGTATGTCACTTCCTTCTCCAGCTCATTTTACATATGAGGAAACTGAGGCAAACAGGGTTAAGTAACTTGCCCAGGGTCACACAGTTAGTAAGTGTCTGAAGCTATATTTGAACTCTGGTCTTCCTAACTCCAGGACCAGCATTCTATCTACTCACCACCTAGCTGCCCAATTACTCACTTACCCATTACTAATGAGTACAGTTTTTAAAAACTTTTTCCCCCTTTTTTTTTTCTCTCAGGTATAAGGGATAACTCTCAGGAGGGGATAGAGAGGAAGGAAATACTAGGAAACGTAGGTAATGAAACACAAATGTTATCAAGAAAATTCTAAAAAAGAAAATAGATCAAGCCCTCAACTAGCTCATCGATTCTTGCAAGTGAAATGGAAAGAATTTTTCTATCACCCCATTACCTTCCTTTTACCACCCCACAACCACTTGATAATTTAGTGACTAGAAGGTCACAGTCTGTTTTTTAAGGCACTAATACATTTTTTCAGGCCACTCACTTCCTTGACAAACACACCCTGTGCCTTCTAGATGTACTCTTACGCACTCAATATCCTCTAATTATTTTCAAATAGGTCTTACTCTGGATCTGCCTAATTCACTCCACAATGCAGTATGACATAATCATAATAACTACAATGCAGTTCAATAATAATAGTAAGAGACTGGACTCGGGAAAAAAAAAAAAGCTGGGGTCTCAATTCTAGCTCCAGCATTTAACTGTTTAATCTGCCCTCTCAGAGCTTTGGTTTCCTTAAATGTCAACAAGAAATTGGACTTACATGACCTCTAAAGTCTCTTGCAGGACTGACAATTTTGCAATTCTCTATCAAAATTCCACTGTGGCAGGAAAACCACTCAAGAGCATTGGTGTCTATCATCTACGTAAACAGAGAAGCTATGTGTGGCTCATTTATGACTTCTCTATCTCTTCCTTTACTTCCAGACTGTGGTAAAAAGGAAATTCAAAAAGAAAATGCTCACAGAATAAAATATAACAGAGCTACTGAAGAAGTAAAGTCAAATCAATTATTAATTTCCTAACTGGCATGGATTTTTTTTTCCAGCTTTTGCCATTTTCTTTTAATAGTTCTGGTATACTAGTTATAAACTGAAAGAGCAAATAAAAAGTGTGGGTGAGCACACTTAGGCTGGGTGCACCACAAATATTTGTTGAGTTTAATGCAGTGAAGGAAAGTCTTGATAGTTACCCTCTTGGTTATGTTTTCTGCAGGTTTTTCCATTCATTTTAAATGACTTGGATGTTTTAAGAATTAGGACATGTGGCTTCAGCTTGAGACTGACTATAGCTGTAAGATTACTGCAATATTCTTCGTCACTGTGGGTAGTCCTTCCACTGGGTCAGGTCACAACCACCACCACCAATTACTAGATGACCTTTAAGAGTTGCTACAAATCAATTTTCCATCATCCTTCAACCAAGCAAGTGAGGAGGCTCTCCAAATTTAGCTAGACTGGGCTTCTGAGAGCAGATACGCAGTCCATTATCAGGCCTAAGGTCAACACTTTCCAATCAGGGCGTCACAGTAGAAATGGAATCTGCACCTGAGTCAGCTCTTTAGGGGATATTTTCAACATGGTACAATGGACTTCTTGGGTGCTACTAAATACTACATTTTAGTTGCAAAAAGAAATTATTTTGGGATTACGAATTGCACTGCTTCACTTTACTAATGTCTAACTTAAGAGTTGCACAATAATGTTCACATATTTACATACTTGGCATTAATATAATTTAAGATGATTTTGCTGATGAGTTGCAAATACAATAACCTCTTATCACCACTTATCCAGAAACCAATTAACAACAACAAAAACCCTATTATTTGACTTCATCTGGAAACTATTTAAATATGCCATTAGGTAAATCACTAATAATTTTATATAGCGCTTTCCAGGAAAATAATAAGATATTGATGAGAATATTAATATAGGATTTTGAGAGTTAACAGGGCCTTTAGAGGCCATTTAACTAACTAAGCATCCCACCTCACATAGCACCCTCAACAACAGCCCTGATTAATGGTTTTCCAATCTTTACTTGGATACATATAATGTCATGGAACAGACTATCTTACAAGGTAAGACATTTCATATCTAACCTCAACATTTTTTATTTCAAAATTTCAATCATCTTTTCACATTTAAATGCATACATTTCCTATTTGTATAATTTCATTTGTCAATAAGTGAGACTCATTATACATGAAGCAAATGAAATAACTGAGAGAACAAGAAATATTATAACACAAAAGAGACAGAGTCAAGACCAGAATCACATTCTAAGAAGTCATGAGTTTAACTAGCTAGACATAGGCGTAGCCTGATTAAGTAACAAAGACATGGGGAAGAACAGCCTAAGTAAAATTCTTACATCAATATTCCAAGTACTAATTGTGCTTTAAATATATTTTCTTACAGAGATGATTTTCAGTAGTATAAATTAACCCTTATGTAGACTAGGAATCAATTTATTTGGAAACACTTTGGAAGCCAAAATTTGATAGGTTAGGTAGACTTAAAATGACAATTTTCAAAAGAATTTTTAGGTTAAAAATAAAAAGGTCTCAATACTATATAATTCCTTCCCATCCCAAGAAGAAAGTAAATGAGTAAGTATGAATACAAAAAGCAAACAAACATCAGATAAAAAAAATTCAGCATTTCTAGTCAAGTCCAAAAATTTGAAAGTATAGTGAACTATTTAATACTCTACTTTATCTTCCCATCCAAATAAATTTCCATTCAGAAATAATCCCAACAGCTTCATAAAGAAATGTCATTCTACATAGAAATATCAACTCACAACATACAAGAAATGTTTGATACATACCCTTGAGGAGATTGCTTATCCAACCATCCCGATTTAATCTTTTTTGCTGATGATCCATAGTAACATGCATAGGGTGATATGGAGTTTGAGGTCAAGGTTGGTTGATCAATAAGTCCACTGATGGAACTTTGTGGATAACTGTGCCTGTTAGCAGCTAAATCCAAACTCCCTTTTTGAGCCCTGGACTTGGATGCCTTGGAATTTCCTCTTCTTAAACTATTAAAACATTCTTCCACAGTGGAATATTCTGATTCGGAAGCAGAGTCCAAGGGAACAGCAGTTTTGTCTTCTCGAGGAATCCAAATATCTTCCACTTTGTCTTCACAGGCTTTTATTCTGTTATCATATATGCTGAATGAAATAATGAAAAATATAACAGATTATTAGAAAGCAACATCACCTCATACAATTAGCAAGTTTCCCTAAAATTCTTTACGGACAATCAGTCATAAAAGCATAGGCTAGAAAGAACTTTGACAGGTTAACTTTAATCCTCTGGTCTGGTGTGTTTCATTTTGCTTTTTTTTTTTTTTAAGAACTTTAGAGAAGAGGGGCAGCTAGGTGGCACAGTGCGTAGACCACCAGTCCTGGGGTCAGGAGGACCTGAGTTGAAGTCCGACCTCAGACACTTGATACACTTACTAGCTGTGTGACCTTGGGCAAGTCACTTAACACCAACTGCCCTGCCTTCCCCCTCCAAAAAACAAAAAAAGAACTTTGGAGAAGAAGTCTCACTAATCCACGTCAATAGATTTATATCTTGTTTAAAATGCTTTCCTCGTCATGGTGGCACGGTGGAGACAGTACTGGACCAGGAGTCAGGAAGACCTGAGTTCAAATCCAGCCTCAGACACTTACTAGCTGTGTGACCCTGGGCAAGTCATTTAATATGTTTGCCTCAGTTTCTTCATCTGTAAAATGAGCTAGAAAAGGAAATGGCAAACCACTCTGGTAACTTTGCCAAGAAAACACCAAACGGAGTCACAAAGAGTCAGACATGACTGAAATGCCTGAACAACAAAATCCTCTTCCATGCAAAATCTGATAAATTCAATATTTTTAGTTAGAAGTAGAGAACAGTGACATCCTTGATATATCCTTTGCATATGTTTGGATACAATTATTAAACAGCCTCTTCACTTTCTTTTCTTTTGGATAAATAACTGCTATTCCACTAACATTATTTCACAGATCCTTATTTTCTAACACTGTAGTCACCTTCGTGGCTTTCCTCTTAACCCACTCAAAGTACCTCACATTTCATTTTAAAAACACAATCCTTTCACTGCTAAGAACTGTAACTATTGTTTTGCAGGTATAAGAAAAGAAAAACCAGCCAAACACTTTCATTGCTGGTGAGGAAATGAAAAAGATCGATTCTCAATACATGCATCAAGCTTTGAAAGGGGATGCTTGGTAGGAAACCTACACTATAGTCAGCCTTAAAGAATCCAGGATGAAGTACAAATAAACTACAACAAAACCTACTGAAACTCTACAAACACTAAGTTCTGTGAAGTAGACAAGTTAAATTCCTTATATGAATAGTGATATTTCCTAATGTAAAATAATTATATAGTACTTAAAAGTTTGCAAAAACAACTGTGCATGAGATTGATAATGTGTGTACTTTACTTTAGCACTATTTTACAGACAAGGAAACTGAAGTCATAACAGTTTGTGATTCATTCACAGGTATGTGCCTAAAAAAATTCCATGTCACATATTTTAATTTATACCATCTGATTCCAAATCTTACGCTCTTTCTACTATTACCATGATGATTCTCTTAATATCTTATCTTTATGTAGCATTTCGCCATTACAAAGTGATTTATACTTTGTCTCATTTCATGCTTATGATGACCCAGTAAGTTAGGCATAGCAGCTATCATTCCCATTCTACAAAATGAGGAAACAGAGGCTCCAACTTGTTACTGTCATGCAGCAAGTGCTAGAAAAAGAACATGAACTACGAAGGCCAATGAGTTCCAACTCCAAGTGCCAGTTCTCTTCCCAAGAGGGAACATCTATTTCACTACAGAGTAGAAAATCAATAAATAAGTGTAAAACTGATCAGGCCTCTCCACAACACACATTTCCCTATTAAAATACAGCTATAATGAATGTTTCTACCATGCCTTTGGAAGGTATACTCAAGAATTTAATTTTAAAGGAATGTAAAACAAGTAAATGATGATCAAAAATTTCACTGAGTTAGGCAATAATCTGGAGTATTTGGGAAATTTATAGTAATATGTGTTAAGTGCTTTTGTAACCAAAAAGTATCCTAGAAATGCAGGATGTTATTATTATTAATCCACTATTGAACTGGTTCCATCGTACAGCTACTCCAGCACGTAAAAGAAAGCACAAGGCAGAGAGATTACAGAGGCAAGGTGCCCCAGTCCCCTATTACCCTATTGACTATATTATTGGCTAGAGCAGTCACTGTCACTTTGTTTCAATTTTCTTATAGGTCAAATGGAAATAAAGATTTTCTCCACATTTACCTGCTACCACATTAAGTAAAAAAAAAATGATAATAAGTCCCTAAAGTTCTTCAAAGAAATGGGCTATATAAACCCAACATTAGGTTAGGGATAGAGACTGAATTGGTGATTTCATTGGTATATGGAACTCCCAGAAGAGGAAACCTCCACCAATACAGGAAGGTGCCTTCTCCTAACTTAAGGCCTTAATATCTTATCTAGAGTTTTGAGATATTAAGTGTATTGTCCAATGTCTCACAGACATTATGTGTCAGAGCAGGGACTATCCTGCTTTACCATTGCATAGCATATATTCACACCAAGAAAGGCTGTATTTAGAATACAGGGTTAAGAATCTTTTTTGCCAACTCTGTCAAGCCTTTCATGACTATCACTGAATACAGAGATTTGTTGTACCTAATTTCAGTAGAAAGCCATGCTCAATAATTCAAGACAAAAATTAAGCTCTAGAGAGGCATGACACACAGACCAAAGTCAAGGAGAATTGTCAAGCCCATATTTCATTTTGGGGTCTGTTGACTTAGTAATCATAAGTCATAAAATCTCAGAGGCATCCAATCCAGCCTCCTCATAGGTATTATATGTATTAGTGTCTCCACTTTACAGATAGAAATCTGAGGCCTGGAAGAGAGGTCACATGGCTATAATGGTAATGTTCAGACTACAACCTCCCAACTCCTGATGCAGCTCTCTTTCCACTATGCCACTCTGTTTCTTGAAAAAGAAGTTCCCAATTATAATGCACCATCATAGTCACAAAAGCTAGAATTCACATCCCCCTCCACACACACAGCAATACTTCAAGATGAAAAATATAATAGGTACCAATAACTCAGTTATTAAAAAGAAGATATCCAAAAATTTAGATTTGAAAGGTGTGGCCTCAGGAATTCAAATCTGGCTATTTTCTTTTGACTCAACATCAATCTAAATGAAATGATGAAGTTTTAAATGTCATACCATAATTATTTCACTTAAAGAAATAAAGGATTTTATTAGGTGTTGACTGAGTACCTTGACTGTCCAAAAAATAAACTCCTTTCAGGACCCGCTTCCTTTTTAAGTTTTTCTTCAACAATCCAAAATTCATTTTTCAAAGATTTCTGTAAGACACAGACACACAGAAATAAAAGTTCCTCTTTGTTTTTAATGTGTTCAATGCTAAATATTGGTATAGCTAACTACCATACAGAGTGTTCAAGTCTTATTTATATTTGTATATTGACTTAAACATCAAATTACTGCAATACTTTCAACCAATTGGTCAAGCAAACAGTTATGAAGTGTCAACTATGGGTCAGAAATTGTACCAGGATAATATGGAATTAAGTTTTGCATGATTACAATATCAAAATGCTTGCCTTCTCAAGTTGGGGAGAGGGAAAGGAGGGAATTTGGAACTCAAAAATTATAGAAAATGAATGTTTAAAATTGTCTTTACATGTAATTGAGAAATAAAATAAAAACAGAAAGGGAGAAAAAAGAGAAAGAAAGAAAGGGAGAAGAAAAGAGAAAGAAAGAAAGAGAAAGAGAAAGAAAGAGAAAGGAGAGAAGGGGGAAGGAATAGAAGAAAAGAGGAAGGGAGGAAGGAAGGGAGGGAGAGAGGGAGGGAGGAACAGAGGAAGGAAGGAAAGAAGGAAGGAAGGGAGGAAGGGAGGGAGGGAGGGAAGAAGGGAAGAAAGAAGGGAGGAAGAGAGGGAGAGCGGGAGAGAGGGATGAAGACAGGAGAGGAGGAAGGAAGGAAGGAGGACGGGAGGGAGGGAGGAAGGAAAGAAAGAAAAGAAATTGTGTTGGGCTGGAGATGCAAAGACAACAGTACAACATTCCTGCCCTCAATAAGGTTTTGAGTACAGCAAGGAGAGACAATAGGTACACATTTATGAACATACAAAATAAATATAAGGAGACTTGGGGGTGGAGGGAAGGCATTAGCAGCTATGAGTATCAGTAACTATTTCACATAGGTGGCCAGTGAGCTGAGCTTTGAAGAGAATGAGGCATTCTGAGAGACAGAGTGCATTCCAGGCACGAGGTACAATCTGTGAAAGCACAGAGATGGGAGATAGAACATTAGCTGAGGAACATTCAGAACCATTTTGGTATCATGGATGGAGGGAACTATCATATAATAAGGCTAGAAAGGTAGGCTGATTCCAGGTTGTAAATTACTTTAAATGCCCAAAAGAAAAATCTGCATTTTATCCTGAGGGTAATAGACCCTGGAGCTTATTAAAAGTAGAGAGAGGTGGTCAGTCCTATGCTTTAGGACTTTCAATATGGCCATTTTGTGGAAGATGGTTTGAAGAGGGGAAAGACTTATGGCAGTCAGATCAAGTTGACATTACTGTAGGTTGTGTTCGGAGAGGACCATGACATCAAAGAAATGATAACATGACTTGCAGTTGACTTTGATTTGAGTGAGGGAGGGCTGTGCAAGGTCACCAGCCTCATTTTCTCCTCCAGAGCCATCTGGGTCCAGCGCCCTGATATTTACCAGGAGGACTGGAAATGGCCCAGGATGCACTGGGAGACCCCGACCCTTTTAGGCTAAGGCCTTTTCAGGTTCTCACTTTGAAGGAGGTAAAGCCCATTCAGTGACTAGGCCTCTTTAAGAAGTTTATCAAGGGATGGCCCCTTTAATCAAAAACTCAAAAAAAGAAACCAAACTGGGAGGAGAAGACCCTCAGGGTTCCTGGTCAAAACAGAAACAGTTACTATTTAGTATTTACATTCATTCTGTGCTAGGAGGGCAGGGACCTATTGTCCAATCTATGAGCTCTCACTCAGAGTGAGTTGGGTTGGTTTTTGAGAAAGAAATCTTTTTCTAGAGATTACTGTAACAGTCCAGATGAAAGGTAATGAGGATCTGATACAGGATGGTGGCTATGTGGAGAGGTGGAGTTAAGAAGGTAAAAATGCCATGACCTGGTAAACAATTGGCAATGTGGGATAACTGACAGGAAGGATGGCATCGAGATTGCAAACCTGAATGACTGGAAGATTGGTGGCGTCCTTAACAGAAACAAAGAAGTGTGGAAGAGATGTGTTTCAGGGAAAATGTTCTGTTTTGGACATGTTGAGTTTGAGATGTCTCTAGGACATCCAGTTTAATATGTTCAACAGGCTTTTGATGATTCAGGAGGGGATCGTGGGAGAGAAACCAGAGATGGATGTATAAATCTGGGTGTCACCAGCAGAGAAATACAAGCCTAGGTGATCATGAAAAGAGAGAGCATATAAAAAGAACTGGCCCCAGGATAGAGTCCTAGCACACAACCACAGCTGTTGAATATGATATAGATAATGATCCGGCAAAGTAGCCTGAAAGGGCTCAATCATAAACGTAAGAAGAGAAAATCTACGTGTCACAAAAACCCATAGAAGAGTAAGCACACAGGCAGGAAGGATAGCCGACACTGTCAAATGCTGGAGAGAGTTCAACAAAGAGAGGACTGGAGAAAAGGGCAGATTTGACAATTAAGAGGTGACTGGTGGGGAGGAGGCTGTTTTGATTGAGTGATAAATCTGGGAACATTACAAATTGTTGAGAAGCAAAAGGAAAGAAAATAGAGGCAATTTTTTTTCTTTTTTTTTTTTTTATGAGCTTGGTTGGAAAAGAGAATAATATATAATATTACTTATGGGGCCAGTAGAGTCTAATGATGGTTTTCTGAAAATAGGAGTAGGGAGACTTGGGTATTTTTGTAGTCTTCAGGGATGTAGACAATAGGAAAGGAGTGGCTGAAGAGGAGAGAAGAAAATGGAGATGAAGATGGGGACCAATATGCCAGAGAATGTGGGAGGGGATGGGATCAAGGTTCATGTAGAAGGGATTGGCCTTGGCAAGGAGATTTATCAGCAGTGATGGGGAAACAACATTATGGGGTTGTATGATCAAGAGAAGAAAAGAGATTAGGTAACATGAAGTTACAGTATATCCAGTCACAGTTGAGTGACTTTCTCCAGCACTATTCAGCCACATCGAAGTAGGAGTGGAGAAGGTGGAAATTGAATGTAATCCAGGGTTAAAGTTAGGCAAGGCCTGTACAAAGAACAGAAGAAAGTAGGGGATTTAAAAGTATTATGTGGAATTGGCCTAGTTTATTAAAGGGTAGAGATTAGGAAGGGAGAAGAGTAAAGATTGCTTGGGAAATTTCTTAGGCATGGAAGGATCAGAGGTTATTGAATCAAGGAAGGATATTTGTAGTACTTGTCACAAAGAGTCAAACAAGACTGAACAACAACAAGGCACAGGAAAAACGAAGTGACAGAAGGTTATAATCGGAAAGAAGCATTTCAGTTTTCTCAATCAAAGAAGGAGAACAATTTCTTGTGACTGAGAGAGGTCATGCCTATGACCATCCCCGTGTGTCGCTGAGATGAAGAGGAGAAATATATCATGGGAGCTGAGAAACTGGAAGGTTGGTGTTCCTGAGCGAACATTAACATTTATGTAAACAAGTACTACAAACAAGATTTTTAAATCATTCCCAAAAGGTTGTACTTTCTAATAAAATCCCTCTAACTTCAATAAAAATTTCATACTGTAAAAAATGTGAATGTTCAATTAATTTTTGTTATCAGATTTCTTCCCTGATTTGATCTCACTTTTTATACTAGTTTATCACTTAAGAAAAAAAGGCAGCATTAAAAATGAGTAGCAAACAGATCATCAAACACTAAAGAAAAACATGAGAAATAAGAATTTGAAGGATCTCCAGAGGACATTTAACCCAATTAATACATGAATAAGAACCTCCATTCTACCAGATAAGTAACAGTAATCCAACCATTGTCTGAAGGCCTCCAGGGAGGAGGAACCTACTTGCTCTCTAAGCACATGTGGTAAGAACAACACCCCAACCCCTACCCCTACCAAAGTTAGATAAATTTTTCCTTATAAGGTACCGAGACCATCCTTAAATCTTGGTTGGCCCAGAGAACTAAAGATTCAGACTAAGAACAACACTTCCTGATGTGCCAGAGAACAAAGCAGCCATGAAGCTGGTCTTCATGGCTATGGAAAACTTGGTCGAGGTAGCTCCACTTAGCAGAATCGAATCAGATGTCCTCAATCCCTATCCTTCTCTTGTTGTGGCTAAGTAAATTTCCTTTTGTTAATCGCTGAATGATCTATGATCTTGTACCAAATATAGAACCAAATCATCTTGTACCTAATATAGAACCAGCACCCCATTTTATTTCTGATAGTTCTAATTATTAAGAAGATCTTCCTTACGTGAAAAACTAAGTCATCCTGTTATGGAAGTGTTTTACGTGACTACAATGTATAACCTATATTGAATTGTTTGCCTTCTCAATGAGGGCAGGTGGGGAGAGAGGGAGAGAAGATGGAACTCAAAATTTTAAAAACAAATGTTAAAAAATTGTTTTTGCATGCAACTGGGAAATAAGATATACATGGAATGGGGTAAAGAAATCTATCTTACCTAACAGGAAAATAGAAGGAAAAGGGGAAAAGAGAAAGGCAGAGGGAAGTGATAGAAGGGATGACAGAATGGAGGAAGGGGTAATCAGAATGCACACTGTCTTGGGGTGGGAGGAAGATGGGGAGAAAATCTGAAACTCTAAATCTTGTGGAAGTGAATGTTGAAAACTAAAAATAAATTAATTTTAAAAAAAGAAAAACTAAGTCATCTTTGCAAGAAATTTGCAATTATTACTTCACTCTCATATCTCAATAAAGATCAATCTTTCTGAAACTGCTTCTTATGTTACTAGCTTAAGGTGATTTTTCACATCTGAGTAAAAAAATCTTCCTTACTTAAATATATATTAACAACATGTTGTAAGCCAACTTTCTCCCCTTATTCTCTCACAAAGAATATTACATAGAAGAGAATTGAACAATGGCCATGTAGAAAAAGATGAAGAACATCAAAAGAAACCGAATTTTGCTATCTATAGGAAATCAAACGACTGATGTGATTCTGCCTTATTCCCTGTAGTGACACTAAATCTCCCTATACCATCCTAGAATGTTTATTTGCTGAAAATAGCGGCTTCTAGGCCATACTCAACATGGAATATCT
Organism: Phalanger gymnotis; assembly: GCA_028646595.1. NCBI lineage: Eukaryota > Metazoa > Chordata > Mammalia > Diprotodontia > Phalangeridae > Phalanger > Phalanger gymnotis. Next base: position 379,071,706 of record CM053623.1, on the reverse strand, counting down.
TGGGCAGACATTTCCAATTTCAAGGTCTAGAAAAGGATTTATGTAAGTTCATCAGAACTATGATCACCCCCAGGTTAATCCCAAACTCATATCCCTGCTGACAGTGATCCAAAGTACTAAGGAGCCCCAGAATACTAAGCACAATGCCTGGCACATAGGAAGTACTTGAAAAATCCCTGTTTTTCTCCCCCTCCAATACCACCCCCAAGATTATAAGCCTCTTGAAGGCAGGGTTCTCTCACTTTTGTATATGTATTCCCAGAGGCTAGCAAGTTCTCTGCAAATAGTAGTCACATAATAAATGCTTTTTAATGGATTTATTCAACACTGGAACAGTAATCCTAAGTTACATGTCACAGAAATGTAATTGTCCAGACTGACCAAAGACTAGCTATTGTCACCAAAAGCTACCCATTTTTCTCTTGAAGCTTTAATACCTTACTAATGGATTATCTTGAATGTTACATTATTGATAAATTTCTTCATATTGTAGAATTGAATTTCACTGTGTGCCTCTTCCATACACTTTCCAACTACTTTGGAGATTTGCATATGTATATTAATTATTCCCTATTACTTGATGAACAGTAAATAGTTAATAATGTTGGTTGCATTTTATTTCCTCAGAGCCCTACAAAACTAAATACAATCCTAAAACTATTGTTACCTGATGTGCCAAGAAGTAAAAGATCCACAATATCTATGGGTAAAGAGTTCCAAAGCTAAAACGCCCTTAGGGCTATTTATATACCAGGGGTGAAATATAGCAAGTCCTTATCCAAGAGACTTAAAAATCTTAACAATATCTCCAAAATATCCCAAACAATTTATCAACCACCAGTGATGTCTGGACATTTTTCACTCTCACTAATTTAATATTTATCCGTACTAGCAAAAAGGTTATATTGCCTCAGGGTGTCAGAAGATATCTGCATAGTGACTCAACCTTAAAAACTGGGAAATTTATCTTTTTGTTTTATCTAAATTGTATCTAACAAGAACTTAAGTCTTTCTACTGGCTTACCTGGCAATCAAAACTATTCTGATTTTTGGAGAAAAAATTTAGAGAAAAATTAATTTGGAGAAAAAAATTTCTTTTTAATGGTAGTCAGTTGAACAATCCTCAAAAGTTATCTAAGAGGAAAAAAATGTTAGTAGTATTTTATATTACCTAATGTTTTCATTAAAGCTACAAATTAGCTTATATTCTAAATTCATATACACACATAGGGATGAATTCCATCTTACAGACTAAGATTTCATTTATCAATCAACTTATTTGTTAAACATCTGCTATGTTCAAGTGTGTCAGAAAGGCAAAATGGGCTCCTTAGCACTTAGTTCAACAAGTGCCCTTGAAGAGTTTGTCTGTTATTTGCTTTGAGTAATTCAGCTATTTCATTGAATCTTGCTAAGTGCTAAGCCCCAGGCCCAAACCTTATTAGGTGTATTATTAGGTGTAACATTAACATTATTATGTAATAGTAATTAAGGTGGGACATTTTGCTTTTCTTCTCTTAAGTGCCTTTAATGATTCTGGGGCAGATAAAGTGGGATCTTTTTGTCTTGGAGTATTTCTCTGCACTGAGACAAGGAGTCATTGATTTGTATATGACATGATCCTGGGGATGAAGAACTTTCCCAGACTCAGCCTGAGTGAGGTCAAAGCCTTCAGGGCTCCAAAAACTGGATATAACTGGGGAGAGATTGGCATTTGATTTTGGGGGCACACTCATGGAAGGAGTGTTGAGACTCTGGGCAAGCTGCAAACTGCCCCCCAGCTTTGAAACCCAGATGTTGGTACTGGTAACTATGAATTGTATGGGGTCTGTCTGTTTGTAATTTGTTTAAGGGCTCTTGAGATGGTATTGATGAAGAGA
>CM053623.1:379015101-379069326 GCA_028646595.1 Phalanger gymnotis | reverse complement strand
AGAGAGTGTGTTCTGAACAACTGGTCAGAAGGAGATTATAGAAGTCTCTCTGCTGCCACTGGGGGCCAGACTCTGTTGTTTTGCCCATACTCGGATCCAGGTCACAGAACTGGGTGGCAGTCCCAGAGTGAGGAGGAGCACTAGCATGCCAGATTGCCACAGCAGTGGAACAGGGACCTTCATCACAGTTCCAGAAAAGAAAAGAATGCTTGTGGTCACTCAGAGACCAGGGCACAGAACAGGAGAGTAGTAAACACACTTCTCCTTATGAAAGTTTCTGAAACTTATTTGGCCTAATGTCTGCTTTTCAAAAAAAAAAAAAGACAAAATTACTCAGCGACCCCCTGGAAATCTACTTTCTTTAACCATTTAATGGTTTTTTTTTTAATTTGCATCATTTCAAAAAAAATTTTTAATGACACACCTTAAATTTAATAATTTATTGAAAATATGTGGTATTTTTTTCCTGAATTGAAATTTTGATGGTGCAATATTGTGTCACGTAACTGTATATTATAAACAAATCAGTACACGTGCATACTCCTGCTGATGCATATTAGTCTTCTGACAATGTGACACACACTCGCCTGCCAACACTTGCTTGTTAAGACCTGTTGGTAGACTTGACTTATGATCCTTTATAACTTACATTTTGTGTATTTATTTGGAAAATAATGTAATCACAATGACTTTAACTGTTACACAACAGATGAAACATGTACAAACGGTTTTCAAAATTAATTGTCTTCTTTCCTTATGCTTCCACTGCCCCCTTATTTTTATTCAATACCCCCTAACTGCACCTGAGGCTAATACCACCTGCTCTGGATCATTCCAGTGTCCCCCAGAGGGTGATATCACCCACTCTGGGAACCTATTATACTACCTTGGAAAACTGAAAACTTGCATGTCACTAGAAGTGTCTCTGAAAACAACTGCACAAAATCCCTAAAGCTTAGGACAGCACGCCCTCCACCCTGGAAGCGGAGCCTTGCTTTAACAAAATTAAAAGTGGAGAAACAGGCTGGAAAAAAATGAGCAACAGAAAAAAAATCTGACTACAGAAAATTACTTGTTTGTCCTTTGTTCTAGAAGAGGACCATAACATCAGAGAGTTGATGCCATGACATGCGAGTAAAATGGGGATAACAGTAGTACCTATCACATATGGTTGTTGTAAGGATCAAATGAGATAATATTCATAAAAAGCACTTAGCACAGTGCCTATTACATAATAGATGCTACATAAATGTTTATTTCCTCCCATCCCTTCCCTTACCTCGAACTCCTGGCTTCCTTCAAGACTTATCCCAAACATTAATGCAATATGTTCGTAGAGTAGTGAGCTGGTCCAACCAATCAGGAGAACAATTTGAAGCTATACCCAAAGGGCTATAAAATTGTGCATACCCTTTGATCCACCATTATCACTGCTAAGTCTGTATCCCAAAGAGATCAAAAAGGAAAAGGACCCATATGTACAAAAATACCTACAGCAGCTCTTTTTGTGGTGGAAAAGAAATGAAAATTGAGGGGACACCCATCAATTGGGGAATGGCTGAACAAGTTTCGGTATATGATTATGATGGAATTCTATTGCACTATAAGAAATTACAAGCAAGATGGTTTCAGAAAAACCTGGAAGACTTAGATGAAGTGATGCAAAGTGAAGTGTGCAGAACCAGGAGAACACTGTACATAGTAACAGCAATACTGTATGCTGATCAACTACAAATGACTTAGCTATTCTGATCAATACAATAATCCAAGACAATCTGAAAAGATTTATGATGAAAAATGCTATCTACCTCCACAGAGCAAACTGACGAAGTCTGGGTGCAGACTGAAACATAATTTTTTCACTTTGTTTTTCTTGCTTTTTTTCCCAACATAGCTAATGTGCAAATGTGTTTTGTATGATTTCATATGTATTAATTGGTATCATATTTCTTGCTTTCTCAGTGGGGGGGAAGGAGAGAATTAGAAACTCAAAAAAAATTTCAATGTATGTTAAAAATAATGATTTTTTTTTTTAGAAAAAAAGACTTGTTTCGAATCATACCTTCTGCAGAAGACATTTTCTCCCTTTCTGTTACCCGCTAATGCCTTTCCTTTAAGATTACTTTTTATTTATATTATGTGCGTATGTGTATATATGTATGTGTGTGTATATATATATATATACGCATTGCATCTATAATTTTTTGCATATTGATTTCATTAGAATGTGACCTCCTAAAAGGCAGGGACTATGTTTTTGCCTCTTTATATCATACCAACACTTATAACAGTGCTTACTAAATGCTTACTGGACAATTTACTGAATAGAAAGGCAAAAAATAGAAAAACCACTGACAGCTGAATCTGTATCCATCTCTCAACTAGCCAAGCCTCAATACTGAATCCATCTGATCGCATGACCACTAAGTGCCAATAAGACAAGCAGTAGAATTGTTTCTTGTTCAAAATCATTGCCTACAAACTAACATCTACCACTTGGTTCATTTCAAAGTTCATGGAAAACTACCATACCATAAAAAATGGGAATGATGAAAACTACAAAGAAATATAAGAATGCTTATATGAAATGAAGTAGAACCACAAGGACAATATACCCATTGATGACAACTAACAATCCAGCAGTGGCAAATAACGGCCTTAGAAAGTTTAGGGAAAAGAAATTCAAAGGAGAACAAAGAAACAGACCAATTTTGTTACTATCTTCTAAAATTAATATGGATCTATTTTTTAAAGCAGTTTATAGATGTATGCAAAATCACTTACAATCACTTCTATATTGTTTTTCTCTTTTCTTTGGTTCTTATTTATGTATCTGAATATTCGTACTTGTCAATGTTTAAAAAAAAAACACCTGAAAACTGTGTCACATTAAATAATGTTCTGATTGCAAATAATACATATGGTGTATTTATCCTTTTCTATCTAGGCTATGACCTCTTTCCCCCTTTACTTCTAGAATTCTATGAACCAAGGAATATCTGTGCAGCAAGCCTTAGCTTTCCATTTCTAATCATTTCTGGGTCTTCTCAGAATGTAAACACCCAAGGACTGTGCCTTCCCACTTAAATCAAAACGCCATTATATAAAAATATAAGTATACAAGGTCTTCTGGCTCACCTTGCATAACAGAGAATAATCCTTGGCCTGAAATTCAAAGTCTTCCAAGATCTGGCCCCAAGCTACTTTTTAAGTCTTACCTCTTAATCTCTTATCCCAAAGTTCTGGCCATTCAGTCCTCAAGCCATTGCACCTTTATTAGGGTAACTTCTTCTGCCTGGAATATACTTCCACAATTCACCATTGACACTAGTCAACAAGGTTCAGCTGTAAAGTTACAACAATCCATGAAGTGATCAAGTGGGCCAGAAGTGATCAAATGGGCCAGAAGTGATCAAATGGGCCAGAAGTGAATCTCCCCCTTATTGAATTCCTGTAATGCTTTGTACCTCTTGAGAACAACTGGCTTGAAATCACGTCAAGAAAACCTAGCAAAGTATCTAAATCAGTAATATTACCTTCAGGGAAGTTGCAGAGCAAAGTTTGTTTGAAACAACAACCCTGTGAGCAGAGTTCAACGGGCATAGTCTCTATGTTATGGATGAGAAAACTGAGGCTTAGAGACATTAAATGATTTGCCCAAGTTCACACAGCTCCTAAGCTTTGAGAGGCAAGATTTGAATTCTTATCCTCTTGAGCCCAAGTTCAGAATTCTGTCAGCTATGCCATGTTATATCTCATGGCTTCATCAATCTTAAAGAAAATCTTGTACAACCTAGTACAATTTTTAAGTAGCTAACTAGTCTCAAAATTGGTTTATCAAGTATTATTAAATGTTTGAATTATAATTACAGAATCCACTAGATCCTGAATCAATTTATTATTTCCATCTTATTATTTCTCTGTCTTTCTCATTTTCTTCCTGCACAAATGAATAAAAAACAAATAAAAAATTAAGCCCTTAAAACAAAAATGCGTAAACCAACAAAATGAACGCCAACACTGGCTGTATGCAAAACTCTGTCTCATCCTGAGTCTATCATCTCTCCGGAGAGGGGTAAGTAGCATAAATTTTTAGTTCTCTAGAACCATGACTTATTATTCATGCTGTTGTCACTATGAACTATCCTCCTAGATCTGCTCACTTTTCTCTGCATCAGTTCATAGACATCATCCCAGTTTCCTCTGAACTATCAATTTCATCATTTCTTATGACACAATATTTTATCATTTTCATCTACAATAATTTGTTTAGCCATTCTCCAACAGGAAGGTTCCCCACTAGTTTCCAGTTTGAGGCTTCGAGGAAAAGAGGTGATAAAAATATTTTTGTACATATGGATTCTTCCCTCTTTCTCTTATCTCTGGAATATAGGCCTAGTAGAGGCACTGCTGAATCAAAGAGCATACAGAATTTAGTGACTTTGGAGACATAATCAAAATGATTTCCAGAATGGTTAGAAATGGGGGGTGAAGGGGAGGAGGAACCTGCAGCCTCAAGGCCACATTTGGCCCTCAAGGTCCTCGAATGCAACCCTGTGACCGAATCTAAACTTGATTGAACAAATCCTTTTGAGCCTTCCCCACCCCTGTCATTAGATAAATGTATAGCTCCAACGACAGAGCACTAGTGAGCCTGTTTTCCCACACCCCTCCAAGATTCATTTTCCTCTTTTGTTATTTTTGCCAATCCAGGGGACAGGAAATGAAACCTCAATAGATATTTCATTTTCAATCAACATTTACTGAGTGCCCACTATGTGCCAAAGGGCAACAGATAGCTCAGTGGATAGAGTGCTAGGCTTAGAGTCAGGAAGATTCATCTTGTGACATGGAGAACTTTTCCATTTGGCTGTTGACAGCTTGGAGCTCTTCCTCTGAAAACTACTTGTACTTATCCCTTGATCTCGATCTCTCTCTCTCTCTCTCTCTCTCTCTCTCTCTCTCTCTCTCTTTCTCTCCCTTCCTCACTTCCTTCCTTCCTTTCCCTTCCTTCTGATCATACAGAGTATCATACCCTTAGTCTCAATGATTGCCCAGTAATAGGTCCTTGTTTGCCTCAAAGTGAAAGTAAATAGAAATTGTTTCTGTTTTGGCTAGAAACCCTGAAGGTCTTCTCTTTCCAGATTGATTTTTTTTTTTAACTAGGTAAAGAGGTCATTATCTGCCTCATTTCTTACCTACCCTTAATCATTGAATGGGTATTGCCTCAGTCAAACTGAGATCTGTTGAAGACCTTAGCTAAAAAAGGCCAAGGTCTCCATCTGCATCCAGGGCCATCTCCAGTCGTCCTGATCTATATCTCACCATTGGACCCAGATAGCTCTGGAGGAGAAAGTGAGGCTGGTGACTTTGCACAGCCCTTCCTCACTTAAATTGAATTCACTTGCAGGTCATGGTGTCACCTCCCTGATGTCATGGTCTTTTTCAAGAACAAAGTACAAACAAAAATTAGAGAATGGCTCTTTTATAAATTTAAATCAATTCCTTTTATACCTTGGATATGAGAACATTATCAGAGAAATTTGATGTAGAGATTTTTTTCCCTAGTTATGTGATTCCCTTTAATGTGAACTATATTAGTTATATTTGTGAAAAACTTTTTTTTTATTGTTCATTTTATCTCCTGGGATTTTCTCAGTCCTTTGGTTTAGTCATGAACTTCTGAATGACAATTACATAAACAATTAAAGTCTGCATCAATACAGACTTCTTGATAGTTATTCTTAAATCTAGAGCAAATTGTTATTAAGAACATTAAGTATCTCAACAATTATTTTTTTAAAAGTAGCAGACCTCTCATAAGCCTCTAGGTTATGTGCTAAACAATTATAATAACAAGGGATTTGTGATTAATGCCTTGAAATTCGCATACTATGACATGGGAATTCAGAGGTAAATGACATCATTCCTCTAAGAGTAACAGAAGACTTCATGAAGAAGGTTATATTTGGGGTCAGGATTAAAGGATGGGTAGGGTTAGAACAGAATAGAATCCAATCCTTTCGTTTAGAGATGAAGAAATAGGGGACCATAGAAGTTAAATAACTTGCCCCAAATTACAAAGCTAGTTAGCAACAAAGCTTGGACTAGAAAAGAAGGCAAGGAAAAGGCAAGAAGAGTGCAGGAAAGGGAAGCAAATGAATAAGAGGTAGCAAAATACGACCAGGAGAATATCGAAAAGGCTAGTCTGACCAAAGCACGGAGTATTAGCAAAAGTTCAAACAAAAAAGGTAGGGTGGGCCAGGATTGCAAATGATTTAAAATAACTACCAGAGATAGATTTGAATTTATCCTATAAATAAAACATTAAAAAAATACTTGGTAGGAATATGGAATGAACAAAGTTGTGCGCCGGTGCCTAGAACAGCAGCTGACATGTTTGCTGACTGTGGAAGTGGTAGTGTCGATAAGAATGAAGAGAAAACCATGTATGGTGTGACAATTATAGCACTAAAGTTTTCCCTTCAACATCATGGGAGTGAGGGGTACGGCACCCCTGCAATCTGGAAAATCCACATAGAATTATTTGGCCGTCCCATTTACAGTACCTTCTCATAAAATCGGGGTGAAGTATTTGGTCATAGGCTCTGTGACATCTGCTTGGCGTCATGTGTCATCTGTGGCTTCCACAAAACTCCAAAAACATTCCCATTTAATTTCTTATGCCAACTCACAATATATCAAAACCATGATGGACAAAGTTGTGATATGAAAGAGATGGCCATACAGTGTTAGATGACAGGTTCATCACTTGGTATGGTGGCGAAGAAATGAATGACATCTTCCCAGATACAATCATCCTACCTGCTTTCACCTTCCACTATACTTCAGTCTTTACTTTAGCATATACTTCAGCCAGTTAGCCTTCTTGTAGTAATATACTCCTAGGCTATTTCCAGGCCTTTGTCCAAACTGCCCTAACACTTAACAACTTTCTCCCTAGCTGTGAACTGATCCAACAATTCCGCAAAAGTATTTGTGAGATAACACTACTAGGCACATATCCCTAAGGATGCCTTAGACAGCAAGAAAGGCTTACTATATACCAGAATATTCATAACAACACCTGGTGGCAGGAAAAAAAAAAAAAAACAACCTAAAAAATAGGCAAGACCAGTCTTGACCCTGGAGATTATGAAATGCACTTCCCTCCATTTGGCCAACTGGAAGAGGACTTCAAGCACAGCATGTTTTGAATATTTTAAGAAAATTCATGTGTCAATTCGTTTTTCTCTACAATTTTTCTTCATAACAAACATATAGGGATGCTGGGTATATAGTCAGAAACGACTAAAATCTAGAAACAAAATGTTTGTTATGCTAACTGTAATAGACTTTTTTAAACATCATATTTTCCTATTACCATTCTATACTTCTATCTTCCTTGACAAGACAGCTCAAAATTGACCATGGGGAGATGCAGTATGATATACTGGAGACAGTATGCTAGATGCTGGATTCCAGTCCCCATTCTGTCACTCACCAGCTTTTTGACTTGTCTTTGGACAAGTCACAATCTCCCTCTGCTGCAGTTTCTTCTAGAAAATGAAAATAATAATACTACAAAGTAGAAATAAGAATACTTACACAATACAATGAAAGCCAGGGTTATTTTGAGAAAAAGATTTTGAAACACTTAAACTATTACATAAATCTAACCTTGGCACTTATGTCTTCTGGCTTGGCTGTAGGGACTTTCATCACATCTGCCCAGCTGGGCCAGAACATTCACAAACATCAAGATTGGTTTGATGAAAATGACTGGGAAAATTAAGAAGCTGCTAAACAAAACTCCACAGCATTTACCAGCAGGATAGTTCATCCATCTCTAAGATGGCAGCATTTAATTCCATCAAAAATAAAGTGCAAGCCTATCAAACTCAAGATCTACAGAGTTGTGCTGACTTCATTGTTGTATGCCTGTGAAACCCGGACAGTATATACCAGTGACATGCCAAGAAACTGAATCCGTTCCAACTGAATTGTCTTAGGAGGATTCTGCACCTGGCAAGATAAGGTACAAGATACTGAGGTCCCTTCTCCCTGGCCATGTTGTTCAAATGCCAAAAGTACGTTTGCTAAAAGACTATTTTACAGAGAACTCACACAAGGGAAGTGCTCACACGGAGGTGAGAAGAAGCGATACAAGGGCACTCTCAAGGTTTCTCTCAAAAATTGAAATCGATTGTGAGCCCTGGGAGACACTGGCACAAGACTGCCCAGCACGGGTGTGCCCAAAACAAACAAGGTGCTGTACTGTAGGAGTAAAGAGGAATTGCAGTAGTTCAAAAGAAACATGAGATGCACACATTTAGAGACATTTCCACTCCAAATGTTCTTATGGATTACCTACCTGTGGTAGAGCTTTCTGAGCTCATATTGATCTCATCAGTCACAGTTGGATATACTGTACCTTGACCCCGACATAAGGACGGCATTTTGGTCCTCTTAGAGAATGAAGGAGGACAACCAACCAACCCACTAACTCAAGGCCCTGTATAGTAAGTGCCCCTATTTCCTTTCCTTTCACTGTCTTCTTTTTTGTAATCTGGCTTCTGACTTCAACATCAACTGAAAAACTTCTCTTCAAAGGTTGTTAATTATCTCCTAATTATCAAATTTAGTGGCCTTTTTTCAATACTCTTACTTTTTTTTTTTTTAAACTGCTCTAAAGCTTTCACACTGCTGATCGCCCTTTTCTCCCGGACACCTCCTCCCATTCACCCAGGCTTACAACCTACAGGTCATCCTGGACTCCTTCAATATCCAATTGAATGTCAAGTACTATCATTTCTACCTTTTTAAACCCTCAACTATATGCCCCCTCTTCTCCTCTGAAACTACAATCATTCTAGGTAGAGAAGCCTATCACCTCTCATTTGAACCACTGCCGATAGCCTGAAGGCTAGTCTCTCTGCCTCAAGCCTCTCCCCATACCAATCCATCCTCCACTCAGCTGTCAAACTGATCTTTCTTAGGAGCAGGTCTGAGCACATAACACCCCCATTCAATAAACCCTGGTGACTGTACTGCCCTCAAGATCAAATATAAATAACCTCTGTTGGGCTTTTAAAGATCTTCATGTCCTGTCCCCTTCCTACATTTCCAGTCTTCCTACACCTTACCTCCTCCACTTACTCTGTGATCCAGCAATGGCCTCCCTGATGTTCTTCAATAAAGACACAGAACAGCCATCCCCTAACCCAGAGTGTTTGCACCGGCTGCCCTCCATTCCTGGAATGTTCTCCCCTCCTCATCTCTGCTTCTTCCTGGCTTCCATAGCTTTCCACAAATCTCAGCTAAGCTCTTACCTTCTGCAAGAATTCTTTCCCATCCTCCTTGATCTTAGTGCCTTCCCTCTGTGGAATATCTGCAACTTACCCTCTATCTTGTTTGTTTGCAAGTTGCCTCCCATACAGAGCTGACACGGAGGAGGAAGTCGCCACCTGCATACCAGCTTAAATGGGCTTTATGCTAGTTGTGGTTTGGGCATTGATTCTAAGTATAAATTGAAACTCACAGCATGCTTTCTGTCCAAAGGGAACAGAAGGGTGATCTTGTGGATTAAACTATGGACTTAAAACATGCATAGCTCTTTAGTACAAAAATTTCTTGCAACGTCATTTTTTATATTCATGTTGTTACTGGATTTGTATAATTTTTAATAAATGACTCTTGAAATAAGCATTTTTTTTCTGAGTACTTACACAGGCACATGTTTGTTATATTAGTATCTTAAACTTTTTTCAACCTGTAACAGTATACAGCAGTTATTTCTGAAAGGTGTAGAGTACATAAATTCCACCTATTTTTCACTAATCACTTCTCCAGGTAAACACAAGATAACTTAATCTCTGACCACTATGTAAGAACATTGTTTCCTGTTAACCATTAAAATGCATGTACCTGCTCAATTTTCATCTTTTCTGTCCTTTTTCATAGCTATATGGCTACAAATAAAAGAATCAGTCTGTCAAATCCAGAAGGAAAAAAAAAAAGATGCCCCCCTCTTTACACTATGTGAGTTTCTTGAGAGCAGAGACTGTTTTTTGCCTGTTTTTGTATCCCCGGTGCTTAGCACAGGGCCTAGCATAGGACAGACAATAAATGCTAGTTGACTGATTGACTGACCCCAAGTCTAGGCCAGTGATTCAGCGAGCTGGAAGCAAAGGAAGGTAACCAATACTCACCAGTCCTGGGGACTAAATGCTAGTTAACAGAAATAGGCATACCTTGCTCTCGTCATCACTCACAGATGGTCAACTTCCAAGTGCATGAATTCTGAAATTCTTTTATCTGACCACAATGTTTTAACACTCCATCTTTCCCTAAGACTTAGGACCTCCAAAGCTTTTCTTTGTCCTCACCATGACCTCCAATTCCTCCATTAGGGCTTTCCCAGCTCATCATCCTGCACTGGCTATACTAGCTTCTCTTTGACCACACTACCTTATTTTATAGTGAATATGTGTACTTTACAAGCTTTTATGAAATCCCTCCCAGAGAACAAATAATGAAACAGTTCTTTAAGCAGAGAGCTAGGGAACTACAAGGGCAGAATCTTGCATATACATGCAGATGCTATCACTATTTTTAATTAGTATTTTTTGGTTTGTTTGTTTGTTTTTTACAAAAGAATAGTTCAATTAGAGAGTGGGAAGCTGAGGAGAGAATATCCAAAACTTGACCTTGATATGAAGAACAAAGAACATCAATAAATCTAATTATTAAAGAGAAATATATGAACTTCAAATGTAAAGACCAATCTTTAATCCTATGCTCAAATCAAGGAACCAGTTTTTCTTCCTCCCTTCAGTAAATCAAGAAGCAGTTACATGCCAGGCATTGTGCTAAGTGCTGGTGATACAAACAAGGTAAAAGTCAGTCCCTGCCCTCAAGGAGCTCACAATCTAATGGGGAAAACAACCTGCAAACAGAGAGGTACAAATAAGCCAGATACAGGATAAATGGGAACAGAGAGGAAGGAACCATAATTAAGAAAGAATAGGAAAAGCTTACTGCAGAAGGGAGATTGTGGCTGGCACTTGAAGGAAGGAAGCCAGAGTGTACAGGCCAGAGAGATGATGAGGAAGAGCATTCCAGGCATGGGGGAGACAGCCAAAGAAAATGCCTAGAGCAGAGAGATGGGAGTATTTTGTTTACAGAACAGCAAGGAAGCCCAGTGTCACTGGATCAAAGAGTATGTGGAGGTGTATTAGGTATACGAAGACTGGAGAGGTAGGAGGGAACAAAGTTATAAAGAGCTTGGAATGCCACAATGAGGATTCTGTCTGATCCTGGAGGCAATTGGGAGCTACTGGAGTTTACTGAGTAGGGGGCTGGGTGACATGGTCAGATATGAAAGAGCTTTAAGAAAATCACTCTGATGGCTGAATGAAGGATGGACTGGAGTGGGGCCAGACTTGAGACAGGGAAATCCATCAGCAGGTTATTACAATAGTCCAGGTGTGAAGTAATGAGAGCATGCACTAGGCTGGTAGTAGTATCAGAGGAGAAAAGGGGGCATATGCAAAGGTGAAACCTTAGCAATAGACTGAATATGGCAGGGAGGTGGTGAGAGATAGTAAGGAGGCAAGGACAACAACCAGACTGACTATAAGCCTAGGGGATTGGGAAGATGACGCTACTACACTATAGCAAGAGAAATTTCAAAGGGGAAAAAGCGGGGAGGGGTTCAGTTTTGGACATACTGAGTTGAAGATGTCTAGAGGACATCCAGTTTGAGATGTCTAAAAGGCAGATGTAGATGCAATCCAAGAGATCAGCAGAAGGGTAAAGGCTGGATAAGTAAATTTGAGAATCACTAGTATAGAAATGATTACTGAAATCATCAGAGCTGATGGAATCACCAAGTTAAGTAATATAGCAGGAGAAGAGAAGAGGGCCCAGCATTGAGCTTTGTGGGACACTCGATCCCTCTGGTTGTCTTAGTACTGCTAAAGAGCAGTACCTTATTTAAGCTCCAACAAAATTATACTCAGAGTACAAGATAGCACACTAAATAATTCTGAACAATTCTCTGTCCTTTGCAGATGTGTAAATAACTCAGATATTCAACTGTTTCTCCTCTCATATATAGGTCATTTCACTATTCACTAACACCTGCATGAGTTGGTGAAAAGACACAAATAGACAGATACTCAACCTAGTCAATTACATTACTCAGTATCCACTCATTAAAGATTCCTGGGAAGGGCTGCAACTACTGACTAAGATGAAGATGTCAAAGATTCGGTGTGTGGAATAAGGCTTTTCTGGTCATTTTGGGGGGGATACAGAGGAGAAGCATAGAGATAGCACATTTGAATGTAAAATTATTTCCATGTGTTCATTTTGTAATTATGATTCAAAAAAAAAAAAACAAACAGTGGCTCATAGGATACACACCTCAAGTCTAGGCCAATGATTCAGCCAGCTGGAAGCAAAGGAAGGTAACCAATACTCACTGACTCTGGACACTATATCAAAACAGCTCAGTGCAGTGAATCACAGGTAGAGATTAAGTCATTTTAGGACAGGACTCCTTATGGTAAGAAGCATGAGCTTCTATGCTTAGGCTCCAAGGATCTGGGCATAAATCAACCCATTTCTATACCAAGTACCAAGTTAACATGGAAATATCCAGATGGTCAATTTGTTCCAAGTAGCCAATGAGTACGGCAGAGAGACGGGTTGAGAAAATAAAACAAAATAAAGGGGTGCCAGGGAAAACCTCCAAATTAGCAATGAAATAAACCCTAAGGCCAGAAACACAAGTAAGAGATGAGCTTTTTTGTATCTAGAACCAAAGTTTTCTTATTACAAGTCAAAAGAGAGAACTAACAGAAATTTAGGTAAAAAAGCTCACGAAATATCTGAAACAAAAGGGACCATTGTGGGTGAAGTGGGGGTTATTTGTCCTGTACATAGATTGTCTCAGCCATGGTTGAAGACGAAGAGAAAGTAGCAGAGGTTAAAATGTTAGCAAGTGCCCAATCAAATTCAGAGCAGAGGAATTAGGAATAAATATTATTGTTAGGCAGGAAAAAAAAAAGAGCTATGGCAGGTTAATGAGAGGAATGAGTGAAGACCTCTTATAAAAAGGCCAAATTGAATAGGAATAAGTAAGATAGTAAGGCCTCTCATGAAATCTAAACTTCAGCTTTCTACTTAAGTTTTTTCTGGAAGACAAGTTAGTGACCGTGGGAAGACAAGTTAGTAAACATATGATCCCCCGAGAATAAAAATAGGACACAGGATGCTCACATCCTGTGTATTTTTACCTAAGGGCGAGAGGCCCAAAAGAAAGAAGGGTAGAGGTGAATAAGTCAGCAACCATAAAATCCTCTGAGAATAAGGATAGGACACAGGATGCTCACCTCCTGTGTATTGACCCCAGGATAAGGGACCCCTAGCTCAGAAGAAGAATGGATGAAAAGTTGGAAAGCCAGGTGCAATGTAGACGTGCAAGACCAGTTAGGTATAAGAATGATGAGAGACAAAACGTAAGGGTACTTGGGGATATCCATCGCAGACGTAAGGGTGATGGAAGGCATCTGTTGCAAAAGCAAGGGTGGTGGGAAAGGCTCGTTTGCCACAGATGTGAAGATGAGGTAACCAACAACTGGCTTCTGCTTGTCACAGATAACCAAACCATTTGTTCATCGTCACTGTCACTGAGGTAGACTTAACACTTAAGATGTAAGAATGATGCATCACCTGCTTGTCAAAAATAACCATACCATTCTTTGCCATTGTCACCGGGTACATTTATCATGTCCAGATTGTACCCTCAAAGCTTGCATCTTCAAGCTGAGAGGAAGGAGATTGGAAGGGGGAATTACAGTTAGGGACCTATACAAAAACCCAAATTTTCTGTGTCCAGTGCGCTCTGACACTGAGAGGACCCTTGGAGTGCTCTCGGTGCCTGAGTTGCCCTTTCCTGTGGGATCGTAATAAAATTTCCTTTCTACTTTCACCTTGAGATGCCTCTGCTTTAATTCTTTAATTTGTAAATCTGTGCCACACATTAACAAGTACTAAGACAAAGTGTTCTGGAGTTAGTGTGGAGGGCCCAGATTAAGTGACAAAAACTTTTGCAACTTGGTACCCTTTTCAAATATTACAGGACCCTAAATCCATCCCCCATCCCACCCTAACCTACCCCTCACCACCACCATTATATTTCTTGTGTATTGCTTTATGCTAATCAAGCTTTTCAACACTTAAAAAAGTTGCATATATGTTATCAGGTACAGGAAGAAGAGAGGAAATTGTGTGGCGTTAACCTTGCCAGGATCCTGGATGGCAGCAAGGAAGGAAATGGTGACAGCAAGAACCCAATAGAGGGCACTGGCCTCGAATTAAGCAGTGGTGTCAAGAGACAAGAGTTTTCCCTTTCCCATCTCTTCCCCCTAGTTCTACAGGCCTAGGCCTTTCTGAGAGAGGCATTTGGGTGGTACAAAGTAGAGAACACTGGATTTAAAGTCCAGGACACTTGAGTTCAATGCCTGCTTCAAGGTATGTGACCCAAGGCAAGTTACTTAACTTTTCTAAGCCTCAGTTTCCTCATCTGTAAAATGAGAATAAGGGTACCGCCCTCCTAAAATGCTTGTGAAAGCATTTTACGAGCCTTAAAGCACTACATAAATGCTTCACATTATTACTTTATCCATATGTTCCCTTTTCCTATTACTACAAGTAAATTAAGAGTTAGCAGCTTTCTTCTTTTATTAACTTTTTACTTTCCTAGTAAGATACCAAATGTCATTTATTGTCCTATAGTTCATGCAACAGCCACAGGAAGTTTTCATTAGCATATGGATATATATCAGTTAGGACTCTCTTCACGAGAGATGGGTATTTACTTGAAACCAAATAAGAAAGAGCTTTGCACACGAGGTAATTTCTTCACCTTTGCTTTTCTACAACACCACAGTATTTCCCTTGAATACAGGAACACTTAATGTTCACATACAGCTTTGCTGTCTGCCTATAATACTACAGAAAAGGAAGTGGTTTTAGTAGAAAAAAAAATGTTACTTAAACAAAATCATTCCATCATTCACATAAGTTCCATTTTAGGGTTATCAGAGCTTCTGTCAGTAGGTTTAAAGGTCAAATGAAGGGCTTAACCAGGGAAAAGGAAAAATAACAAAAGAATTGATGGATGAGCAGAAATGATGGAACCTTGGGAGGGATCCCATAATAAGGGGACAGCGAGGCATAAACTCTACACGGACATATTGTAGACCTTGGGAAAATCTATTTCAAAGATTCCACAAAGGAAGTCAGCACAAGAAGACTGACTTTCAAAATGCTTTCAAGAATGAAAATCTGATGACTCAAAGAAAAAGACCCATAAATACCACTGCACTGGGAATTCAACCTACTCAGAATTTTAGGACATATATGGAAGATGGAAGCAAGGCCAGAGAACTGCATTCAAGTCAACAGGGCCAGATCCATATCCCAGTCTACTAAAGTAACTTTTGAATTTGACAGCTAAACAACCGTCTGTGATCTTGGAAAAACCCCGAGAAAACAAATATTCTACAGGACAGGCCTCTGAAAAGTGTTCCACTTTTCAAAAAGGAAAAGGCAGACTCTTCAAAGCATGGACTGGCAACCTTTAACATCAATTCCTGGGGGAGTGCAGGGGGTTGGAATATAGAACATCTTATTTAGGGAATAGTTTCTAAGCACTTGACAAGGGAAGAACTGACATTACCAGCCAACACAGATTCATCAGGCCACACTAGCCTAACCTCATTTCCTTTTGGGGATTTTTAGGCTGTTGAATCAGGGAAATACCAGAAGCAGGGTATACCTAGATTTCTGCAAAACCTTTGATAATTCTTACAATATCCTTATGAACTGTTTGGAAAGATGTGAACAATATTAAAACGTATTGGGGTGAATTTCAAATGTATTTAAATAGTAAGACCCAAAGATCCATAGTTTATCAACTTCAACCTAGAGACTGTTCTTAATTTGCCAGTGCTCTATCATTTCCTCGTTCTATTCAACATATTTACTTAATGTTAGATGAAGATGGCATATTTACAAAATTTGCAGATGTCATGAGTAAAGTAATAGATAATATGTGGGATGACAGCATTGGGATGCAAAAAGATTTCCACTGCCTAGAACAGTGGATTTTAGTAACAAAATTTGAGAGATAAATACTCTAAAAAATATATTTTTTCATTTGTTGTACCTATAAGGTGGTGGAGATATGCCTTTGGATTCAGGAGGGGAAAAAAAAGACACAAAGGATTTCAGTGGACATTACGTTCAAGACATGTTAAGCTTGACAAGGGAAACAAAACACCATTTCCATTTCCAGCTCAGGCTCCATTAATAGAAGCACAGTGTCTAGAATAAGGAAGGTAATATGGTACTGGTATGCTCTTTCCTGGCCTGGTCATATATTGAGAATCATGCTTAGTTTGGGGGATCCCATTTTAGGCAGTATATTAACAAGGTAGAGCTTATTCAACAGAACAAATGTGATGGGAAGCAGATTTGAAATTATGCCATCCAAAGATCAGTTGAAGAAACTAAGAAAGTTTATTTAGTCTAGAAAAGAGAAGACAAGATTCGAACAGGGACAGGACGTGCCTGAGGGCTGTTTTCAAACATCTGAAATACTATATTGTTATACTGAAGGAAATTGCATTATGTTTAAAGGCAACTGGCAAGTAAAGAAGTAATATCAAAGTGTACTGAACTGTATAGAAGCTAAGTGCTTAAAGGAAAAGTTAATCTAATTACAAGAAGGCACTAAAATTAAAGGAAATTTGGAAGGCTTCCTTCCTCTACAAGACAGTGTGTTAAGTGAGACTTATTTCATTAAAGAAAATCATGAGAATGAAACAACATACAAAACAGAGGAAAAAGGTTTTCTCCAAACACTTTTAGCTACAAAATAACAAAGAGATAAATGAATGGGGCATAAACCTGAAAAGAAACAGAAACATATACTCAGAAGACCCAAATAACCATGAAAATAGAAATATTAAAAGCTGAAGAGAAAAAAATGTTTTTTAGAAAAATTAAACTGACACAACTATAAACTTTTTTAAGCTAATAAAACCACTAAAACCAAACTGGAAAACCAAATTGCCAAAATAAAAAGGAAATTCACATGAGATGACAAGGAAATAAATTTATTACAAAATATTTTGTCCATTTGTATGTCAACAAAACTAACTAAAATGAAACAGCTGAATTCCTTAAAAAATATAAAATGCTTGGATTAAAAGAAAAAGAAATGGAGAATTAAATAACCAAAGGTTTGCAAAGTGCTTTGAATATATTATCTCACTTAATCCTCACAATAATTCTGTGGTATTACCATCCCCCTTTCACAAGTGAAGAAACTGAGTCTGAGGTAAACTCATTTGCCCAGGGTTGTAAAGTAATTATCTATGGAGGTAGAATTTTTCTCTGTCAAGCACCTGTTCTATAGAGCAAAATATAAAATAAGCCCACAAAAATTATCATCCTTTCTGTATCCTACCAACAAAAGTCAGGATGAAGGGTTAGAAAAATAAATTCTACTCAATATAATTTGAGAATGTATATTATATCAAGGAGTCCAGCTACCAATATCCCCAGAGGAATCATATGAATATAATTTTAAACATCTTTTACATTGCTCATGGTTGGACTGTGCAATGTTAAAAATTAAAACTTAACAAGAATAACTTATAGATTTAATTATCTTACCAGAGTACCAAAGGGTTATAAATTCATAAAATAAAGCAACAAAATTCACCTGAAGATACAAAGAAAGGCGAAAACAGTTCCTGCCCTCAAGGAACTCACATTCTAATACTGAAAACAAAGTGGAAACTACTGTGTAGGTACAAGGTACCAAAGAGAGTAAAAGAGAAATCATCTCAGAGGGAAGATGAAGGGGACCCAGAAAGGCTAAGTGAAGGTGGCCTTTTAGCTGAAACTTAAGGAATCCATGGAAATCAGGAGGCAGGAAAGAGGAGGGAGAGTTTTCAGGCATGGGGAACAGTCAATTAAAACACACAGTCAGGAAGTGGCCTGGCTGGTGGGAAGAACAGCAAGGAGAGGCCAGTATCACTGGATTGTAGAGCACCTGCGGGACCCTAAAAGGGAGGAATTAGACATGACACCCCTAAAGATCAGGTCACAGTGACTGGGATGATGGGGAGAATAAAGAAGAGTGGTATGGTGCTAATACCAGATCACAATCTAGAATACAAAGCAATAAATCATCCAAACTATTTGGTACAGGCTAAAAAATAGAAAAGTTAATAAATGAAACACCTACTGGGTATGAAGAGGTCTGGGGTTGAGAGGTGCTCGACACCCCAAAATACCTACACGCCTTCTCAGCCAAGGGAAATGATAAAGTTTATTAAGGGTTTGCCATAATGGGTTGTCTTAAGAAATCCCACCCTTTGCAATGCCTGTATTCACAAGCAGAACAGATTCGATCTACTGAACTAGATTGAATCTGAGCCCTTCATGGAGGCAAGATGGAGATTATATACACAAAGATTGTAGGAGGGATTGAGGGGTGGTCTGGGGTGACTAGAGTAGGGCTTTAGGGAGGGACTTGAGGAGGAGTCGAAGGAGGAGCTTGATGGGACTGAGATGAGGTCAGACTCCAGGGTGGGAAATAGATGAAGGCTACATGGAAACATACAGACAATAGAGGGCTAGGGTAACAGAGCTAGGGTATAGATATTTTGATCTGGATTAAGGGTGGGGAACAGCTGGACAATAGAGGGCTAGGCTAGGCAGAGACTTTGACCCAAAGATGATGCAAGGCCCATGGACTTAGTGGAAGGCCAGATCCAGTTGGAAGACTCAAGGAGAGTTCAAGGGGGCTCCCAGAGACTGTACTCCAGGTTCAAGGGGGTTCCCAGAGACTGTGCCTTCATTAGGAACACAGACCCAGAAGCAAGTGAACATAGCAGCAGGGTGAGGACATCATCTTACTGCACTAAGAGCTCAATACTCAACAAAAACTGCTGGAAGAAGATTCAGTTTTACAAACATCTCAAATCCTATCTACTACAACTGCATATATATGATGTGGATATAAAGGTTTAATATCATGAACAAATTAGATGAGAATGGAAGGGCATACCTTCTACAACTTGGAGAAAGGAAGAGCTATTGACTAAATGGGGGACAGAGAAGTTAATAAAAAATTTTAAAAACCGTTTTTGATGAAATAAAATTGAAAAGGTTTTATACACATACAAACAAAAAATGCAGTTAAAATAAGGAGAAACATTTAACTGTGGGGAAAATCTTTGTAACAATTTGTCTTTCATAAATGTCTGATGGCAAAGCCACAATAAGGAATGCATACCAACATACAAGAAAAAGCGCAGTAAACAAATGGTCAAAGTTTGTGAACAGGGAGGAAGAGGAGGAAGAGAAAGAGGAAGAGGAAAAAGAAAAGGAAAAGGGAGACAAAGAGAAAGCTATCAAGAAGCATATTTTAAAAGCTACAAATGACTAATAAAGAAAACGCAAAAAAAAACTACTCTGAGGTTCCAACTCACATTCAGATTGGCAAAAAATGACAAAATGTAAAATGACAAATGTCAAAAGGCTTGTGGGAGGGTAGGCACATTAATGTTAATGAAGCTGTAAAATGACTCAACTATTCGGGAAAAATATCACTAAACTCTTCATGCCCTTTGACCTACCAATACCACTATTAGTCATATTCCCCAAAAAGGGATCAAAGAAAGTGAAAAAAGACTCATCTGTTCAAACATTTATAACGGTACTTTTTTTATTGTGAGAAAGAACTGGGAACAAAGTAGGTACCTATCAACTAGAAAATGCATTAACAAATAATGGCATACAATGGAAGAGATAATCTTAACACAAAGAAAAAGGGGATAGATTCAGATGGATTTTGGTAAGACTTGGCTATAGAGTGAAGTGAGTAGAACCCAAACAACTTATAACTTATATAACTGTCTACAATGTGGTAAAGGAAAACAATGTTCAAAGACCCATAAATTCTAATCAATGCAATAACCCAACATGACTCAGTAAAGCTGATCATAAAAGCATGCTGTCCACTTCTCAGCAGAGATCAAAGAAGAACTTTTTTTTTGGGGGGGGGAGGTGTAAGGGGATGGGGAGTTACTAACAGTGATGCAAGGGGGAAAAAGAATAGAATGAAAATGAAACATCTTTAAAACGCACACGAAGAAAGCAGAAGGCCATTTAGAAGTGGACATAGTCAGCAAGACAGTATTAATGCTATCATGTTAAATTTCATATAAGCTTGGAGAAAAAAAGTATATCAGTTTCGAACTTTCATATACAATTCTTTTTTTGTTCTTTGGATATGGCAATGCTCATTTTTGCTAAGTTCATAATTAAAAAGAAGACTATTTTGTGGAGGAAAGTCTTTATATATTCTGTTATCTTCTGGGATTGGACTAGATGACCTCTGAGAATTTATGATTCTTTACTTCCACCTTCATTTCTATTCTCTTTGTGATATTCCCTCCAAATTACTCCAACTCTCTTTTTCCATAGCCCAGGAAAATTGGGGACCATTGTAATGGTAATCAGGGCAGGATTTTTTGCTGTCCTCTTTCAGGATGCTAAGGCTATCAAGTTCCTTTAATGAATCTGGCCTTTGTTTGAATGGGGCAGGTAAAGTGGGATCTTTTTTGTCTTGGAGTGCTTCTCTGAACTAAGGCAATAGGAAGTCATTGATTTGTACATGATATGGTGCTGGTGGCTGAGGAACTTTCCCACACCCAAGTTTCCCACACCCTAAATGCTAAGTTGGCCCCAGCCCTCAGGACCCTGAAAAGGTATATGTAGTGAAGGTTAGCATTTGAATGAGCGATGAGACTCTAGGCAAGCCATTGAAGCAGCGCCCCTCCCCCCCGCCACCCCTGCCACTTTGATAACCCAGATGTTGGTACTTCTCTGGTAACTATGCATTGCTATGGATAGACTGGTTTGTGTTAGTTGATCTGTTTATAATGTATGCTTGTAATTTCTGTTTGTATTTGCTCTGAAGTTCAGGATGTATGCTTAATTAAACTAAGATTGTTAACCACTTAAAATTGCTTTCCTTAAGAAAGCAGATCAAAGAACCTATGTTGGCAGCCCTTCTGTGTGCTGGTGTTATTGGTCTTGCACAGCCATAGTAGCTGCTAGCAACACTGTTGTTACATCACACCACCTGCTTCCCAGGTATCTCGGGGATATTATAGGAAAACCCAGTACCTAGACTCTAGACCTTCCCCAACCCCAGTCACATTCATATAGCACTTTTCCATTTACAAGGCGTTTTTCACAACAACCTTATGTCCTAGGCGGTGCAGATATTAACTTCTGTTATTCTTCAACTATAAAATGAAAGAGATTAACACAGTCACTAGACTCATTTAACAGTATCAGGGTCTCTACCTGCAAGTCTCGTATTTGTTCCAATATGCCAACTAATCTCTCGTTTCAATTTCTTTCAAAACTTTTCTTTCAGTTACATAACTGATCATTTATAGGGTTTAAAGATATTATGATCGCTTATTGAAATACCATAAGTTCCTCAGATGTACAGTGCACAGTCAATTAGAGAGCCTGGAAAACAAGAGATGAAAAAAAGTAACTAAGAAAGGATCTCTGCCCCTTGAGGGAATCAAGTGTTAAGACATGAACACAAACAACTATTTGTGCAAGACAGACTATGACAAATATATGAAGCTTTTTTCTTAACATGCTCTGAATTATAGAAAGGAGAGATGACTTCCAGTCTGGCTTTTTTGGGGGGGACATAGGGGGGGCTATGGGCAAAATTTTGACAAAAATAGGGACTCAAAAAGGGGCACGGCAGGAAAGATATTTTCAGACATTAGGCAATGGCATAAGCAAGACACAAAAAAACATGAGACAAGTTGAGAGACTTCTAGCGTATCAGTAAAAAAAAAAAATGCAGCCAACATAAGTGCTTTTTAATAGTTTCCCCAAGAAAATCACTTCTTTTAAGCAATACTGACAGAAGACAAGTAAGGTACCAGGAGAGGTCAGCCAAAGGTATCTGGAAGAGACAAGGGGCTTTTCATTGCCATGCAATCACACCATGCCACCTCTGCACAAGTGGGGCAACTTCACTGCCTGGCTACGTTCCGTAAATCCTATTTCCTCACTAACAGTATGTCGTATGGGGAATACTTTGGTGTCTAAACAAACAGCACTGTAATTGTATAAAAGATGACATTCTTAAAATTTGTTTCAAAATTAACTCATTCTGTGAACCCTTCTAAAGATATTTACTCATCTATTTTCCACCGATCAGCATCTGTCATGATACTTGATCAAAGTTCTATGCCATGCCATCTAAACTTTATCAAAGTTATTAGGCTCTATTTGTTTTTGTCTAACTTCAAATCATCTCTTCTTTCACATTTCCTAAAAGTACTAAGCTACCTATTTTTATACATTATAGCTTTAGGTAATTTCACCCTAATGATTTTATGTGAAATTCATAGCACTCCCTTGAGATAACTAGATATGTTCTTATTTCTGTCAGAGGCGCCACCATTTTTCCAGTCTCTCAAATGTGGCTTCCACATTATTCTTGATTCTGCACTCTGCCTCACCTCACATATACAATCAGTTGCCAAATCTTGCCATTTCCATCTCCACAATTCTCTCTTCTCCATTCCCCTACTCTCTATCTTAGTTCTAGACCTCTCTACTTCTTGCTCAAACTACTACCGGCCTCCCCACTGGTCTCTGTCTCAAGGCTCTCCCTTCTCCCATCCATATTCCACACAGAGGCCTGAGTGATTGGTCTAAAGTGTAAATCTGACCAGGTTATTCCCCTACTCAAGAAGCATCCTTGCCCTCTGAAGTTCTTTACAATTTGCCCTTAACCTATCTTTCCAGCTTCATTAAACATAACTCTCATTCCTGAACACTACTGTCAAGCCAAATGGACCATCTCCTTACTCTTCACACATGGCACTCTAGGTTCCATCTTTGTGCCTTTATATTAGCTACCCCTTGAGATATTCGGAGTATACTTTCTTCTCACTTATACCTCATAGAATTTCTCTTTTTTCAAGACCAAGCAGCACCTTCTATAATTCCTCTCCTGAACTCAACTTCCAAATTGTAACAACAATGCTACTTGCCACTACTGTCGCTGTGTAAGGCCAATAACACCAGCACACAGGAGGGCTACTAGCACAGGCTCTTTGATCTGCTTTTCTAAGGAAAGCGACTTTAAGGGGTTAACAATCTTACTTTAATTAAACATACATATATCATTCACTTAGTTTAGGGGAAAAAGTCAGCACCCTAAACTTTCAAAGAAAATACAAACAGAAACTACAAACAGGAATTACAAGCAGAGAATAACGAAAACCAACAGACAAGATTCTATCTGTCTGACCAAATCACAATACATAGTTACCAGAGGGAGATGCACCAACACATGGGTTTTCAAAGCCGGGGAGCGGGGAGTGGTACTCTTAATGGCTACCCAGAGTCTTATCTGGCCAAACCACTCTTCTAATGAGTGAAACCTCCAAAACAAAAAGCCAACCTCAGATCTTATATACACTTCTCAGGGCCCTGGGGCTTAATACCTACTTAGCAAAAGGATGTGGGGCCTGGGGCCTTCTTGTTTCTTAAGCAGGTCATCAAATACTCTTGATTCAAAGACTCCCCCACTGAAACAAAGGCAAGACTCAGCAAAGGTACTTGATTACCTCAGTGCTGAGAAGCATTACTGAACAAAACTTTGCTTGCCATTACATTTGAAAGGCAAGACTCAAAGGTACTTGACTGCCTTGGTGCTGAGAAGCACTCCTGAGGAAAAAAAGGCAAAAGTCCCACCCTGCTTGCCATCACACAAATGCATTATATTTATTTTGTATTTATTCTTCATGTATTTTATTTGCATGTACTAATATATGTACATGTTTTCTCCACCCCCCCATAAAAGTAAACTCCTAGAGAACAAGAATTGTTTCATTCTTTGTCTTTACATGCACAATGCCTATCAGTGTCTGAAACACAGAAAACACTTAATGATCATCTAGAGAAGCTGTTATGTTGAATATGCATCAATCCTCAGAACACTTCAGCCTGAAATATGCATCATGATAAAAACAGAAGGTTTCCTTTACATGAAGTTTAAAGGCTTTAGCACTTTAAAAAAAAAAAATCCGTGTGGCTGGATTAAGAAGGGAATCTCAACTGGGTCAAAAAACTTCTAACAAATATTTCTGATAAGGTTCTGATATCCAAGATACACAGAGAATTAACATAAGACCAGGAGTCATTCTCTAATGGATAGGTGGTAAAACAGAATAAAAAAAAAATTTTATTAAGAATTTCCTATGTGTCATATACACTGCTTTAAGTGTTGGGAAAACAAAGGAAAAACCAATATAGTCCCTGATCTCAAAGAGCTCACATCTGAATTGAGTAAATGGAAAACTTACTTCACCTGTAGGGTACATGGAAAGGCCCAGCAGGCCTTAGAGTTCTAAAGGAAAGACCCAAAGCTTCTCAGTGTGCAGCAAGATAGATGATAACTAAATAGTTCTCAGGACACAGTGACAGGTAAGACCTAATGGTCCTCTATCTGACCAGAAGGAATGTAGTTGGCAACTCCCCCCTCATTAAAGCAACCTAAGAGGCCATATCTACTATGTATGTATCCAAAGGCCTCAAGGGGCCCAGGGCCCAAAACCATTGAAAAGGGAAAATTATGACAGGATTTCACGGGTCTTGGGTTGGGTGAGTTTGAAGTAAGGGCTGGGAAAAAGAGTACTACACCAGGTTGGGTAGCTGTGCCTTCTTCTTAAAGGTGATGAACAACTAGTCTTCAAGAGAAAACTTCTAAATTTTTAAAGACTGAGCCAAATCTCTAATAAGAGAAATGCAAACCAAAACAATTTTCAAGTTTCATCTCACATGCATCAAATTGGCAAAGATGACAAGACATGGAACTAGTCAATGTTGGAGGAGTGGACAGGCTACAACAAGACAGGTATACTAATGTGCTGCTGGTGGAGCTATGAATTAGTGCAACCATCCTGGAAAGCAATTTAAAATTATGCTTAAAAACAGTAACTAAAATGTCCACACCCTTTAACCCTCATTACCAGATATGTACCTCTAACAGGACAGCTGATAAAGTCCAATACATGTTAAAATATTTTAGCAGCAATTTTAATAGCAAAGAATTAGAAATTCATTACATACCAGTCAATTGGGAAATAGTGAGACACAATGTGGTACATAATCATAATGGTATATTACTGCTCCTTAAGAAATGACAAAAATGAAGAAATCAGAGAGTTGTAGGAAGATTAATACAAACTGACACAATAAAGTTAGCAGAACAAGGAAAAAAAATCTACACAATGACAATAATGCATATGAAACAATAAAATGAAACTGGATGCTACAAAACTTTAATGACAACTTTTTGCCCCTGAAAAGAGTTGAGAAAAGGTATTTCCTTTTCTTATTCACTGGGGTGAAGAAACTATGGTTGTAGAATATTATCTCTGCTATCAATGATGGGTGATGTTTTAGTTGGTTTTGCTAATTTTAAATGTTTATATTTAATTTTAAATTCAAATTTTTAATTTTTTTAACATTTGTATGACAAATGACTCATTTGGTAGAGCAACTAACCAGAAATGAACACCATGTAAAAATAAAAAGTAGCAATAAAAAGGATTTAATTTTTTTTAAAAAAAGAGTTAGGAAGAAGTTAGTATCCAGTTGGTAACCAACTACATGACCGGTCCACTGCTTTTCTCTTCTCTGCCTCTGGAGAATGGAAACAAGAACAAGAAGGTACGAACAGTCTTAGACCTGCATCATTAAAGAGCATTTACACGGATGAAATTACAGATATTTGCAAGTATTGAGATACCAAATGATTCTGCCTCTACACCATTCAATCATCTTGGTCTCTTGCCCACTGATCTGAAATAGCGTATGTCATCATTAGACTGAGAGACCTTTGACAGCAAAGATTTGGGTTTTTTGCCTTTCTTTGTATTCCCAGTACTTAGCCTCCTGCCTGGCTAATAGAAGGACGATGCTAGCTAGCTGCCTGACTGATCCCTTCCAAAAGTTCTACCTGTCCCCCATGTGTCTAACTTCAGTTATGAATCTTTCCCATACTATCACAGTCTTCAAGGATCAATCTATTGCCCAATTTCCTGTGCTGACTGCAGTCACAAACCAATTTGTACTTTATGTCTTGTATGGTTCTATAATCGATTTTTGTCAACTTCCTATTTCTAATTGGTCCATAACTGCCTAGGAGCACTAACTGTAACTATTATATCCTGCTTTATTCCCAAAGTACCTCACATTATGGTAAGTATATGGTATTTGCTTAAAAAAAAACTTAATATTTTTAAGCAGAGTTGTGTGCCCAGAAAGCCTAGCAAGAAATATGACTTTGGCTGTGCCACCAAGGAATAGGAGAATGTACTTTCAGGCATATTAGATAATTAAAAGACAAAAATACGTTCTGGACACTAGATTTTGCCACATGGTCCAAGAGGAAAGGATACTTTTAAGAAAAAAAAAGTCAAATTTTGCTTGAGTTTTCTTGTTCAGTGGCCACTTGGTAATTAGTTTTGTTGAAATCTTACTCTCAGAATTTAAAACTGTGTACTCACCTCTTCTTCATTCAGTGAAAGCCAAAGTTGTAACTTTGCCTTCACTCATTCTGAAAAGTCCTTATTAAAAGTAGATAATATTTAGGCTCAGATATTATCTCAACAATCAAGTGCCTGATCATATCATCAGCTTTAATAAGTCTTCTATCTCTTTCATGATTCTTGCCAAAGCAGTCCATCTGGTTTTTGAACTAATTGGCAAGGGTTAGAAAATGTATTTTAAACCCTGGATTGGAAGATCTTTGAAGTAAGGGCTTTAATCATTTGATAATTAGAAGAGTTCAACTTTTTGAGTCCCCAGGAACGCAGGAGTAGTAGAGATATAAAAAGTAGTGGGTCAATTCCTGAGTTGAATTAGGTTGAGACACACATACCAGTTAGGGTTGCTGAGGATATAGTAGGACATAAGCCTAACTTCTAGCTACATCCACATGTAGAGGGCTAATGTATGTCACTAGACTACAGTCATGGAACTGCTACAATTCATTCTAAGTGTGATCAGGACATAAATTTTAACATCCATTCAGGTTACCTTAAGACATACAGAGTTTGAGTTTGCAAATAGAAACCAGAGATACTTGTTTAAAAATGTTCTGGGACCCAAAATCCTCCATTCCACTCAATTTTGGGACCAAGATTTGGGTCTGTGTGGGACCAATTTAGCTCTAAAACACCCTTTACTTTTCCATTTATAAAGAGCAACCTTGGCTTCAATACTAATTTTGTGACTAGGTCCTTTCAGATTGGTTTCCCTGCTATGATGATTTCTATGATCTGCAATGATGACAATCATTGTGAAAAATCTTCTGCAAACTTAAAAATCCATTTATACATTCCAGATTGATTAAAACGGTTAGGATTTGGCCCAGATGATTTCTGAGGTCACTCTGGGCTTGAAAACTCTAAGGCTCCACTGCAGATAATGTCAGATTCAATTGATATAATAGTTTTGTGGATTTTCTTTTTCCTCTTTCTCTTTTATTCTTTTATAGGGGATGACTCTGGCTATAGGGGATAACTCTCTGTGAAAGAATATATATCTAGAGAAATAGAGTGATATAAAAACAAGACATCCATTTTTATATGTATGGCAACAAATCTATGATTAACTGCCCATCTAACTGCATAGAAAATGGGGAAGAAGAGACAAGAGTCTAGAATAAAGAACACATTTTAAGAGCTGAAAGAGACCTCCATAAACTAGTCCAACATTCAGACCCTTAAGACCTTCCAATTAGGGGAAATCCATGAAGCATACCATTCTACTTTTGAGGCAGCTTTTCCTGACTTCCATTTAGACTAGGGGTGGGGAAACAGGGGCCTTGAGGCCACATGTGGCCCTCTAGGTCCTCAAGTGCAGCCCTTTGACTGAATCCAAATTTCACAGAACAAATCCCCTTAATAAAAGCATTTGTTCTGTAAAATTTGGACTCAGTCAAAAGGCTGCACCCAAGGACCTAGAAGGCCACATGTTCCTCATCCCTGACTTAGACTCTTGATTCTACCCTGTCAGACCAGGAGGGACAAGCAAAATCCCTCATCCGTGTGACAGCCCTTCAAATACCTGAACACACCAAAGCTATCATAAAAACCTTCAGTTCCTTCAACTGATCCTCATATGGCATGGACTTAAATCACCTTTATCCTGGTAGATAGACTCATATGGCATGGACTTAAATCACCTTTATCCTGGTTGATAGACTCAATCAGCAAGTATCAATATCTACCTAAAACTGTGACACTCATGACTGAAAACAATATTCCAAATGTCTGTCTGACCAGCGCAGAGTACAGATAGAATAATTTCTCCAATAGTATGTAAGCTTTTTGAAGACAGGAACTATTTTTGTTTATTCTTTGTAAACCTAACGCTTAACATAATACCTAACATAAAGCAAATGCTTATTGGTTGATTGATTGATTATTCCAAGAAGCCATTCTCTCAATACAATCCAAGACTGCATTCACTTATGGGGGGGGGGGGGGGGGAGACGGGTCGGGACACAGGGAAGGAGGAGAAAAAGGAGTACTGTCATATCACACTATTAACTAATATTGCCTTTGTAATTCACTAAAGTCCACAGATCTTTCTTTTACTTAACTTTACTTAACTTTACTTTAACTTTACTTAAGTTCTGCTTCAAAGGGTGTTTCGTTATTGTTGCTTGCTTTGTTTTGGTTTGTTGTTTTGGTTTGTTTTTTTAATCCCCAAGGTAAACTATACATGGATGGCATAGTAGAAAAAGCTTTAGATTTGCAAAGGGCTCTCACAGCTACTACTCCAGTGACCTTAAGCAAGTCACTTCACTGTTCTGAATTTTCATCTGTAAAATCAAAGCACTGAATGTGAGGACTTCTAAGATACCTTCTAACATTACATCTCTGATCCTACAACTCGATAAACAGACGGACAGACAGATAGATAGATGACTATATATACAAACACATGTGTATTTATTTATTTGTATATATGCTGATGTTTATGGTAATGCTCCCCTCCAGCAAAACCTTAGATTTTGGTGAAGAAAAAAAGACCTATGCAAATAATTGAAATACAAGATGGTATAAAATAAGTATCATAAGCAATCTAAGCAGAGCATTCTAAACATACAGAGAGATCATTTCTGCCTATGGGTGATCATGAGAGGAAGAAAACAGCATTTTGCCTTGTCCTTTAAGACTGAGGGTAGGATTTTCAAAGGTAGAGAATGGAGTGGGGAAGAAAACAGAGTATCAGCAGAAACTGAGAAAAGCACAAAGAGTTTTTATAGCGTAATAAAATATGCCAGTTTGGCTAGAATATGGGACTAGTATAGAAAAGAAGAGACAAGACTAAAAACGTGTAAACTTTGAATACCAAGCTAAGTAACAAGGACTCTATCTGGTAGTCAGAAGAAGGTACTAAAAGTTTTAAGAAAGGAAAGGACACCCATAGCTGTGCATCTGGAAGAAAGTTGAGCAGCAGAGCCTACAGAGAATGAATGTTTGCAGGGCTGGAGGCAAGCAGACTAATTTTGAGGCCATTAGGAGTCATCGTTGCTGATTAGTGAATTAAATAAGTGGGGGTAAGAGGAAAACCATGATACAGTCTTTGCCCAGATTAAATATGCTATATTGGTCTATAGCTACCAAAGACTCAGCATACTTGTTATCAAATAAAAATAAAATTACTCCAGAAAGGCATGTATAAAACCCCAACATGGAATAGAGGTGACTACAGGTTCTCCAAGGTTATGTCTTCCATTCACACTACACTCACCCTAGATGACAGCCCTCACCTTTCTGGCAGACTATGCCTCCTAATTGGTTTCTAGTGTCCTCTGACCCCTAATCCATCCTCCGCACAGCTGGCAAACTGACATTCCTAAAGCATTTGTAGGTCAGACCACATTGTTTCCCTGTTCAACAAACTTCAGACCTTCCCTTTATAATAAGATCTCTTCTTTTTTGGCATTTAAAGACCTTTATGATCTTGCTCCAGCCTCATTTTACAGGCTGACTACACATCACATTCATACACTGTACACTCCAGCTAAGACAGTCTTCTTGTTTGTGGTTCCCCACACAAGACTCTCCATCTCTCCCAGATTTCATGTCTCTACACAGGCTGTATCCAAATACCTGGAACGTTATTCTTTGTCACGTCTGTCTCTTGGAACCAAGGCTCCCTTCAAGGCTTAGCTCAAGTACACCTCCGCCTTCAAGAACCCTGATTCCTCTAATTGTTACTGCCATCCCACTCCACACACACACACCCAAAATCCGCTTATTACTTTATACTCTAATTACTCTCTGTGAACATGTTATATCCTCCTCTCCCAACAAAATGTAGACTCCTTGGGGACAAAACTACTTTTGCCCATGTATCCCCTGAACCAAGCATCATGCTTGGCACATAGTATGCATTTTGTCAGTAGACTCCAAGCTCTAGAACCTCCTTCTAAGGCTGTGTGAAGGTCACAGCTTCTCTGAGAATCGGTTTCCTCTTCTGTAAAATGAGGTTAGTAATATTTGCAATCCCTGCTTCATAGGCTTGGTTGTGTGCAAAGTCCTCTGCAAAACTTAAAAAGTAAAACTTAACCATGAATTTCTACTGTCTATTTTCACACCACAGTGTAAAGCTATATTATTTGATGCTTTTCCCCCACTGACAAGTTCATTTAGTTTGAGGTTACTTTCAAAGACTCAAACGGATCTGTGCTCTCATAGATACATTAGCTCCCTCCAATGAGGCAGATCACAAGCCATCCACGCCGGCCCATGCTGTGAGGATCGTCTATGTTTTCCAAAAGTTTGCTACAGAGGCTGCACCTAATGTGCTGGAGATCTTTCCGGGTTTCTCCCTACACCAAGACAGTAGCCATGGAGTGCTTGGGCTATGTACTAGTCATCCCTTGCTCTTGCCACATGACCAGCCCATCTTTTCCTGTCACACAATTCCACGATGATATACCCAGTAGAGGTTATCTAGGACTATCCCTTTGCCTCAAATATTCCATACTCCTCTGCCTCCAAAGTCCTCCCCACCTGCTCCCTGATTGACATCTCCTACTCATTCTTTAAAACCCAAATTAAATTCCACCTCCCCCATGCAAATCAAATTCCCTCATTCTCCCTTCCAAACGCATATAACACTTTATTTAACAATCCTGGGAATATTCAGCATGAATTATTGTGTATCCTAGTTATTTGCACTGCCCTTTTTTCCTACTGAACTTTTAAATTTCACAGGGGCAAGGATTCAATCTTATCTAAAGTGAATTTTCCTCAGCATCCAGAATTGGATTCCAGATATAATGGACATCTTGTTTGTGTATATATACATATATATATATACATATATATATATATGTACCTATTTCTGTAAGCATCCTGAGGTCAGGGAGGGATAGCTTTTTGGCTTTGTATCCCATATGGTAAGTTTTCAATAAATACTTATTGCCTTATTGATTACAACAGAAACTATCATATTTGTAGATCTGGACCTAAACACTGAACCAGCCCTTCTGTGAAGTACTGAATGATTGAGCATATCCTATACAAACCATAAGCTCCCTAATGTAGTTTGTTCAAAGGGCACTAAATTTTGTGTCATCTTTGTTTTTAAGAGTCACATCAATTAGAAGCAATTTACTGCTCTAAAGTTTAAATATCTTTTTTGCTGTTAAAGTTCAAAATTTCTATTACTTTCTAGGGATGGGCTTGATGGTCAGCAGTATTGACTGGCCTATCCCCAAGTGCTTCTACCTTCTTCCAACTTAATCAGCATTGTCAATCTGGCTTTTATAAATCAACTTATATTCATTTTTCTGACAGAAGCATCAGTAATAAGGCAAGAACTTTTTTTTTCCATTTACAAGTACTTGGCCTCTTTAAATTTAATCTTTTGCATCAATCTGCATGCTATATATACACATATGTGTATATATATATATATATATATACACACACACATACATATATATATAGATAGATAGATATATAGCCACATATGTGTGTGTGAACTTTTTTGGGTATGTAAATTTCTAAAAATTGTTTATCTCCCCATACTGCTTCATTGTTAATGCATTGGACTAAAATATTACTAAACTACAAACATACACCTCTCTCAGAATGGACTTCAAAGGGCAAAGAGATCCTGATCTACTCACTGCAGCCAGATTACCACTTATACTGTGTACTGGGAGGAATCTGTTGCTGAACTTTGACAGCCAGTGGCAACAGAGAGAGTCAAGGAATTCACTTAAGACCCAAACTCAATTTCTTCTTGTGAATACATACACCAAGTTCTAATTATCCTCTGACTGCCATCAAGGATTAGAGGGCTTGGGGGTGGAAGGGAAGATGAGGAAAGGAATAACATAATGGTTTCAGTATCATTTTAATTATCAAGATAAGGAAATGGGATGCCTTCTCCACAAATACAGATTTAACCTGGATAAATATGGAAAAAAAAAACGTAATGATGCACAGAATAATTTCAGGTTTTCCCTGGAAAGAACAGAAAAGCACATCATCTTACTTCAAGCTTTACTGGATAAACCTGAGTTCCATATTATCATTATGTAAAATTACAAGATTTGACCATCTTAGTAATAACTAGAAGGAAATTCCACCATCACCCTATAAAACTATCAAGGGAAGAAATGCCTAATAGTTATAAGAGGGTGGTTCAAGCAATAAATATCATTTTAAATTTGTCTCTTTAATAGCATCTTTGATCAAGATTACTCAAAGAGTTTCAAAAATGGTGCTCACTGGTTCGTCCCATTGAGCAATGACCGTCTACAGGAAATGTTTTATTAATGAAAATCCAGAAATGGTTATAGGGTGCACACCACCTCAAAAGTAACTGGGCGTGAAGGGGTGGGGGGTTGGGGCGGTGTTAAGGGAATGGTCTCCCAGCTTCAAGTCACTTAGCAGAGCCTTGGGCTACCTTGGGCTAATTTCAAGTACTTAGTACAGTGCCAGCCACATAAGAAGTGCTAAATAAACGTTTATTGACTGTTGACAGACCAATGGAAGTCTAGAGTTCATTATATTACTTTCTTCAGGTTCAAAACTTCATCTACAGTGGCTCAAAAATCATTTTTCAAATACCCATTAAATGCTTAGTATAGACACTGATAGTCATTAAGGGGAAAAAATCATTGGATTATTTAATTACCATCAGCATAACCATTCAATGTTGGCCAACTCATATTAAATCTGACAAGTCTCTGGAGGAAGTAGAAAAATACAAACGTATACACACCCACATAAATAAGTTTTAAAAAGTCATTCAATTTACCCCCCAGCTATGTTTTAGTTTAAATAAATCCTTGTTGAGTACCACAAGCCAAGGCTTTAACACTTTAGATTTAAGATCCATGTTAAATTGTTTATAAGAATATTCAGTGTGTAAGAAAAGAACTGGAAATATCAGCTTCCACACCAGTGAATTTTTATCCTACTTTCACGACCCACTTTTTAAACATTATGAAATAGCCTATTTTCTTATCCAATTTTTGCCCTACATGTGTTTCTCTGGTGAGTTCATGAAGGTCAAGTAAATACTTATTGGTATTCTCTTTTTGTTTTAAACAAAATTAAACGAACTTCCTTTTAGAAAAAAGCACGACCTGCAGCTTCCAAGTACTCCCGGGCACTGTTCAATAAGCCAGTGTGGGCAGAAAGTGCTTAAGTGGGGAGAAAAAAAATCAATTCTGACCTTGTAAGTACAGTACTATAATTAGGAATAATAAAAGCATCAAAGGTAAAGTACACTATTGAAATGGCTTATTTTTAAATACAAATCCATTTCTTTCTCTCAAGACCCGGACAACAGGGATCTCAACAACTGTCTCCAAGAGCAATCCAGTGATTAGGCTGCCACATCCAAGTGACGCTGTAACTTCAGGATTACCTTACACAACATCTGGGGAGCTCATCGTTTTCTTACGTTTTCTTCCTTATCAAAGGCCTTTTATTTCACTATATAATAAAATAGAACGTAACAACCCAAAGTAAAAAAAAAAAATCTCTCCAGAAAAAATATTTAAATGCCCACAAAGGAAAAAAAAAACCCAGAATGAAACATATTTTGGGTAAAAATCAAACCTAATATTACGAGAATATGAACAACTGTATTCCAACGTCTTCAATGGCAAGAGACTGCCCGAAATCTGTGAAACACACTATTTCCCTGTACATACATATTACTTTCACGCAAGTGAAGGTCAAACTACTGTAATTAAAGATAATTAGCTGGGCCTTTACGGTACGGGGTAACCTAACAAGCTGGGAGCTGTCGAGCACAGGGGTAAGGCAAACCGAAGGGATTATTTGCACGCCGTAAATAACTACTTTATTCGGGTGGCTCAGTAACTCAGACCCTTTTGAAGACAAGTCGGATTTTTTTTTAAATAGCAGGCTTGTTTTCATGGTTTGTCCCTGTGCACAAATCCCAGAGGCAGAAGGAGTTCCTAGCCCTGTATCAGTTTCTCCCTCCTATTTCCCTTAAGACGCCCACGCCAAGAAGCGAAATAAGGGGGCAGGAACCCGAGCCAAGCACGTTTCGCTCTAGAAAATTACTAAGGAAAAGTTTTTTGGTTTACTGTTTTTTAAATCCCCACCACCTTTGAGGGAGAAACCCGGCGCGGCCCGGGATCTCCAAGCACTTACTCAGGACCGAACGCGCCGGCAGTAGGACGGGCACCGACGTCTCCGCGGTCGGGGCGCTCCGATCTCTCCGTCGTCCCTTCGCTCCCTTTCACTCCGCTTTCGCCCTCACCTTCCTTCTCTTCCTCCTCCTCGCTGGCTTCTCTCGCCTTGCTGCTGCGGGCGGGCGCGTGCGGCGCTGTCAGAGCCCGGACTGGGGCCGGGGCTGGGGCCGGGGCCGCGCGCACCAGAACGCCCGGCAACACCTGGGAGAGGCGGCGGCAGCAGCAGCAGAGCGAGCGAACTAGCGATCGGGCGGGCGGGCCCGCGGCGCAGGCGGCGCAACCCCGGAAGAACCGCGCCCCCTGCGCCCAGCTCCCATGCCCAGGTGTCGTCTCCTCCTCCTCCTCCTCCTCCTCCTCCCCCTGCCTCCTCCTCCTCCCCCCTCCTTCCCCTGCCACCCTCCGCAGCCTCGGCTGAGGCTTCACCCAGCCCAGCGCCGCGGGGGAGGGAAGCTCCGGAGCCGGGAAAGCCGCGCGCGTCTGCGGAGGCGCTGTCGGAGTCGCGGCTCACTCGCGGGGGCGGCCGGGCCGGCAGTCCCTGCTCTGCAGCATACTTGAGCAGCTGACTCAGTGCCCACTCCACTTCTCAGGGCCCCGCTGCCCCTTTCACTCCTCACCTCGGCCGCCCCCCGCGCTGCCCGTCCTTCCACGCCGCACCTGGCCCCGGCCCGCCCCTGAGCCGCGCTGGGACCTCTGCCCCGCCCGCCTCGGAGGGACCCGGGTGGGAGCAGCCCCCACCCACCGACTCAGCCTGGCGCTCTCCTGCCAGGGCAGGGGGCGCCAGCCTAAAAAGTCACGTTAACTCGCCAGCCATCCTAGGATAATGACATATAGTCCCTGTTTGGGAATGGAAAGGACCATTTTTCCAACTTTTTTTTCTTTTAAAAAAAATTATTTGCATATTTTAAAATCTAATCTTTCCCCTCTCTGGAATTGAGGGAGGGAGAAAGAGAGAAAGAGAAAGAGAGAGACAGAGAGAGAGAGAGACAGAGAAGGAAAGAAGGGAATAGTGATTGATCATAGTCCCGAAAAACAAATTCGCCCATTGGCCATCCAGGAAAATGAAGGTTGATGCCCTCTGTCAGGGGGCGTGGAATGTTTCATCTTTCGTCTTCTGGATTTATGGTTTATCACTGCATTGATCAAAAATGCTAAAGTCTTTCAAAGTTGTTTCTCGATGATAGTGTATAAATTGCCCTAGTTCTGCTTATTTCACTTTGCATCAGTTCATAGAAGTCTTTCCAGTTCATTTCAGTTGTTTTCTATGGTACGGTAATATTCCTTTACATTCATATACCTTAATTTGTTTAAACATTCTCTCCCTTAAGTTCCAATTTTCTGTTACTATGAAAAGAAATGCACTATTTTTGTACATATATGTAGTTTCCTTTTTCTTTGATCTCTTTGGGATATTGGCCTAATAGTGGTATTGCTAGTGTACATGGTTTGATAATTTGAGGAACATAGTTCCTAATTGCTTTCCAGGATGGCTGGACCAATTCATATCATAGCACTAACAGTGTATTGGTGTGAATTTTCCCACAGGCTCTCTAACATTTTTTATTTTTCTCATTTGTCATCCTTGCCAAGTCTGATGAGTATGAAGTGGATCCCCAAGGTTGCACTAATTTGCATTTCTCTAATCATTAGTGATTTAGATACAGCAGAGGTATCAAGCACAGGCCAGGGCACACAGCCCACAACATTCCCAAGTACAGCCAGAAACAGATTAAGATATAATGGAGAAATGTTTAACAAAAATAAAAATACAGTAAAACACAGATAATGTAAATAAGTGTTTTTCTAAGTCAAGATCCTTATGTATGATTTAGCACCCCTCCCCCCATTTCTATTTGAGTTTGACATCACTCACTAGAAACGTTTTTTTCAACTGATTGTTTAGAGCTTGGATTTCTTACTTCCTCTTCATATACTTTAACCCTACTTATTTTGCAGATGTAGAAACTGAGCCCCAGAGAACTGAAATGGCTTTCCTAAGAGCACACCAGATGGTGAATGGCTGAGTCAAGATTCAAACCCACTTCTTCTGATGTTTTGGGCTTTCCATTACATCATGCTGCATTTCTAAATTCCTGAAACTTCCCCGTTCTTGACTTTCCCTGTTCTTGACTTTTCTCACAAGTTAGTTTAATGCAAAGGTCAACTGTAAAATGACAGGACTTTAAATAACTTTTAAGGTCCCTTACAGCTCTAAATCTCTGCTATATTTGCACTGAGATTGGATTTCCTTAAATAGTAGTCTTGGTAGAGACTGCAAGGAAGAACTAAAGCAAACTCATGATCTTTCACAATTCTCTGAATTGTGTAGAGGTGATCATGTGTAGGTGGTAAAAGGAAGTTCCTGTTTAGTGTGAAAGTGCTCCTCCTACCCAAAATTTACCACTGAAGAGCCAGAATGCCCACAATTTCCACCTTAGTCACCCAAAGGCTTTAACACAAGTGAAGACTTCACAATTCTTCAGAAACTAAATCATCAAAGGTCACTAATGACTGAGTCACCTGGCCTTTTCTACATTTTCCAAGATCTTTCTCCCGCGTTTGATGCTAACCTTTCTTTCTTAAAACCAGCTGACCCAGTTTTCCTTCTCCTTCTCTGACCTGTTTCAATGACTGAATTGAACAACCGTCTAGTTGTCCCCATGCTATTGCCTTCCAGAAACTCATGCATTCCCATAGCTTCTCTGCTGACCTTCAACCATCTCCATCTGTCTAATGAATATTTTCACTTGAAGATGAGATAGTTTCTCAAACTAAACATTTCAAAGAACTAAACTCATCTGCACTATTCCCCCCTCAATATATATGTACAGCTATATTAAGTTAGGCTTAGAAGAATGGATAATATTTCTATTAGTAGAATGGAGGGGTTAGGATGTTGCAGGTAGGAAGTAAAATGATCTATCATTTCGATGCAGAAATGAGTATGTATCCCAGGAGAATGAATATGGGGTGAGAGAGGATGACCTAGATTAAGGATTGAGAGTGAAAAGTGGGAGTGCATACATACATAGATACTCATATACATATGCACACACATATATACAGATATATGCGCTTACATACCTATGTGCATCAGACTTCAGTCTGATTGCTATTCAAGGTCCTCTGCAGTGTCCCAATGTTTACATCCATCTTCATCTCCCACTACACTTCCATATACCACTCTTAACCCTTAGCCTAGGTCATAATCTTTCATCCTATATTTATCCTCCTGCAATACATACTCATTTCTGCCCTTGAATGGTTGTTCATTCCTCCTACCTGCAACATCCTAAAACTTCCTGTCTACTAATGAAAATACTATCCATCCTTCTGTAACACCAATGTTACTAGCAACTGCTGTGGAGGTATAAGACCAACAACACCAGCGCACAGGAGGGCTGTTAGCACAGGTTCTTTGATCTGCTTTTCTGAAGGAAAACAAAGAGGTTTATAATCTCACTTTAATTAAACATATATATGTATACACACACATATATATATGTGTGTATGTGTATATATATATATGTATATATATATATATATACACCCTGAACTTCAGAGAAAACACAAACAGAAATTACAAGCAGAAATTATATAAACAGAGCAAATAACACAAATCAGCAGACAGGGCTTCTAACTGTCTGTCCATAGCAATACATACATATTTACCAAAGAGAAAAGAACCACTATCTGAATTTTGAAAGCCAGAGGGCCTCCTTAACGGCTACCCAGAGTCTCCTCTGGTGAAATCACGAGAACACTCTTCCCACGAGTGAGCCCTCAAGCAAAATCCTAACCTCAGAGTATGTATGTATACACACACACACACATACACACACACACACACACACACACACACACACACACATATATACATATATATATATGTATATATACTTTTTCAGGGTCAGCCTACAGAAGGCACCACAACCATGTGACTCAAACTCATGTGACTTAGGCTTTCTTGTGACTTAAGCAGGTCATCAAAGGCTCTTGATTCAATCAAAGACTCTTGATTCAAACAAAGGCAAGACTCAAAGGCATTTGATTGCCTCTTAGTGCTGAGAAGCACTTCAAAAGAAAAAACAGCAAAAAATCCCACTTTGCTTGCCATTAGGATAATTCTAGTCCTGTCTTCTCTATAGAGCCTTTCCTGATTACTCTAATTCAAATAAATTTTCCCTTTTCTGACTTACTTTGCCCTTAAAGGCTAATTATCACACCAGATAGCACTTGAAAGCATAGTGACAGAAGCTGTTTAAAATACTATATTTTGGACATTCAGTGAGAACAAAATAGGTATTTGTTGTACTCCCAGGAGATCCCAGTATTTGTGTGATCCAACCTGCTTTATGAGACTTAAAAGAAATTAAGGTTTATAAAGAACTCAGAGAACACTGTTGTATAGAGTAGATGTATCCATTGCATATTCTATGATCACTTTGACATATAATAAAGCTAAGAGTAAAATTAAAATCTATTATATTGTTTGTATATAACTAGGCTTATGCCTCCTACTAGAGTATAAATGCTATTAAGGCTGCTTCCAGCCCTTTTCTGTAATTCTGGGTATTCCCCCCCCCCCACATTGCCTTGCACAGTAACCTGTATATAGAAGATAATAAATAACTATTGAGTGAATTACAGTTGGGTTTCTATAATGCTTCATGGAACATGTTCCTTCATTTTAAGCTAATTGCTTTGGGAGGTATATTAACTCTTTCAGGTCACTAGTGTACCATTTACTGTATGGTTATAAGACAGAAATAGCATCATTTAAAAATACCCAGTCAACTCAATTATCCACTCTAATGAACAGGAACAGAAAATGAAATGCATTCATTGACTATCAAGTTTTTGCTTCTTATTCCTTCATGTGTGCTTTTGGACTTTAGTTTATAAAACATAAAATTCATTTTTCCAAGCTGCATCTTGAGGGAGAAAATATTATAACTCCAAACATCCTTTTCATCCTTCCTCAGAAAGCCACACACACAAAGGATGATTCAATGCAAGTGAGAGATGCAGAAGTTAAAAAGAAGAAAGAAAAAGGAAGAGAGGGAGGAGAGAAAAGGAAGCAAAAAAAAATAGGATTAGGAAATGGCTAAATTTCTAATTAAAGCACAAAAGCAAGAACTAGAAATAAATTGCTTGGAAAGCAATAAAATAAAATGGGTAAAACATTAATTTGGTCTCTGGAGTGTGCACAAATATTTTACTTCATATGCAATTGTACTTTGTTTAATTATACACATTTGAGAAGAAATAGCCTTGTGTTCAAGCTTATAGGCAAGTAAAATGAACAGTTGCTTCCTATTTTATACTTGTCGGCTCTGAGTTCACACTGTAACTTGAGTAAACAAAGTGTATTTGGGGTTAAGTTTTTGAATAAGTTAGCATCTTTTGTCCAAGTTCAATAAACATATTTTG
Organism: Phalanger gymnotis; assembly: GCA_028646595.1. Taxonomy (NCBI): domain Eukaryota; kingdom Metazoa; phylum Chordata; class Mammalia; order Diprotodontia; family Phalangeridae; genus Phalanger; species Phalanger gymnotis. The sequence continues at coordinate 379,028,975 of CM053623.1, read as the reverse complement.
CTTAAGAGAAGGAAGTAACTCATGAGTGTATTGGAGGAGAAAAGGTGGTAAAGAATCTTTGGGGTGCTCCATAAAGGTTTTCTCATCATATTGAAGACTTTAACCAAGTTACTTCCTGTTCACATAGTGGCACCAAAAACTGATGCCTACCTGAAAGTATCTTTGTCATTGATTTCAAGTACTGTTTGTACCTTTGGCTTGTGGCTTCAAGGTCTGTTGATTTCCTTTTTTTTTCCTTAAATGAACCATTTTTCTTAGTGCTATGCCTAGAAGACATGTTGTAAATTTCTTTCATGCATAACATTTAATGCTTACTTTTTTAAAAAAAAAAAAAGGACATTTATCTCCCACTCGATCTTTTTTAAAATATGACTTATCTGTGTCAGTTATTCAGAGTTGCAGGTGCAGCCTTCAAAGAGCACGAAGCACACTTTTGCATTTCCTTCACTAGCCATGACTTTGGTTAGCATCCTGTACGATGGTTTTGTATTTTTTCCTGTGGAAACTCTCAGACCCAAACGAATTCTGCTTCAGTCTTATTTAGCAATCAAAAAGATGCCTTCTGCCTAATAAGTTTTGCAAGCACATTGGAAACTGCAGTGGTCACGCTTGATTAAACTTTGCTTTCTTTCACTTTTAAAGGAACTGCTGGTGATGTAGTCATTCACCCATGAATGCCTTGCTATTTCAATAGTTACTAGGACACTAGAAAAAGAAATTTCCATTCCTCTCAATAAAAACTAGAGAAAAAAGAGCTACTTTTCTTTTTTCTTTACTTTTGCTCAGAATAGTCATTATTTTTGCTAAAGAAAGAAGAACACTTATTTAATCCAGTAATATATCTACATAGAGGGGAAGGAGGCCATTAAATTACTGGTATAGATTGATTATAAATGTGGGGATTTTATTTGTAAGACCTGAGTAAGTTTTATACTATAATAAGTGTGTTCTGCTATAAAAGCCCTTGTTAGAAATGTGGCTAGAAATTTTCTTTTGTGATTTGGAGCTTAAGTTAGTGGATCAGAATTCGAGATTGACCACACAAGCATCCCTACCTGCACTTCCTAAAGTATATCCCAATTATTATGGTCAGGTAACCTGCTCCTATACAGTCCATGTAACCTCCTAATTTCTAAATTGAATTAAGAAATTTAGTCATTCTGAAACAGATTGTGGTATGTTGACAATAGGCCAAATTAATCTCTGTATTGGTAGTGTCACTTTTGAGACTGTCATTTTACACTAATATATCCAGGTGAGTCTTAGCAAGAGGTGATGTGCCCACTCAGGTGGGTGAGGGTGAAGGACTGAGCAATTTGAAAGGGAGAGTGCTGACACCTGGGCACAACTGAAAAACACAAGATCCAAGTCAGTTCTCTCAATCACCTTATGTTGTTTGCTTTAGAAGGAACTCTTCCAGCCAGGAAATGTTAGTTACCTCCCTATGAAGAAACTTAGCAGATTTTTCTAATACCAGAAGGACAAATTTAGAGATCAAGCAATGCACCATCTGATCTCAAAGATGAAGAGACCAACGTGGAGCCCCAGGGGAGTTAAGACCGACAAGTGCCCAGTGGTTCTTTCGTTCATTGGCACAGGCCGAATTTCTCAGTACATTCTGAACCAGTGAACTTATTTGTGAGTGAATTGCCTTTGTTGAGTTCCCAGCTGGAAGCCTCCAAGAACTTAGTTTCCAGGGGTTGGATTTTTGTTTTGTTTTTTGCTCTCCTTGCAGAGAGCAAGGTTGAAGGGGGACAGAAGGAGAGTCTAGGAGGTAGTCTAGGATAAAGAGGTGAGTACTTTATTATTAATATTGTCGTTTTGAAACAATACTTTCTAAAGTAATGAACTTGGTAGAGGATATTTTGGGAGGTAATGTGAAAGAGAACAGAGTGAAATAGAAGGGAGGAGCTAAGCAGCTCCGGGACCGGGCAGTAGAGCTCAGTGATTTGACTGGCGGACACAGACACACTCATAAGCATTGTTAAGAAGTAGAGACTACCCTTCGGGGGGCGGGGGGGTGGAACCAACAAGTAAATGACAACCAGTTGCCTTAACACAGGAAATTTGACCTGATATTCTCATAGCTACCTGGTGGCTGTGTGATCAGCACACCAACAAAGTACAAAAATTCAAGCTTCTTGAAAGTGGGGATTTTTGTCACATTTCATATTTATATCCCTAGCATCTCGCATATACTCTTGAATGTCATAAACATATAAATAATGTTTGTTGAATTAGATAGCTTACAATCCCCAAAAGCAAATCAAATTTTAAACCAACAAATCCCCCCTAATTCATTATTTCTCTACTATGTGAACCTCATCCTTGGTCCAGAGTAGGCTTCTCATGCTACATAAGTGTGTGTAGTAGGTATGCTTTGTACCTAGATAGTGATGGGACTAGAAATAGACAAGGGAGACAGTTGCCCAAAAGAAACACACAGGGTGGTATACTAAGAGACCCTTGTTGTAATAACACTTTTCAAATGAATGCACATACTTTCACTGGGATTGAAGGAGTGGAAGGTGTGTTATTTTCAAGCCTTGGCAGGGCTTGAATTTCTTGTCCCTGTTCTATTCATGCCACTTGCCATGCCTGCAATGTTCTCTCCCCTCTCCTTTATAGCCATTTAATAACAAAATTTCACAAGGTCTCACTCCATTAGCAAACAATCTGATAGTGTTTTGTGTGGCACAAGGGGATAGTCCAATAACAGTGATCACATACCACACATCCCAATGAGAAGAAAAGTGTGTTAGAATTGAAAAGACTTTAAAGACCATCTAATATAATACCCTTCATTTTGTGGATAAGGAATATGAATCAATTGAGAAGTGTTAGTTGGTCATGGTCACATAGCTAATTAATATGAATAAAATCTGGAACCTGAAGACATCTCTTGACTTGTGATGCAATACTATTTTTATTACACAAGCCTGCTTCCCTTCATGAGCAACACCCCAAAAGTGGTGAAAAACCTATGAAAAAGCCGGAGAACCCCAGGAAGAAAAAAAACAGATATTAATAGAAAGAGGCGTCAAAAGGAAGGAAAACGTTTTAATAAAAGTTCAATCTACCTAAACCCCATTCATTTCATGGCTTTGGGATGGAATGGGAAATGACAGCAAGAGAAGAGATGTGATTTTGCAGAACCTTCTGCTTTTCTTTGTCCACACATTGGTCACCTGAGCCAGACATTTCTAATTACCTGCTCATTCTAAATTAGACACAGCAGGATCCATCCCTGGCTCCACAGGAAACAATAACAGAGACACAGCAGAAACAAAAATAGTCCCAAAGCAGAGAAGTTGCTTTAGTTAGTTCCTCATTCATTGTGCCTCATGTCTCTTCTACTCATTTTTTCTCATCATGTCTATTCCTGACTGTTACTCTTGCTCTCAGGTTGTATTTTTCAGGTTTCTGTGTCTGACTTCTGGCTTACTGTTTGGATCAAACAACAATATATGCAAAGTATTTTGCAAATCTTAAAGTGAGATACAGCTAGAATAGCTGTTTATAATTATGCTTGCCCTGACTCTGGTTCACTGAATATCCCCAGACACCATCTTGTCTGCATGGTTCAGACTCATGGACTTTTTCAATCTTGAGTACCTGAGAATAGTGTCTCTATGGATTGTTCACCTTGGATCCCAGTCTCTGACTTGATCACTACCTGGTAACCCTGTCCAATGTCTTAAACTTTCCTTCAACCTGCCCAGTATCAGCTTTTTCATCATGTGTCTACAACCCTTTGCTCCTGATGTTCCCAACATTGACACTTTGCTGATTTTTTTTTGGAATGTTGCTTTAGAAAGGATTAGCCAGAAAATGAAAGATTCTTTCCATTCATTTCATGTATTTTCCAGAATACAGACTTCTGACACATCTGACCAGACTGTAATATCTTATAGGAGCCTCAGAGGGCATTGAATCAAACCTCTGCAGATCTGGATATACCATGATAGAAGCCAAAGTGAACCCTTAGTCCAAGAGGTTGGGCAAGGTTCCATAGATACCAAATTAGCTCCATGGGAGCTAGGGTAGAAGAAATACTATTGGCTGATGATAAAAGAGTATAGGGCTAATTAATTAGGCAATATAAAGTGGTAGGTAAAGATCCTGATAGAATAGTAAAGGATGATCTTTGGGTTTTGCATCTATTAACCAGTTCTGAATTGTTGTTTAATCCACGTACTTGATCTTGTCCAGAAGAATAATATAAACTACTTTATCAGAAGCTTTGCTAAAAATGAAGGTTAGCTATGGCTGTCATTTTCTTCATCTACCAATTTAATAGCCCTGTCAGAGAAGGGAATGAGACTATAGTCTGACATGATTATTCTCGATGAAACCATCCTTTTTTTTTGTAATCTCTTCACTTTCTAAAAGTCCATCAACCATCTCTTTATTGAAAGAGTCTAGAAATTCTCCAGTGATCAAAGAAACTCAGTGGCCTATTGTTTGCAGACTCTGTTCTCTACCTTTTACTGAAAATGAGGACATTTGCCCTTCTCTAATCTTGTGCTACCTGTCCCATATTCCACAATCTTTCACATATTCACTAACAGCAGCTCAGCCATCACACCTGTCCACCTATGACAGTAAATAATCAAATGTACCTGCATGAAGACTGGGCTAAAGTCAGGCATATCGGTTCTGTAGGGCCTGGTATACAGTAAAAAGCTTTGGTGGCAATATTTGGGCTTGTTAGTTGAGATGAAGCCAAGAGGGAGTAACCAGAAGAAAACTGGAATAAGGAAGTTTGTCAAGGAGGTGAAGTGAGAGCAAAGCCTTTAGGAACAGAGTTATGTGTTTGATATGACTCCAATAAGTGACTCTTGCTAGAGAGAGATGAAAGTAGTTTATGGTAATGATACTCAGGCAGATTAAAGAGGGCCTATGTTTTAGGAATCCCTGCCTTTTTAACCCCTCTGGCATTATCCACTACAGGTGTCTTGCTTTTTTTACTGGCTTGCCAACATGAGCCAGACTTTTTTCTCTCCATTTCTGACCTTCTTTTGTTACTCTCCCAGATTTTATATATATGTGCATATATAAACCCTCTCTTCATTTTTGTTAATGTTATTATCTTGCCTGGTTAGGACTGAATCATCCTTCCCTGAATTCAGCTGAGACAGATTCAAGTGGGATTAAAATAAAGTCAAAGAGCATAGAATTGTTTTCAAATCTTCATTTTAATTGAAACAATAAAAAAATTATTTTACCATCAATCATTTCCTGTTGAATCTTCCTACTTTCTCACCCTTCCCCTCTAGTTACCTAAATCTTACAAGTCAAATGGGATATTGGGTAGTTAAGGTATCCGGAGTACAAGTCCATAACTATGGATCAGTAAGTAGGAGATTCAATACACTTCTCAAAGCACTTTAGATTTGCTCTTCCACACATACTCCTCAGATCTTCTGGCTAATTTGTATTAGAATTTAGTGGCTTTCTAAACTTGTAATAGAATTAGAATAACACTCAAAATTAGAAAAGAAATACTTTTTGTTATCTGAGCCAAAATTACAAAATTTCATGCAGAAGCAACAACAATAAAAATCCAAATGTTCAAGTTTGATAAAACTCTGCATTTTACCAATAAATCCAGGTAACTTGGGAATATAGCAAAAAAATATCTCTGATCCTATAGTTTTACATATGTTGGGCCAGTTTTTTCTTTCCTTCTACTTAAACTGCATAAGATTAAACATGTGGCTGTATGTGTATGATAAATTTCTGCTACCAAAGGGTATCTTGTGATTTTTGTCTATAACATGGATGGAACTTAGTTCAAGATGGATGATTTTATAGGATTTCATAATTATACTAGGAAATACTCTTGGATAGAGGAAATAGTTTATTCTGGTCAAAATAAGGTAAAAATGCATTGGATAATTTGAGAGAAAGAAGTCTGATATGATGATGAGTGCCTTACCTTTGAAAACGCATTTAAAGGATACTGAGAACCTCTTTAGAGACATAATAGTACTTAATAATGCAAATAAACAAGTTTTATTTCATGACGGTATAGTCACAATGGGAGACATCTTCACAACAGTGGTTGTGTGCAATTCTTCAAAGCCTTGGCAGCTACTGTTGCAGGGTTGGGAAGAGAGCCACTCTTGAGGGAAGTTCAGTGCTCACATTTACAAAAAGTGGATGTCCATTAAGCCTAAATAGGACAGGACGAGCAATTAACCCCTGCCTGACTAATTGAGATTACTTGATGCTTTTAAGTGTGTAGTCATGGGGCAGCCCCTGGTGCAACTCAGAGTACTGTGACCACCCAGCATTCTCTACAACTTAATTTTTTTCTTTCTTTTTTTTTTAATAAATGTATTTTTTTATTTTTAGTTTACAACACTCAGTTCCACAATTTTCTCTCCCTCTCTTTCCTCCCCCCTCTCTCCCAAGACAGCATGTAATCCAATGTAGATTCTACATATACCTTCACACCGAAATTATTTACATAATAGTCCAGTTGTAAAGAAGAATTATAACCAATGGAATGATTCACAAGAAAGGAGAAATGAAACAAAAAAAGAAGGAAAAAAAGAAAGAGAGCAAAAAGTTTGCCTCGATCCGCATTCAGATTCCATAATTTTTTTTTTTTCTGGATGTGCATAGCTTTTTCCATCATGAGTCTTTTGGAGTTGTCATTGAACCTTGCATTGATGAGAGGAGTCAAGTCTATCAAAGTTAGTCTTTACAGATACCATGTGCCTATAATCTCGTATAATGATCTCCTGGTTCTGCTCCCCTCACTCAGCATCAGTTCATATAGGTCAGGGCTGTCCAAAATGGGCCAGTGGGCCACATGTGCCCACAGTGCGATTTATGCAGCCACCTACAAGCATAGAAATCAACGTAAATGCTTTAGTAAATGGAGCCAAGCCACTGCAGAGCTCTCACTAAAACAGCAAATCAAAATATATTGTCTATTGTTTCAATAAAAATCTAAGGTTGGACAGCCCTGATATAGGCCATTCCAGGCTATAATGAAGTCCATCTGTTCTTCATTTCTTATAGCACAATAATATTCCATTACATTCCTATACCACAATTTATTTAACCGTTCCCCAAATGACGGGCATCCCCTTGATTTCCAATTCTTTGCCACTGCAAAAAGAGCTGCTATAAATATTTTTGTACATACTGGTCCCCTTCCCACTTGTATGATCTCTTTGGGATATAGTCCTAGGAGTGGTATTGCTGGGTCAAAGGGTATGCACATTTTTATAGCCCTTTGGGTTTAGTTCCAAATTGCTCTCCAGAATGGCTAGATCAGTTCACAACTCCACCAACAATGTAACAATGTTGCAATTTTCCCACATCCTCTCTGGCATTTATCATTTTCCTGTTTTGTCATGTTGGCCAATCTGACAGGAGAGATGTGGTACCTAAGAGTGTTTTGATTTGCAGTTCTCTGATGCATAGTGATCTGGAGCATTTTTTCATATGTCTATAGATATCTTTAATTTCTTCCTCCGAAAACTGCCTGTTCATATCCTTTGACCATTTCGCAATTGGGGAATGACTTGTATTCCTATAAATTTGGCTCAGTTCCCTGTATATTTTGGATATGAGGCCTTTATCAGAGACACTGGTTGTAAACACTTTCTCCCAACTTAAGTTTTACAGTTTCTTAAACACGGCTATGTTTGAACTACAAGCATACATCTTTTTTAAGATGTCTTTCTCATGTAGAGCCATATTTGGAGTTGGATGTTAAGGACTGGAATCCTATCTATATTACTTGAAGTTTGTGCGTCCTTGGGAAAGTCATTTAAGCTTGGTAGGTCTTAGTTCTTCTCTGTAGCGAAAGTTTGGTCTAGATGATCTTTAAGGTCTCTTCTTGCCCTAAATCTATGGACCTATGTTCCTATTAGTGTTTTCATGTTGCCAGGAAATCTAAATAAAAATAAATTTCCTCTTCTTTCTATGCATTCAGTGCAAAATTAGTGATGTAGTCACTAATTAGGCCAAGAGAAGGACCAAGTGAATTGACAAAACAACACAAAAAAAGATCTATTAGGAAAATTGATCTTAGTTGGGTGAATAAAAGAAGGTGATCGAAGATCTGGTTCTAAGTGGACAGGGCCACGGGAAGTTCAATCAGAAGGATCCAGAAGGTAGCTCTAATAGAGAGAAAGCAGTGTGATTTATGATAGGTCAAAGGATCTCAGTTTTTCAGTCAGGAAGGTACAGTTATGTTGACCAGAGACACGAATTGTTCAGTCAGAGACAGAATCCAACTCTATATATCAGACTGCAATGAAGGGGTTGCAAATGTTGACCTCTTAAGTCTAGAACTTTATTTAGGTTTATTGGCTTCCATGATGCCAGGTCTGGATGCTGGCAATATTGGTTTATGTTTTCCCTCAATTCATCAATGGATAGTGTGTTGCTTTGATTTCAGACATCAATTGCAGTTTCCCATCTTTGGGGTATTGATGGAACTCTGAATGTGGAATGTTGTGGTTTCCTCACCTCCATCTGCTTCAGTTGTGTTAAACAATGACATTAAGCTGAATCTGCAAAGCAATTACCTTCTTTGCATATCTTAAATCTCCTCACTAATAAGTCATCATTTTTAGCTATCTATGAATACAATTCCTTGAGACACTCAGTGATATTTATGTTTTACTGAATTGTGTTTCCCAGGAGACAAGAATGTGTTCTAATACCAGTTAAGAGATCCCTTGTGGCATCCTTGAAAAAGGCTTCATAAAATATATTCAGTATTATCAGGCCTATTACACACACCATCAGTGTTTGAAAAATGGGCTCAGACAATAATACTATCTGGTTAGATACGACATTAGAATCTTGAGGGGCCTTCTTGGGACAGGCAAATTTACTTTATTTCTGGTAGGAACATTGAAATAATTACTCAGTTTTCCAAATATTTCTGGGACCTGCTTGTTACTCCTTAGTTGTAAATTCAAGAACATATAAAGTAATCTGGTAGCTGTTCCCTTGTTTATAGAAAATAAGATGGTATTTCCACTTCAGATCTTAAAGGGAAAATCAAATTTTAGAAGCTTTGTAAGTCATATAAACATAATTAATGATTCACATAAAGAATTAAAATGTGTCCCACCAGGGCTATGGTTATATTTCTATTTTTTCCTGAAGTTCTTACTCCTTTACAGGCTATATTTTAATTCAGTTTAATTTTTTTATAAGCCTATAATCCTTTGTTATAAGGCTTTCAGGGCTGTTGTGAGAAGCAAATGAAATAATGTATGCTAAACAACTTTGTAAACTATGAAGTATTATTTCAGCTACTTATGGTGGTAATAGTAACAATATCTACAAATCAATCAAAAAGCATTTATTTATTATTGCTTACCATATATCAGGTACTTCAAATACAGACCAAAAAAAAGAAACCTAGTTCTCAAGGATCACCTACATTCTACTTGAAGGAAACAACATGCCCATCTATAAACAAATACAGCACAGAGTGAGTAATATTTCATAGTGATTATATAGCTTTTTAGCTTTGGTATAATCCAGTAGAAATAAAACATGGTTGAAAATCTGAAGAGCTGATTAGAGTTCTGACTCTGCCACTGACTAGTTTTTTGTGGTCTTGGACAAGCCAATGAAAAAAATACATAATAAACGTTAATAATGTGATGAAATTCTTCTTCAGTGTCTCAAATATTGGTTGAAAGTCAGCCAGTCAATTAGTTAGCAAACATTTATTTAGTGCTTACTATGTATCAGATACTGTGCTGAACATTGAGGATACAAAAAAAAGTCGACAAACAATCCCTTGCTCTCATGGAACTCACCGTCTAATAACGGAGATGATATGTAAACAAATATGTACAAATAAGATACATACAGAAATTGGAGATTATCAACTGTAACAACAATGTTGCTAGCAGCTGCTGTGGGGGTATAAGACCAGCACACAGGAGGGCTGCTAGCACAGGTTCTTTGATCTGCTTTTCTAAGGAAAGCAACTTTAAGAGGTTAACAATCTTACTTTAATTAAACATACATATATCACTCACTTAGTTCAGGAGAAAAAGTCAACACCCTGAACTTCAGAGGAAACACAAACAGAAATTACAAGCAGAAATTATATAAACAGAGTAAAATAACGCAAATCAACAGACAGGCTTCTAGCTGTCTGAACAATACATACATAGTTATCAGAGAGAGAAGCACCAACATCTGGGTTTTTCAAAGCGGGAGGGGGGGTGCTCCTTAACGGCTACCTACAGTCTCACCTGACCAAATTACACAAACACTCTTACCATGAGTAAGCCCCCAAAGGAAAATGCTAACCTCAGAGCATATATACACTGTTTAGGGCCATGAGGCTTAGCCCTACTAAGCAAAAAGGTATAGGCCTAAGGCTTAGCATCTACTTAGGAAAAAGGTGTGGCAAAGATCTCTAATCACGACTAGTACCACAACATATATATTGTTTCCAATCAATAATTTGATTCAAACAAAGGCAAGACTCAAAGGCACTTAATTGCCTTAGTGCTGAGAAGCACTCCAAAACAAAAGACAACAAAAAGTTTCACTTTGCTTGCCATTACATCAACAGAGGGAGGCACTAGCATTAAGGATGATTTAAGGAATTTTAGCTGTGATTAAAAGGAAGCCAGGAAGCAGAGGTGAATAGGGATAGTGTCCGGTTTTGAGGGACAGGAGTAAAACACCTGCCTGGAGCTAGGTTGGGTGATGGAGTGTTGTGTGCAAGGAACAATGAAGAGAACAACTTCACTGGATCGTAGATACATGGAGAGGAGTAAAATATAAGACTAGAATGGTAATAGGGAGCCAATCAGAGGGTTTTATATTGTCCTGGAAGTGGCAGGGAAGAATCAATCAATAAACATCTATTAAGCACCTACTGTGTAGAGTCTATTGAGTAGAGAGATGACATGGTCAGACTTGCTATTTAGGAAGGCAATTGCACAGTTGAGTGGAGGATAGACTATAGTGGGGACAAACTTGAGACCAACCAGCAGGCATGAGGTGATAAGAACTTGCAGCAGAGTGGTAGCAATGTCAGAGGAGAAAAAGAGACATATACAAGAGATGCTAAAAAGGTAGAATGGACAAGACTTGACAACAGATTAAATAGGGAGGTGAGAGAGAATAAGGAATCTACCATGACACCTAGGTTATAAGCCTGGGTGACCAGATAGTGGTGCCCTCAGCAACAGTAGGAGAGTTAGGAAGAGGAGAGAGCTTTTAAGGGGAAAGATAATGGATTCCGTTTTGAACATGTTGAGTTTAAGATATCTAATTATAGTTCAAGTTGTCTTGTAGGCTATTGGAGCTGAGAGAATGGAGGTCAGCAGGAAAGTGAAGGCTAAATAAATACATCTGAGAATCATCAGCATCAAGACAATAATTGAGACTATGGACTTCGATGGAATCACTAAGTGAAACATAAGAGAAGAGGGCCCAGCATAGCATTTTGGGAGAAATCTAAGGTATAACCTTAATAAAGATCCAGCAAAAGGAACAGTTTTCCCCATTATTTGTTTTAAATAATTAATCAAATAAATTTTAATATAGCATATTATAAATTATTTTGAAAAATAGTGATATGATTATATTAAGAATTCTTTGAAAAAAATTTGGCTCTAACCTACACATGGAGATCAATTTTGTCTCTCCTCCTCAATTGCTCATCCCCCAGATCATTTTACTGTACAGATAATACAGATTAATATCCATTAATAATCATCAGTTTTTCAGGCTGGACATTCACTCAGAATTTACTCCTCATAATCATACTATTTCTAGCTCACACCTCTCCAAATATAGCTTGAGATTTCAAGTGGCTTCCTGAAATACATATAAACCCTGTCTATGATATTTCTCTGATCTCTCAGAGTATAATAACCTTGTCAATAAAATGAAGTTAGTCTGGCATGACTGCTTTTTGATGAAGCCGTGTTGGCTCTTAGTAATCACTACCTCCTTCCTAAGTGTTTATAAACCATCCCTTTTAAAATATCCTAGAATTTTGCCAGAAATTAAAGTTAAGTTCACTGGCTAGTGACTTTCAGACTTTACCTTCTTCCTTTTATTTCTTTTTTCTGTCTTTTTTTTTCCTTTTGGAAAATTGAAACATTTTCCCACGTATAGTCCTAAACCTCTCACATGTTTCCCTGTTCCATGATTTTTCAAAGATCAGGAACACAACAATCACATGCTCAACTTCTAAGGCCATCCAAAGCTTGGAGAATTTGGGGTCCTAAAGTGAGAAAATTGGAAACCACAGGAGTGCTGATTTTGCTCATTAATGATAAAAATAGATTAAATTTACTGGTCCTATATGCTTTACTATGTGGAAGGTGCTTCAAAAGCACTTTTTTAGTCATTTTTTCTTACTTTGCAAGGTATTTCACATTCTTTACCTGATTTGAACCTCTCAATATTTCCATAGAGTATGCTGTGTCAATTTAATTCTCATTTTACTACAAGGAAGCTGATCCTCACAAAGTTTCTATGATTTGTTCAAGGTCACATAGCAAAATGACACAAAGCAAAACTAAGGTACAAAAACCTGGTCTTCTGACTCCAAACTGCTACCTTTTCCAAATTAGAATTGAGATTATATTGATCTCAGTGCCTCATCAGATAGTGAGTAAAAGAAATCTATGACTCCAATAGAGATTAGAACTTATAACTACTTAAATTTTGCATTGTTATCAATCTGCCACCATTTACTTTGTCCTAGTAGTCAAGGTCAAGGAAAACAAACTGGTCAGATCTGAAAGAATGAGTTATTACTTAATGTTGAAACATCAGACTGTTTTCTACAGGTTACTACTTGTAGTGTTCTTATCTGATCTTCCTGTATGGTTAATATTAAAAAAAAAAAAACAACAAACTAGTGGAAAGATTATATAGTGGTATTTACTTATACCTATACATAGTCATAATGATTCATGATGGTACATTAACAGCAGACCACAGCTTCATAAGAAAAGCCAAGATTCCATGGTATTGGTTGTTTGTTGATGGCAAAAACATTCATCTCAGCAGATCAAAAGATTATTATAAAGGTTATCCTACAACACATCTCCATGCATATGACCATACAAGATTCTTTCAAAGATGCAACCACAGAATTAACTTTCTTCAATAATCCCTTGATTATGACTATTAATCAAAATAGAAGAGACACACTCCCAAAAGGAGTTTGCCACCATCACAAGTGATATCCTGCCCCAAGGCCAAATGGAAATGAATTCTTTATATTTTGTTTGATTCTCCAGATGTCCCATCAGTGTAGAAAATATTATGCTGATTGTCAAGGCTACAAAGCACTACAATGGTATCCAATCTATGAGCTCTTAGATAGGATCACAATAGGTCCCTGCCCAAGCTCCACTTAATATCTGTATTTTGGGCCCTCCTGGCTTGGAGTTAATGTCAATGGTAACTGTTTCTCTTTGGAACAGCAACCCTGAGGGTCTTGCCCTCCCAGCTTGATTTTTTTTTAAATCTTTTTTTTTTTCTAATTAAAGGGACCATCCCTTGACTCACTTCTTAAAGTGGCCTATTCATTGAATGGGTGTTACCTCACTCTGAGTGAGTACATGAAAAGGCCTTAGCCTAAAAGGGGCAGGGTCTCCCATTGCATCCTGGGTCATCTCCAGTCATTCTGATGAATATCAGGTGTAGTAGGAAGGCCGAATTTATGATCTCAAATATAATCATGTATATGTTTGAATGGTCCAAAATCGCAAGGTATGAGAGATTCTCTAAGGAGAAAACAACAAGAAATTTATTTAGGCCCCACCGCAGCAAAAACTTGAACCAGCCTCCCCATTCCAACATCTTGACAAAAAGACTCCAGGCCCAGAAAGCCCATT
>CM053623.1:378994392-379014601 GCA_028646595.1 Phalanger gymnotis | reverse complement strand
AATATTCTAGAACAAGATGGTAAAATAGAAATTGAAAGAATCTACCTATTGCCTCTTGAGAAAGATCCCAAGAAGAAAACTCCTAGGACTATTACAGCCAAATTCTAGAGTTCCCAGGTCAAGGAGAAAATACTACAAACCAGCCAGAAAGAAACAATTTGAGTATTGTGGAAACACAATCAGGATAACACAAGATCTAGCAGCTTCTACATTAAGGGATCAAAGGGCATGGAATATGATATTCAGGACATTAAAGGAGCTAGGATTAAAACCAAGAATCACCTACCCAGCAAAACTGTATATAATGCTGTAAGGCAAAATATGGATTTTCAATAAAATAGAGGACGTTCAAGCTTTCTCAGTGAAAAGACCAGAGCTAAATAGAAAATTTGACTTTCAAATATAAGAATCAAGAGAAGCATGAAAAGGTAAACAGGAAAGAGAAATCATATGGGACTTTCTAAAGCTGAACTGTTTTATTTACATTCCTACATGGAATGATGATAGTTGTAACTCATGAAACTTTTCTAAGTGTAAGAGTAGTTGAAGGAAATATACATACATACATACATACATACATACATACATACATACATACATACATGTATATACACACACACAAAGGGCACAGGGTGAGTTGACTATGAAGGGATGATATCAAAAAATAAATAAATAAATGATGAGCAAGCAAGCAAATAAATACAATTAAGGGGTGAAAGAAAAATATATTGGGAGGAGAAAGCGAGAGATAGAATGGGGTGAATTATCTTCCCTAAAAGTGGCAAGAAAAAGGGAAGGGAAGAGAGGGCAGGTGAAAGGGAATGAATGAATCTTGCTCTCATCAGACTTGACTTAAGGAAGGAATAACATACACACTCAATTGGGTATCTTACCCTACTGGAAAGTAGCAGGGAAGGGAATAAGAGAGAGGTGATGATAGAAGGGAGGGCAGAGCAGGGAAGGAGGTAATCAAAAGCAAACACTTTTGAAAAGAGACAAGGTCAAAGGAGAAAATTGAATAAAGGGGGACAGGATAAGATGGAGGGAAATATAGTTAGTCTTTCACAATATAACTGTTATGGAAGTGTTTTGCATAGTGATACATGTGTGGCCTATGTTGAATTACTTGCCTTCTCAAGGAGAGTCGGTAGGGAGGGAAGAAGGGAGAAAATTTGAAACTCAAATTTCTAAAAACAAATGCTCAAAAAAAGTTTTTTTTTTTTACATGCAACTGAGAAATAAGATATACAAGCAATGGGATATAGAAATCTATCTTGCCCTATAAGAAAGTAAGGGGAAAGGGGATAAGGGGTGGGGTGACAGGAGGGAAGGAAGACTGGGGAAAAGGGCAATCAGCATATATGCCATTTTGGGGTGGAGGGAGGGTAGAAATAGGGAGAAAATTTGTAATTCAAAATCTTGTGGAAATCAATGTTCAAAACTAAAAATATTAAATAAAGAGCATTCAATAAAATGTTAAAAAAAAAAAAGCATCCAGTGCACAATTTCTTTCACTCTTGGTTTTATGTTCCTTGCAGTTGATACCATCCAGGGCTTAAATCTTAATCCCTTTTCCTCTGTACCTCTTTGACCAGCTGGGAGAAAGTATAGAAGGAAAGGAAAATTCAACATTGACTGCAATCTATTTTGTAGGCTGATTTGAATTTTTTTAAGGTTTACTTTCCTTTTTCTGTTAGTGAAGATTACAAAATTAAATACTAGCAATAGCAATAGCCTGCATTTGTATAGTACTTTAAGATTTACTAAATACTGTATATACATCATATCATTTGATCTTCACAAAAACCCTTTCTGGTAGGTGCTATCATTATCTCTATCTTATAGATGAAGAAATAGAGGCTGATAAAGGTTTATCTAGATATAGAACGAGTAAGTATCTGAGCTGGGATTTTGACCCAGATCTTCTTGACTCCAAGTCAGACATTATAACTGTTGTCCTACCAAACCGCCTCTTGGCCATTATCATTCTTCTTGTTTTTCCTTCATTTTCAGAGAGGGCCAATGACATCATAGGGTCATGTCTTGACTTGCATGTGAATTGAATTTCAGAGAGGCAAAATTGTCAGAGTACAAAGTTGCCAGCTTCATTCTATTCCAGAATCGTCGAAGTCCAGTGGCAAGACAAATGTCAAGACATGTGGTAATGGCCCAGGGCACAGTGGATGATGACCTTGGCATTTTTGATGTCTGATCAAGCTCCAAGCACTCCACAGCACCTACTTTAGTAGGCTTCATGGAGCAAATTGTTTTTGTCTGCACTGGGGGAAGTCTTTGTTACATGCTTAGGATAGATATCTCCCCAGGGTTGGAGGGCCTGTTGGTTACCCTCTACCTGGTTTAGCCATTACCTGCCAAGATAGTTTGACTACAGCGGAGCCGCTGAGCATGCCACAACTTCTTGGAGTCACAGGTGAGAGTTGGGTGGCAGGTGGACACAGATGGTGGATGAACAGCCCTGAAAAGGGCTCAGCAACCCTCCAGGGTTTTTAGTCCTCCTTGAACACCCCATATACCTCTGGCCATTAATATTGATTTATTTCCTCTTTAAAATTTGGTTATGAGATTGAGATGGGAAACAAATCATCTCATGGGAAAAAATTGGGGCCTTGAGTAAATGAGAGGGAAAGTGTTTCATTTTTGGCAACTTCTGATGCTTTCGAGAGCCTACCCATAATACTGCCTTTAAGCCTGAAGGAGTTTATAAGGAGATGAGCCTATGTTTGTTGTAGTGTGGTTAGTGTGATTGTGCCTGTTTACATTTTGACACTTCAGCTCATCTAGAATCATGTGACTCCCTTGTTTATTCTCCTTCACTTCATAATCAAGTCTAAATCCATCATTACATTTTTCTTCCCAGTTCAGGACCAGGTACAATTAAATCTCTCTTCCTCACAAAAATATTCAAATGCTTAAAACCAGATAGCTATTCCATGTAAGTCTTCTCTTTTCTAAGCTAAACATACTTATTTTCTTTAGCTAATCTTCATAATGTATGAGCTATTATTCATAATATATGTCTCTTAACTTTTAGGTCACTTTCCTGGGGAAGTTCTCCTGTTGATCTCAAAAGATCTCATAGTTTGAGACAACAGAAGCTTTTACAGTTCTTTCCTATTATGTAGTATGCAAAATTGGACTTGAACTGCATATATGATCTGACTAAGGCAGAATACAGTAAAGCAATGGAGACAATTACCTCCCTGATTCAGGAAACTATTCATTTCTAAATGAGGCCTAATATCATATTATCTTTGTAAGGCTGTCATGTCACACTGCTAACATATAGAATCTAAAATCCACTGAGAAATTTAGATTTTTTTTTTCAGATGAACTCATTTCTAGCCATCTCTCTCCAACTTTTTACTTGAAAAGGTGATTCAGAACAAAAGTATAATACCTTTTGAAGTTTCATATTCTTAGATTCAGCCCAATGTTTCACAACATCAGAATATTTTTGGACCCTGAGTCATCCAATGTGTTAACTGTCCCTCTTAGCTTTGTGTCATCTGAAAATCTGATAATTTATTACTTTACGTTAGTGATTTATAAAATCATTAAATAGCTCAGGGTCAAACACATGTTATTGAGGCACTACACAAGAGATCTACCTCCAAGATGATTTTGAGCCATTAATGACTACTTTTTGGTATGGTCATTTAAACAGTTCTGGGTGTACCTCATTATGGCTACCATCTAATCCACAAGAAATAGGATCAATGGTTGTCACATTCTGCTATTACAGAATCATTTCTTCATTCCTTTAGATTAAACTCTCTTTAATTTTCTTTTAAAATATAAATATTTCTGGAATTTGTACCGCATTTAGTACCTATCATCTTAGTGCTAATGATTTATCATGTTGGTTTCTTCCCAAAAGGTCAGGGCAGGATAAGAACACAGGACCTATGGTAGAGGGGATACGGGAATGTTGGGAATGAGTGCAAAAGAGTAGCGTGTAGCATCGAAGACATTTTCTTATTTCAGAATTTTTTTTTTCCTTTTAACAAGGTAGTGAGTAGTCTGGTCTTACTTTTTCAGTGCAGGTTCAGCTTCATTTACTTTAGGATTTTTTTTTTAACAGATAATCCTGAAAGGTTAAATTGTCTCTTCTTTAATTCTTTCATCTTTACTACCCATTTTGATGTGTTCCCTCTGTTAGCTGACAATGACTAGCACCCCAGCTCCATTTAGTCATTTAATATCAGTTAGTTGTTACAAAGAGATATTTACTTTGAAAACATTATAGAAACAGAAGCACATTTTTCCCTAACACCTCTTAGACATCTGTGTCTGTGATCCTAGGTCTGTGGGGAAAGTAGACTCAGATTTAACAAAGTTTCTACATAATGCTGGCCCCATCAAGTTTGTATCCAAATATATCATTGGTATTAGATGAGTCCTCTCAGTTACCACTACATTTCCTAGCTACTTGGGGTATCACCGCTAGACCAGCTGGCTACAAACCTCAGTACAAACTCTACTCCCAGACTTCCTGAAAGCCTTCCTGACCTTTCAGAACTCATAAGGTCTTACCTCCAATATCCTTCACCTAAAACAATAGAATAAATGTAGAGGCAATTCATAGCTATGTACAGGTCATATGTGGGCCTCATATGGGGAAGACCCAAAGCCTCTCCCCTTAACAGCATTTTCTTTCCTTTTTCAAAGGAATATCCCTAAGCAAGAAAGACCAAGAAAAGGAAGAGGTTCTTGCCTACTAATGCCTTTTCAATATATCCTCTATTATCAATCAAAATGACTCCAGTTCCCAGTAGGAACTGGACCAGATCAGAAACAGTTACAGAATGTCTACACATGCTCCAAAATCCACATGCAGTTTATATTAGTTGAGTACATTGCACAGGCTCATAACAACTGGGATATTGGCCAGTTTCCCATTACACAAGGGTTTCCATTTCTCCTTTTCAATGCATGACAGCCCAATCCTGACTATACAGATGCATAGAACATCATTATAAAGTGTGATGGTCCAGAGTCTAATAACGAGAAATTCTAGATAATAAATAAATGATAAAAAATAAAATATTGTTTATCCATGGAGCTTTGACTTCCTGCTTGAATACAGAAAATCCTATTGACCAACTCCTCTTCTATTTAGACAGCTGCTACTATAATAATTATACTAGAAAATTCAAAATTTCCTTTTTCTACTATGCATACTACAGCATATGTTCCTGTATATACTTCAATTTGGATAGTATTTTCCTTTCTTTTTTTAAGATACATTTTTGATATCTTTTTTTTAAAAAAAATCATCCTCACTTCCCCAACGTGTAATTCCCATTACTCTCTCCTTCTCCCAGAGCCATTCCTTATAACAAAAAAAAAATCAATAAAACTACCATATCAAAAAAAAATTAACATTATCTATAGCATTCAATATCCATAATCCCCAACCTCTGAGAAGAAAATGGGAGGTGCTTTTTCATAGTTTTTTTGAGGGGCCAAGGGGTCATTTAAATTTCATAGCATTTATTTCAATCATTTTGGTGTTTTTTTTTTTACTTCATCATAGTCATTGTTTATATTGTTTAATTGTTCTGCTTAATTCACTTTGTAACAGTTAATACAAGTTTTCAGTTGCTTTTCTATATCTATTATATTCATTATTTCTTATAGCATAGTAATATTCCATTTCATTCAAGTACCATGATTTGTTTAGCCATTTTCCAACTAATGAGAATCTATTTATTTTCTTGTTCTCTGCCATTAGAAAAAAAGTGTTGCTATGAACATTTTAGTATACATGAGGCTTTCCTTTGTGATCTTACAAATTGCTTTTAAGAATAATTGAACCAATTCACATGTCCATCCAGCTGCCATGCACTAGTGGATTCATCTTTCTATATCGCCTCTATTGACTATTCCCAGAAGAAAATATGCCTCTGGTTTGGAAACAGGTGATATTTCTATAAAAACTTCCTTTCTGTACTGTTCAGTAAATAAATTTTATAAAATCTAATTAAATCTACTCAACGATCTAATCCATTTGGGCACTTGAACAACGATTATAGAAAAACCCAAACCCATAAGGTTCTTAAATAGCCTGAGGCAATAGCATACTAATACATCTGGAACTACAACAAAAAACACTGAGGTAAGGAGGATTCCTTGTTTTGACACCATGCTTATAGTGAAAATGTCTGGAGTTTCCTCAATGCATATAATGCTGGCTTTGGATTTTATATACTTTTTATGATTTTTTTAAAAAGGATATCATGCCTATGCTTTGCGGGGTTTTAATATGAATGTTATACTTAATCAAAAACTTTTGCTGCATCTGTTGGTATAATATGTGGTTTTGGATTTTTTTTTAAAAAACACAATTCACTATGTGAATTTTGTACCACTTTTACATCTCTGGTGTAAATCCAATTTCATCATAGTTCATAGTTGTGTTTTGTTTTTTTGGATAAATTTCTGTAGCCTTTTGGTCAGAATTTCATTTAATATGTTTGAATCAGTATTCATTAGTGATATTGGTCTATACTTCTACTTTTTGTTTTGTTATCCTTGGTTTAGGTATTGAATTATATTTTTCTCATAAAAGCAGTTGGGTAGTTTATCATTTTTAAAAAAATAATTTGTTTAGTATAGGTATTGATTCTATTTAAAAATAAGGTGTAGAGATGCTAAATCTAACACTGGTTTAGAATATAAACTCATTTATAAAATTTTATGGTCAGGATGCTGAATGATTATGAGCAATGTTGTTTTGTAAAGGAGAGAGAAGCAGTAGAGGGAGAACAAGTTTAAAGAAAGCTTGCCAAGAGATCCAAGTAAGTTACCAAGACGGCCTTTAAGAGCAAAAATCAAAGCTTGAAAACAAACAGAAGAAAGATGTAAAAAGATCTATAAAGAATTTTCACCATCAAGGACAATGATCCCATCATACTTGAACTCTAACATCAAGTCCATAAACAATGATTAAGTACTCATGATGTTCTAGGCACTGTACTAAGCCACAAGGGAGTTGTTCCCTACCCTTGAGGAGCTTACATTCTAATGGGGAAAGATGAGTACAAGAAAGCTGAAAGGGACCCAGAGACTTAGGAGTGGAGACTGGAGGGGATATCATTGGCTTCTTTGAAATGAAGGCTCTGGAGGAACCAGCCAATCAGAAGAAGGGGCTGCAGGGACAAAGTATACTTCCAGTGTGAGAAGTCTAGGTGTGAAGTGAAATCTAAGGAAATGAGGCTTCTGGTACACAGTAGAGAAAGTCTAGAGAAATGAATAGAGTTTGGAGAGGAGGATTGTGCTTCTGGTAATATTGGAACAGGGAGGAGAAAGAGGCCAAATATGTGTCTGTTGCTAATGTGGTCATTGTTTGGCATTTGAGGGTTATTAGCACACCAAGCCAGAGGCCCTTCAAAATAGTAAGGGTCTAAGAGTAGAAGAAAATGGGTTACATAGATTATATAGTTTCTCCCAGGAACTAAAGATATTTTAATACAAATCCAACTTGACTAGAGCAGGCTTGCACTGGTTGGTATTATGGGTTCTGAGATATTTCAGTCCAGTCAAAGTTAGTGAAAAGATTCTCCTGAAAAGCAGTAAGAGGGGCAACCTGCCTCATCTGGGTAAATAACAATGGCCAAGTTGCTTATTTCTGAATCTTCGTTTCCTCCTCTGTAAAATGAGGATAGTCGATACTTGAACTTCCTGCATCAGAGAGTACTAATGAGGATCAAATAAGATAATTTAGGTAGAATCATAGAATCATGGAATTTTAGAGCTAAAAGATTCTGGAATGAACATCTAGTACAGTGTTCTTCCACCTTATTTTTTAGAGAGATGAGAACGAGGCTTAGAGTAGTTGCTATTTGTCCAGTATCCCAAGCTTAGTAGAGTAGAACCAGAATGAGTGTGCTAAATCTGGGCATGACATTTGAAGGACACTAAGAAGCCAGGGAGCATTAGGTAGAGAGCAAGTAGGCTTGTGAAGGGCCTTGAGATCATGCCACGTAAGTCTAAAGATCTGGGAATGTTTAGCCTACTGAAGAGAAAACTTTGAGCCAACAGTGTAGGCATAAAGGTGTAGGAGCTCTCTTCAAATATTTAAAAGGGTATCATGGAAGAATGATTAAATATGTATGATAAATTAAATTTATTATTGTTAATTACTTTGTAGTCATTCATCTTTCTTCTCTCCCCCTGCTTCTCTTTTTCTCATTTGGTTCCAGAGAAAAAGAACAAGGATCAATAGAAGAAAATTACAAAGAAGCTTGATATGAGAAATCATCTCTTAACAATTAGAGCTATCTAAAAGTGAAATTGACTGCCTACGAAGGTAATGAGCTCCCTTCTAACTGGAGGTCTTCAAGCAACATGTATAATATCCTGTTACAGAAGTTGTAGGTGGGATTCTTGTTCAGGTACATGTTGGACTAGGTAGCCTTTTCCATCTTTGAGATTCTGTAGTTGTGTTTTGTCGCCACAAAATATTATGTCAACATAGCAATTATTTATGAATCCCTTACACTTTTATTTCTTATTTTCTTTTTTCTTCCCTCTCTTTTTTCTCTCAGATATTTTTTCTCTCTCAGCAAGAGGAAGTTGCGCATCCTTTTTTTTTTTTTATCACTGCCTCGTAGTGAGTTAGGCAGCCAAGGAAGCTCAGTAACTGATTCCAAGCACCAGGATATCACAAGATG
Source organism: Phalanger gymnotis (assembly GCA_028646595.1). Taxonomy (NCBI): domain Eukaryota; kingdom Metazoa; phylum Chordata; class Mammalia; order Diprotodontia; family Phalangeridae; genus Phalanger; species Phalanger gymnotis. Next base: position 379,005,905 of record CM053623.1, on the reverse strand, counting down.
ATACACTGTGTTGATACCTATGACACTAGCAAATTTTGAAACTCTGCTTGTGAAATTAATTTCAGGAAAGAAAATAGGTTCTGTGATTTTTTTTGGTGCCTATTAAAATTTGTTAAAATGTATTTCATTTGGTTTCATTTTATGGTTCCATGAAGATATAAATACAGAACATAGTTTTTTTTTAATTTGTTCAATTATAACAGTGACTCATGATATACAGTACTGGAAAACAGACATGAATTGCAAAATCATAATCCAAAGTACTAGGATTGGTTTCAAATTTTATTGTTATGAGAAGAGGGCTTGGGTTATCCAAATAGCTGAATACCAACATTTTTTGAATACAGCTCAGGCCCTAACACCCAGGGCACATGACATTGTTTTCTCTTAGCAACTGCTGTGTGTTTAGCAAGCAGTCCTTGCCAATGCAAACTCTCAGTGGTACACTTTCATATGTGAGAAAGCATTTCTAAACAATAACTTTTATAATTCAACAGGAGCAAAGAATCTGCAATTTATTTGAACAGACCGTCAGCAAATGTGTCTCCTCTAATCTTTTCAATCTGGTGACCCATATTAAAGCGACATCTTTAGTATTCTTTCTCTTCCTACAAAACTGTATTGACAAACAGTGACAAAAATGTAAACAGTTGTTAAAACTTATTTTTAAACTGCTGTCTTAGCCTTTGTGTAAGCAATAATAATGTCTTGCTCTGAATATTTCTAAGTTATGTTGTTTGCTCTTGGAAATCTCTTAAAGAGAAAGGTCAGTCTTTGGACTCGTTTATTTAATTTATCATCAATGACAAACATTTATTGAGCACATACTTTGGGGGATACTGTGCGAGGCTTTGTGTATTCTCTATTAATTAGGCCAGGCTCATGTGGCTGGCCCAGATGTGGTCACCCCATATATATCCAGTCCATACATGGCTAATGATTCCAGTTCTGGTTGACATTCCTGATGTGCTAATTTGGTCCACTTTTAATTCGAGAGTGTTCTTAGGCACCTTTCATTGAATTCTTACCATTTTCTCATGATAACAAGAGACAAGGCTGTTTCCAAAGTCAATGAGGAGGTTTAACATACAAGGAAATAACTCAATATCCTTAGCAATGTCAAATTTAAGTTTTCCAATTACCTCTGCACTTCTCAATTACTGGTAAGGGCACTGCCATCCTCCCAGTGACCCAGATTCATAACCTAGGTGTCATCCTAGAGTCTAGACTTGGCCCTCATTCTACTAACCTTACATATCTAATCCGTTGCCAGGTCTTGTCATTTCTATGTTTGTAACATTGCTAGTGCAAATTGTCTTTTCTCCACTCACACCGTCACTACCCTGGTGCAGCCTCTCATCATCTCACACTTAGACTATTGCAGCCTTCTGATTGGTTTCCTTATCTCAATTATCTCCTCACTCCAGTTTATCCTCCACTAACCTGCCAAAATAATCTTCCTCAAGTGCAGATATGACCCATAACAAACCTATCCCCATACCAACTTAATGAACACCGGTGGTGTCTTGTTACCTGCGAGATAAAATGTAAAATCTTCCATTTAACTTTTAAACCTGGCATTTTCTCACCTTTTCAGCCTTCTTACATTTGATTCCCCTTCACATAACCTATCACCCAGTGAGGCTGGCCTTTCATTCCTCAAATAAGACATTCTCTCTCTCTGTCCCTATGCTTTTTTACTGTCTGTCCCCTTTGTCTGGAATGATCCTCCTCCTTTCCTTTGCCTCCTGGCTTTCTTCAAAACTCAGATAAAATCTCATGTTCTTCATGAAGCCTTCCTGAGAAGGAAGAGATACCTTTCAGCTGAGGGGGAATCAAAGACATTTTTATTGAAGAGGTGGCACATGATCTGGGTCTTGAAGGAAGAAAAAGATTTCATTAGGCATAAATATGTGAGGGAGTTTGCTTTGAGCAAACGGCCTAAGAAATTATCAGATAAAATTCATATTGTATATATACATATATATATATATGTGCACACATATGTAAGCATATATGTATAAATATAAGATATAAGATAAAATCAAGGAAAGCCAGTAGTGAAACCAACATGAAAGGGAGTAGTATGAAATATAAGTTGGATCCCAAATGCAGAAGGAATTAAGTATCAAGCAAAGGAGTCTTATTTAATTCTAAGCCTAATAAGGAAACACTAAAGATTTTAAAGACAGGAAATGATGCTGTCAAACCTATACATTAGAGATTATTTTGTTAGTTGAGTGAAGAAGGATGGGTATGAAGATAAACTGGAGGCAAGGAAATCTATTAGGAAACTTTTACAGTAAATCAGGTGAGAGGTGAGGAGGGCCTGAATAAGGACAGCATCAATACAGAAAGAGAGAAGGGCAGAGGTACAAAAACTATTATGCAGGCAGAAGAAACAGGAATTGGTGGGTGATTAGATTGGGCCATGAGGAAAAAGACAGAACAAAGATGACTCCAAGTTTTCAAGGCTGTGTGCCTGGGAGTATGATTGTACTACCAATACAAATAGGTAGGTTGGAAGGAAGGAAAGGATTTTGGGGGAAAGTTTTGAACATGTTAAGTTTGAAATATAAGCATGTCGCCTCAGCAGAGATATCCAGCAAGCAGTTGAAATTGTAGAAATAAACTTAAAGGGAGAGATAAAGGTTGGAAAACCATCATCAAGAATCGTATATAGAGATGATAACTGAAGCCATATAAGTAAAAGAGATCAAGGAGATCATAGAAAGAGATCCACACTTTGGAGATAGGAAGACAATGAACCCATCAAAGAGAATAAGAAAAAGTGGCAGGAAAGGGTGTAGGAGAATTAGGAAAAAGAAGTGACAGTAACACCCAGAGAGGAGAAAGTATTCAAGAAGAACTTCATGATAGTAGAGAGAATAAGGACTGAGAAAAGGGCATTGGCTTGGTAGTTAAAATCTCACTGGTAATGCCTGAGAGAGTAGTTTCAGTCAACTAGTAGGTATTAAACATCCTGAAGAATTTTAGCCAATATAAATACATTCCTATAAAGAGAAGCATAAAAGAGCTTAGACTGTACCTCAGCTAGCAAAGTCAATACCAGTTTGCCTTGCCTATTGGGTAAGGAAGAGGGCCACTAGGAAGGGTGAGAATGTGGAGAAGTTTTGAGGTGTAGAAGAGATGAGAGAACTTAACAAAATGGCCTCAATCTTCTCAACTAACTTAGAAGTGATATCATCTGTTGACTGAATGATCTGGACAGGGATGGAGGTAGGAGTTTGAAGAGAGAAGGTTCAACCCTTTTATTTTCACCTTATAATGTATGTGTTTCAGTGACTTCATATAGTTCGTTTGGTATTATTAGAAGTAAAGATTTTACTGAAAAGTAAAAATTATTTTTAAAGAATTCCATAAGTTTATTAGTAACAGTAATAAAAATGCCCTGTAATAAAGGCTCAAGACAAGGTTTCAGTTTACTTTTTGTGATTATCTTAGTTCTTGGCTATAAAGACCTGTTCTTCTGGGTTAGTGACTTTAATTAATTTAAAACAAGATTTAAGAGCTAGAAGATGCTAGTTTCAACAAGTAAATGCATCATAATGTGTGTTGGGTTTGATTTTGCAACTCATACATTCTCAGGAAGCCAGACAGATTGCAAGCTCAGGCCTGATGAAAGCAAATGTCATAGAGGTTAAGGAAACTGGTTTTTCTGGAGAAAGGATTATAGTCCATGACTAAGAGGGAAAAATGTCTATCGAAACAGACATATATAAGTGCTTTATATATATTTGCATTTGTATATATAATCTAGTGACTTTCAAAATACCACTGTAATTTTTTTTTCTGACTATTCAAGATGATTTTATTCAAGAGACTGACTGGTTTAGTAGACACATAGCTGTCCTAAGAGCCAGGGCACCTTGGGTTCAAATCTAGTCTGACACCTGCTGGATATGGGATCCTAGGCCTATCACCTGACTTCTCAATGCTCTAGGCAACTGTCCAAGACTAGAACAGGGGTGGGGAAGCTGTTGCCTTAAGGACCTCAATGCCAAAGGTTCCCCACCCCAGGACTAGAAGTTTCATAAAGTGCTGACTGCTTTGGTAGAGGCACTTTCTTCACTAAGGGCTTCCTACACCAATAAAATCACAGGGCCAGGCCCAAATCACTATTAAAGATAATTATACAATTAAAATCTCCTTTCAAGCTATATCCAGCCTTTACTCTGAAAATTAAAGATATCTGCTTATGTGTATCAGTAAAGGAAAGATCTCAAATAACAGATAGTCAATAGGTGATGTAAGCAAACTGAAGAATGCAATTACCTCCCTAACACACAAACTGAATTTCTGAAAGCCCTCTTTCTTTGTCCTTTATTCTCTGCAAAGTGAGCAACTCTAAAGTGGCTAGGACCTTAATTCTTCTTTGTCTCGATCTCCCCCTTCATCCCTTCTGTCCACATACCTTTACACCTACAGAAGCCACTTAGGCAATGTTTATGCCTTTGGCTGTGTTGGGTCCTTTGGCAGTGTTTTTCCTGTCCTCCAAGGATCTTCAAAGTAGCTACAAGAACCCTGAGGCTTTAGATGAAGTGAGAGGGAGTGGGAGGAGCTGGGGGATGGGAAGTATCACCCGGTGTCTTTGGAGAGGTTTAATTGCATTCCATTATTTCTGGAGACAAAGAACTGAAACTTTTCTGGAATGCTCTCTGATTTGTTTCCCTTCTATTTCTTTTGGTTGATGGGTTGTGGCAAGCAAATGGGGGAGGCCATTCCTGCTTCCTTCTTTCCCCTACCTTTATCTCTGAGACCCCATTTGGGAGTATGCTCTTGAGACACTGAGGCAGTGGTGGCCAGGTCCCCCTAATATTGCACAGGGATATTAATTAGATGTCATTAGCAACCCTCCCTACTCCAAACAAGGCTTTTTTTTTTCAAGGTTTTCTCCTGAAAGAGAGAGAGAGTGGTTTTTGTTTTGCTTCGTTTTGTTTTTCCAATTAGAGAAAGTGTTAACTGGAAGACTGGAGGCCTTGGTCTTTCTCTCCTCTGTGCTCTACCCCAGTTTACTATATAAACAAGCACACGCACACAAAAATATCACTGCTGTCTCTATTTTGGTACAGGGACCTTTCTTCAGACTTTAAAATAAGGCTAACACATTCTATTTCATAACTAATATAGAGAACATAAGTAAAAAAAGAAAACTAATTTTAAAAAGTAATAGCTGACAATTATACAGCATTTGATGTTTACAAAACACTTTGTAAGCATTATCTCATGGGCTTTCAAAATAACCCTTTGAAGCAGGTGCTCGTCATTATTCCTATTTTGAAAGTGAGAAAATTGAAACTTAAGAAAGTTAAGTAATTTGGCTTTCCACATGAGCATCTGACAGGATTCAAGCTGAGGTTTTCTTCTAAGTCCACTATTCCACTGCTCCATGAAACATCTGCTTTTTAAAATCAATCCATGATCTTTAAGTTCTCTTAAGGAACTGTGCACAAGACACTGTTTTAGGAGATGTGGGAGCATATCTTTCCAGACTGATTATACATTACACCCCTTCTTACACTCTGCAGTCCAGTCAAACATACTGGCAATCCACCATGCCTAGAACACTTCCTTCCTTCTCTTTTGCCTCATAGGATCTCTCTTAGCAGATGCAATATGAATTGTCCAAGGCCACATAGCTAGTGATTCTAGGACCTGCAGGCTCTCTTCTATGCACTTATCTGCCTGTTTATCCTTTACCAAACCCCAGCCCTGAGAATCTGCGTCCTTCGTTCCTGCTCCTGTGCTGCTGCTGAAGCGGAATCACGCCGATTGGGTCTACCACAACAGATGCTTTATAACATCAACTAGGTGCTTATTGTAGTAAAGCAATACTTTTAGACCCTCCCTCCAGTTTATTTGCCACAGCAGCAATTCCTAAACTTCTCAGGCTTCCTCAAACCTCCCACGTCACCCCTCCTCCTCCTCTCAGCTGATGATTTCAACTCATATTTCCTCCAAAGAATTGTGGCCATTCACAAAGAGGTCCCTCTTCTCTTATGACATTACTTAGACATCTTAACTCACTATCTCCTCTTTCATCCATCTTAGATGAAGACATGGTCTTTTTTTTTTTCCAAAGGCTATTTTACTGTATTCTTGATTCCGCCATCTCCAGCAGATTACCTCCATTTTCATCCCCCTCTAATCTTCATTTTCTCTCTATTGCCTTTCCTGCTCCCATACATAGTCAACCAATTCCATTAGCTTGCCATTACATGTTTAGCTCTTAGAGTCCCGTGCAACCTGGCTCCAACCTATCTTTGTAGACTCAATGGATATTACTATTCTTCTTTCACAGATTCTTCTTCCAGCCAAACTGGACTTTCCTCTGTTATGTTCTCCTGTGGACAATATTCCATCTCCTGTGCTTTTGTACTGGCCATGCTTGGATTGAACTCCCTTCTTACCTTAGGCTCTTCTTTTACGAGAGAGCTCAAGCACAATTTTCTATATGAAGCCTTTCCTGACCTCTGCTTGCTTCTCCTCATTCCCAACTACTAATGTCCTTCCTGTCATGCTGCATTATATTGAAATACTTTGTATATATTTGTAAGCTTTATATTGATGTTTTAGATAATTTTATTTGTACTTACCAACTCACATAAATAACTATGTACATATAGGATACACACACACACCTATGGAGAAAGAGAGAGAGGGGGCAGGGGTGAGGGTGGGGTAGGGGAGGAAATGGAAATTGAAAGTTCTCTCAGAGGAAGCCACTGGTAGCTAAGGGGGGCTGGGTACTAGGAAAAACCTCTGGTATAAAGTAGTATTTGAGCTGAGTCTTAAAAGAAGTCTGGGAAGTTAAGAGGCAGAGGTGAGAGTGTAGGTCATTTCAGGAATGAGAGACAGCCAATGGATATACAAAGAGTTGGGAGATGGGATGTCATGTGTGAAGAATAAATAGGTCAGTGTAGTTGGATCAAAGAGTGTATGGGGGAGGACATAAGAAGTCTGGCAAGTTAGAAAGGGGGCTAGTTGTGAAGAGTTTTAAATGCCAAATAGAGGATTTTATATTTAACCCTAAAGGTAATAGGGAACCACTTGAGTTTAACGAGTAGAAGGGTGACATTGTCAGATCCCTGCTTTAGGAAGATCACTTTAGAAGCTGAGTGTTGAACGCATTAAGTTCAGAGAGAGAAAGATGAGGCAGGGAAAAGGCTACTACAGGCTACTACAGGCTATTAAAAGGCTATTATAATTATTCCAGGTGAGAGGTGGATGGTCTGACCTGGTGTGCTGGTTGTGTGAGTAGAAAGGAGATGTATATGAGAGAGATGTTGTAAAGGTATAAACGACAAGATCTGTCAAAAGATTGGAAGTGTGGGTGGCAGGGTGGTTGGTGAGTAGATTGTAGAGGAAGTGGCCTGAGATGAGAGAATGCCATTCTTCTCTGACTACTTTATACTTAACTTCCTTGTATTTACTTTTATTTATTTGGGATATGCTTATATATGAAGAGAAAACTACATGGTACCGTGGAAAAATTACAGCTTTGGAGTCAGTATACCTGGGTTACTATTTGTGTGAGCTTGAGCAAGCTAATTTACTTCTTTGGGCCTCACTTTCCTCAACTGGAAAATGAGGGGTTTAGACTAGATAACTTCTTCAATATGTATAGGTTATTTCCTCCAACAGAAAAATATAAGCCCCTGAAAAGTAGGAATTGTTTTGTTCTTTGTATTTGCATACTTTGTACACAATGCCTGACACACAGTAGGTGCTTTATAAATGCTTGTTGATTGATTGGTTGGTTGAAGAAAAAGTCCTAGACTTCAGGATTTAATAACTGCTATCTATTTATCTTTTCTGGGAGATAAAGGCAGTTTTTGAAGAAGTAACTAACAATTCAAGAGAGTAAATGGAAAATGCTAAATGAGTGACAGACAATAATTCAACATTTCAACTTGTCAAACATTTATTAAGTACCCACTATGTGCAAGAGCCCTTGTTAGGGTCTTGGAATACAAAGAAAACAAAACTGAAATTTCTTCCCTTGAGAAGCTTATAGTTTAGGATTGGGTTGAGGCATGAGCACTGATAATTCTATAATGGTTTACTAGAGATCCTGGTCTAAAAGCAGTGATATATTCTCCAGTATTCTCCAGTGTTCATCTACTCCATTCACCTGGGGTATGATAATGGTGACCAATAAGATGTTTTGCTCCTATTCCTGTGGAAAGGGACAGGATGAAATCTTATGAGCTGGACCTGTGGAAGCCTGCTTAGGGAAGGCCATCAGGAACTTCAGCAGTAACTTGGGGAGAAGAGTTAGTACTGCAGTAAAAAGCCCCCAAATACAACATATGCTATGGGTTGGGGAGGATGGAGCTGCTATTCCACCCTGCCACAACCTCTGTGCCCAAAAATCTTCAGCAGCAACAATACAGAGAGTGATGAGAAGAGGACATTGTAACTGAAATGTTAGTAGTCCATGATTGGGGTGGAATGTAAGCTAGCTGAATACAGGGTTGTTATTACTATACTGATTTGTGTGTGAACCTTTAGTGTTGAAATTCCACCAAGGGACTGTTGAAAAAGCCATAGATTTTTGTAACTACTAGGAGCTATCCCAGGATAGAGGTTCAAAGCTAGACGAAAAAGAAATATTATTAACCGATATTGTATAGAGGACCAAGCAAATCTGGACCAAGAGAAACCTAGACAATCTGGGTTGATAGCAATCTCCCTTGCTGTATACTGGCTGGTGTTAGCTCTTTAGTCACTTTTTGTCTTTAGTCACCTTTTGTCTCTTTGTTCTTCCTTCTTAATTCACTTTACTGTATTATCTAATCCACATCTCTCCATCTTGTTAATGAAGGAATCGTGAGAGATCACAGCATCACACATAGAGAGCTAAAAAGGACCACAGAGGCCATCTAGTTCAATGCTTCACATTCATACCTCCTCCCCTCATTTTTTAGATGATACTAGAGATAGAAAGTGATTAACCAAAGGTCACATGTGTCACCATTTTGAAAAATGCATTTCCTGAGGCTTTTTGAAACTTGGGGACATGTTTGCTTGTCTCCCATCCTCTAGAGTTGTTATTTTGTTTTAATGATCACTGGAAGAAACTTAACAATCACATCAATCATCTGTACTTGTTGAACTGACCTCTTGAGGGAAGCCAGGTGGCTTTTTGTCCTCCCACTTATCTTGGTTTACAGTTTACTAATCATTTTTACTCCCATAGTCCTGAGTCTGGAGATCATTATCCTTGGCAGAGAAAACAGAAACTGAGTTTAATCTGTACTGTACATAATAGCACACGGTGTGTGTGCACCACTGCTCACTGATTTCCCAAAAGCCCCTCCTTTGGTCACCTAGTAACTTTACATTGGTTAACAACAATATAAGGCTCAGCAAAGAATTAATTGCTATGCTATTTAGAGAGGACTCAGTTGACGAACTTTGAATATCTAGGTTTGAGAAATAATAACCAGCGACACGCTTGAATCTATTTGTTTATTTATTTGTTGTTTTTTTTACTTGCCAATAGGAAGGAAATGGATCCAACTGGAATGGACACAGGTAAACTAAGTCAACTACTAAAGCAGATTTGGCAGCAAAACCAATCGTTAAACGAGACCCTTTTGTGCAATGACCTTCAAGATAAAGATGGCATAGGGACGTGGGTATCTACAATGATCATGCTATGTCAAGAGCTTAGCGGGGCTCTCTGCCGACATTTGGAACGTGTTACGGGGACACTACAAGCTACTTGCCAGCAACTGCATGTTCTTGACAAACAGAAACCTTGCATTTGGAGACAAGGCAAGTAGATATTTTGCTACAATTATAATTATTTAATATTTCATTTATCATGGCACATGTGATATGATGATCCTAATGCTTTCCTTTATGCTGTATAATACCAAAGAGGAAAATTGGCATGCCCTCAAAAATGGGAGGTGAAGTCAATTTCTAGTTTGCACCTCTATACTTCTATGACCTATTTTATGCCATTAAAATATAATATTAAATGATTCAATCTCATTTAAGTATTAATCTTCATTTTACATAATTTTTTAAAAAATATCAAGCCAAATGTGCCTCTTATAAAGTTTTATAGGAAAACTCATATTGTTCCTTACTTTGGACTTAAATGGAGTGTCTTTGGAAACATTAGCAGGCAAAATTAGGTATGCTAAAATTCACTGTTATCCATTTTCATTTTTTGATATGGTTACTAAACAAATCAGAGGAATACTGTATGCATAGCACATCTTGACTTGAAGAAAGAATTTGATAAAGACAAAATATTTTCCTGGACAGGTAGATTTCCATCTCATGGAATAACCATAACCAAAGACCATTAATTGATTGATGTCAACTTGAAAGAAAGCCACCAATGACATGTCTTAGATATTGCTGGGGATATAAAAATGCCTAAAAATGACCTTTATATGCAAAGGAGCATCTTCAAATACATTTAGATCATGCTTGGTAGTTTACCAGTTCTTCCTCATTCGCCCAGCCCTCCTCAGGTAATATAATGCAATAAGATGGAAAAACATTTATTAAGCTCTCACTATGTGCCAAACCTTTTGCAAGGAGCATCATAATTGTTCATAGAAATATAAAGCTTCACTGTTATATCTGTTGGCTAAATCACACATTTGTGTTCAATTCTGGGTGCTACACTTAACAAGGGGCATTAACAAACTAGAGTGTTGGAAGGAAGATGGACAAGATATCTGGAAATCATAATAATAGTTGCTGTTTATATAAGCTTTAAGCCACAGAAAACATTTTATGTGCATGACCTCATTTGAGTCTCATAACAGTATTATGAAGTAGCTACTACAGACATCATTAGTCCCATTTTACAGTTAAGGAAGATGAGGCTCGGGAAAGTTAAGTGACTTGCCCATAGAAAGATACCTAGAGAAGTGTTGGAGGTAGATTTCAAAGCCTAATTTCTTCTGGCTCAAAGGCCATATAGTTTTTCTACTTTAACAAATGATTGTAGGAAACTAGGATATTCATCTGGGAGTATAGGAAGCTTACAGGAAAACTGATAGCTATCTTCAAATATTTGGTGAGTTACCATGTAGAAAAGGGAGGAGGCCTATTTTGTGTTGTTGCAGAAAGCAGAACTGGGACCAATGGGTGAAAGCTTAGAAGGAGGTAGATTTTGAATCATAGGAAAGAACTTTATTGTAATCAGCTGTTTAATAATGAACATTCCTGGCACAGCAGCAGCAGTAGTTTCTTAAAGAGGATATAAGAGGACCCTTATAAGTTATGCTTCTGTATTTGGGGATGCTCCAGCAGAGAATATATTTCTCTTTTAAAAGATGTTATACATTATACACAACCACAGATACATGGATTCTGTGAGGACTTATCCTGACAGACTTTGCTCTTCTCAGCAACACAATGTGCAAAGACAACTCCAAAGGACTGACGATGGAGAATGCTATCTACATCCAGAGAAAGAACTATGAAGTATGAATGCAGATTGAGGCACACTTCATGCT
>CM053623.1:378981696-378994292 GCA_028646595.1 Phalanger gymnotis | reverse complement strand
AACCGTGTGTTGTAAACTAAAAATAAAAGGAAAAAATAAAAAGAAAAAAAAAGATGTTATAGATATGACTCTTATTTTGTAAAGCTCCTTCCTTCTCTAAGATATGATGATTCTACGGGATAAGTACTTACAATGTAGAAACAATTTGATTATCATTTGTATTTGTTGTATTTTTTTAATCTAGAAATTAATGCTCTGATAGACTACCTCGAGAAAATAAGTGAAAATTTGAGGAACACTATTATACATCTTCAGAAAGAGGAAAAAGACATAGTTAATTTATATGCCATGAACCATGAATATATTCCCCTTTACACACAGACTACCATCCAAAATACTTTCGGTGGAGCAAACATTTCTGAAAAAGGGAAAATGGATTATATAGAAACAGCTCCTGATCCCAGCCAACCATTTCCCCAAATTTCTCCCCCTAAGGAAGGAGAAAGTCATTGTATGAGCCAAATTCAGATACAAGAAAACAAGGAACTGATGACTTCTGCATTTGTGGAGAAAGAAAATATCTCATCATTGAATGGAAATGTCATGAGGCAAGAAATGGAATTTAATGAAATGTCCTCAGAAAATATGGCAAATAAGGATGGTAAGCTAATAGAGGATGCTGTTGTAGAGAAAAATGATGCAAAGAGGGAAGAGATTAATGCTAAAAGATCTAGGGAAGAACTTCCAGAAAGAGAATTTCAAAGGAATGTGGAGAGTATGAATGAAGAAAAGACAGCATCTCTGATGAATGATATTGATAATAGACATGGGGGAAATGTTCATACAAATTATTCAGAGAATCTAAACCAAACAAATCATGTTCTGGAAAAGGAGTAAGTAAATACATTTTTCTTGGTAATGTATGTTTGTGGCTATAAATAGAATTTGTACATAAGATCAATTTTATTCTTCTATTGATTCATTTTTTTTTCAAACCATAATTAGTCTCCCTAGACTTTCCCATAAAACTATGAAAGGAGAATTACATTGGGGGTGGGGTAGGGGAGGTAATAGGGTATAAGATCGTATTAGAATGCAAATAAATACATGTTCAACAGACATTTGTTAAGTACCTAGTATGAATAACGCTTTGTACTAGGCTTGGGGAGATAAGGAAGATAAAGGGATAGGGTCTTTTCACCAGGGCAGTGAAATTCGAGGCAGAGTTGTAATTAGAATGATGACCTAGGTCTTTGCTCCAGGTCACTGCAATTTAGAGGGTACAAAATTTAACACACATATATCTTTAGCGGCATAGAAAGTAGTTTAGCCTACAGTTAGCATGAATAGTTAAAGTAGGAAGCTACTGAATAGAAGGCATTGAGCAATAACACTCATCTGCATTATTACATCCATCTGGCTCCTTCCGATGATGAGTCTGGTTTATCTGTCCCTCAGTTTGGGAATCCTCTAGGGCAGATGTTCTTAATCATTTTTTGATGTCATGGATCCCTTTGGCACTAGTGAAGCCTATGGACCCCTTTTTAGAAGGTTTTTAAATTCATAAAGCAGAATACATAGAATTACAAAGGAAAACAATTATATTAAAATACAATGATCAAAACACTAAAAAACAAAACATAACATTCAGAGTCTCAGAGAAGGACCCCTGCTATCGTAATGGAATCCACATTGGGAGCAGAAGGCAAACTTAATTTTCTGTTCTTTTAGTGAGAAGTAAACAATAGTAGCTTTTGCTCCTAGATACCTTGCCTAGTGGTCAGACAATTTGGCCACATTCCTGGCCTCTGTTATGGGGGTCTGCTCACTCTAACTTCTGCTCTCCCCTAATTCTCAGGCCTCTGGCATAATGGACCCTGTTATATCAAAAATTATGTTGGAAATGGGGATCCGTATCAATTAGTCCTAGATTTACTGCTTTCAGGGCCATTCACTTTTATCTTTGAAATGTTTATGTTCATCCCTTCCTTACCTTGCTTATTTAGCTTGGCAGACAATGGGATGCTGAGGCCTATTTTTGGACTCTTCATCCCTTAATTTATTTATTCATTTGCTTATTCAACACCCATTTATTAATACCTTACAAAGAGCAAAGGATTATGCTAGGTGTTGGGGAGTAGTACAAAAGTGTAAAGCTCTGGTATCTACCTTCATGGAGTTTCTTGTCTACTAGATAACATGACAAGCACAAATGCTGTAGACTTACTGTGTAGTTATAGTTTGCTTCAAAATAAAATATGATAGGAAGATAAGAGAATGCTCTTCAAGGACAGAGGAAGAGAAGGTAATTTCTGACTGCGAAGGACCAGGGAAAATATTGATGGAACAGGTGACATTTGAAATGGGCATTAAAAGATGGGTAGGATTTCAACAGGAAAGGATTGTGATTTGGGGTAGTGTTCTAGGCAGGAAGAAGAGCATAAACAAAGTCATGGAGACAAAATTCTATTTGCATATATGCCTCTGGTCCCCGTGTAAGTAAAGAAAGATTTGGAATAATTAGATTTGTACCCTATAATTGACAAAAGGGGTTCTCAGATGCTGGTTGGAGGCACCTAAACCTTGTTTTCTGAGAGCAATTCTAGGGAAGCCATGACCAGCTAATTTAGGGCCCTAGAAAGAATACAAAATTGGAATTCTCCACCCCACAATAGAATGTCATGGAATGATTGGGATAATAGGTATACATTTTTTGGTTTTCCTGTACCTTCTTTAGCTTAGCATTCCCAAAGCGAGGAGCTTGCCTTACTTTTGTTACCCCTCTGAATTCTAGAGAGTGTTGGATAATTTCATTAAATGAGAAATTTCTGGAAAGGATATTCTTTGTCACTAGAGGGTACAGTAGAGAGTCTGATGTAAAGAACTGCCTTCTAGGGGTGTCCAGAGAGAACACTGGTCTGTGAAAACACTTAAGCACTAGGCCTGGATATACAGATGCCATCATGATCACTGTCTATGGATATGCTCCAATCTTACTTCTTGAGGATAATGCAGCTGGAGTAGATAGATAGTCCCTTAGCAGTTCTTAAACCATAGTATCCTACAATACTTTCTTCCTTCTCCTCCCACACATAAAAATTAGAGTTTGGCACAATGGCAAGAACTCTGGCTTTGGGGTCAGACCTGTGTTTAAACCTTGCCTTTGAAGATCACTGCTAGTATGACCTCGGGCAAGTCACATCCTCCTTGGGCCTCAGTTTCCTGCTCTTCTAAAATGAAAGGATTAGATTAAATGACTTCTAAGATTCCCTATAGCTCTGAATTTCCATAATCCTAAGAAGTATCAGATCTGTATTTGTGGTAGAGGGTTGTAATGAGGCAGCAGAAGTCTTCAGTTCAATAAATAACGCTAAGAACAAATTTAATTTTGTTGACAATGATATCAGAGGAACTGAGAGCAGGGGCTTCAAGTCTTCAGAGATGGGTAGGTATTTGGGCCTGTGTTGCTTAGATTTTTTAGAATGGTATGTCTAATATCTTTCTTAGGAATGCTGAGTTCTGAAAGGGAAGGAAGTGCACGAAGTAGGTCTACAAGTAGAATCTTACTCTGGTTTGGATGAGGCAGCCACGGGATCCTGGTTGTTTTTTTGATAGATAGAGCACTGAATTTGGTGTCAAGTAGAGCTGAATTTGAATCCTGCCTGAGATACTATCTGTGTGGCCCTGGGCCAGTCACTTAACTTTTCAGCCTAATTTTCCTCATTTTTAAAGAAAGAGATAAAAATACTACCTACCTCACAAGATTGTTGTGAAGATCAAATTAGATAATAAAGGCAAAATTCTTTGTAAACCTTAGTGCTGTGTATAAATGGCTCAGTGGATAGAGGACTTGTCCTGAAGTCAGGAAGACCTGATTTCAAATTTGGGCTCAGATACCTACAAGTGGTATGACCTTGGGAGAGTCACTTAGCATTTGGTTTCCTCATCTATAAAATGGAGATAATAGCACTTAGCACCCAGGGTATTTATGAAGATCAAATGAAATTGGTAAGGCATTTGGTACAATGCCTAGCTCATGGTTGGCCTTATATAAATGCTTGCTGCTATTATTATTTTCATTAAATGTTAACTATTGTTATTATTATTTTAAGTTTGCTACTGTGTCTCCTGTCATCATTAGGTATTCTGGTCACTCCCTTGGAAGAGGGTATCAAAGATTTTACTTCACACCATATCTCTGTGAAGTTTAGGGAATCATGACTTCATCTACTGTTATTCCAGTTCTGAAAGAAAGTGGTAGGAGACAAAACAGCATCAGGGTCCTTTTCAGAATTAGGGTGAGAAGGTAGGAGAAGAGAGGGGTAAAGTCTGGATAAAAGGGCAAGGAATATGAGAGAAATTAATAAACGGGGAGAAACCACACCAGGAAGAAAAACAGGATACCTTCACGATTGATCCTGCCAGTAGTCAGAATTAGGGGGCAGGTGACTGTCAATCACCTAGTACTCAGCACCCTACTGTTACATCCCAGGTTTTATGTCCAGGATTATCTGTCCTTTCACCCGTGGCTCTGACTCCAGTTACCAATCTCTCTGATCCCTTTCAGATTCAGGTGTCCTTTCAATCACTCACCTCAAGGTCATGCTTAAACAATAGTTAAATTGGATTAGTCATTTAGCTGGCAAAATCAAGAAATCATCAGCCAATTGTATCATAAAACAGTCTTTTCCTAGTCTGTCCAGTTCTAAAGAGAAGACAAATCCTCCTCCTGAGGCTACTTTGTTTTTATTATCTTGAGTTTCTCTAGGGGAAGAGATAACCTGGAAGTTCATTTGCTTCACAAATTCCCATCACCACCTATGAAGAGAGTGTGGTGAGAAGAAGGGAACATAACAGTGACTCAGTCAGTTAATTCACAGATTGTTGCATTTTGAAATTCCCTTTGGATCTTGCTGGTCAGGGCGGAGTGTACTCACTAGTACAAACCACTTTCTTTTCCTCCGGTCCACATATTCTGGTCATAAGCTATTCTGGGCCACCTGTCTTTTCAAGGCTGGGTTGGGATTGCACCTTAAAAGTGACACTCTCTGAAAGCTATTGGAGTGGGGAGCTCCCTAATAGTACTAAAGGTGAAGGAAGAGGGAGTTACTTCCTTCTTTACTGCTCTGTCTCTGAGCCTCTTTCCTTAACTTTCGAGTTCCATGCTCCTGGTGCTGTGTCTGACATATGTTCCTATTCCAACTAATGTGACCCACACTGTCAACAAAACCATCTGGAAATGGTCCCTGTCTTGGCATCCCTGCAGAAATAGAATAAACTAATAGATTTGGAGTTGAAAGAGACCTTGCACAGCATCTATCCATTTGTGCCATTTTATAGACAAAGAAACTGAGGTCTAGAGGGGTGAAGTGACCTTTCTAACAAAAATAATAAATAGTTGAGATGAGATTTAAGTCCAGTTCCTCTGACTCAGTGCCTGACACATACATAGATACAAATAAATACAAAGTAGTTAAATGAAAAGTGTTTTTGAGAAGGAGGACACTAATAACTGAGGAAATCCTGACATAATTCTCCTATTCCTTAAATGTATGTTCAATGTAAAATATTCATTTTCATAAGTGAAAATTTATTTTTTGTTTCAAGTTTGTTTTTATCATATCATTGACATTCCAATTTAGTAAAGTCTTCTATGTAATACCAGATTTTTGCAAAAAGCCATTTAATAGACAAAAAATTACTAATTTGTATAAAGAACCAGTTTCTTACCCATTGATGTTTGGTCATTTCAGTTGTGTCTGACTCTTCATGACTCCATCTAGAGTTTTCTTGGCAAAGATACTCTAGTGGTTTGCCATTTACTTCAGCTCATTTTAAAAATGAGGAACTGAGGCAAAGAGTTAAGTGACTCACCCCGGGTTACACAGAGAGTAAGTGCTTAAAGTGGGATTTGAACTCATGAAGATGAGTCTTTCTGAGTCCAAGCCCAGCACTCTATCCACTGCTCTGCCTAGCTGCCCCTTACCCATCAATGAATGCTGCCTATTAAAATATTATATTTTGTTACTTAATTATTATTCCAGTTTGGCATAGTGGAAAGAGATTTGGAGTCAAGTCAATAAGTCACCAAGCATTTTTAAAGCGTTTACTCTGCCAGGCCTCTCTCAGATCCAAATCTATCATTATATTCAACCCAAATCTAGAGTGTGAACTGCCATAAGGCATTCTAGTGAAGGGACTTGATTTTTTTAACGTACGTACAATGACACATGCCTTAGTGATATTCCTAATTGACGTAATAGCTCCTCTTAAAATTTCCAGGTATGTACCTGAGTATATTCCATTGAATATGTGTTGCAAGAAAGATAAAGGCCTGATGTAGGGAGAAGTGAAGGTTTGGCTTATTATCCTCTCTCTCATCCCTACAACCAAGTAAACGTCATTTAAAACAGGTTGGTTAGAATAACACCAGCAGTCTGATTCTGTAGAGTTTATAGGTGTGATAAAAGGCTTGTAAAGGAACTAGACAAATCGCCAAAGTCTTCACGAGGTGCCGTGGTCAGTAAAGGACAACAGAAGCCTGGAAGTCATCTCCTCCTTGTTTCATTTTCACTTCTCCTCTCCTCTGTAAGTGGTTAGGTCTACTGCCTTTCTTTAGCCAAACTAAGCAGTAAACATTTTGCTTTTAGACATCAATCAGGGAAAGGAAGATGTGGGGGATGAGATGTGGGGTTTAAGACACTTTCTCAAGGAGCACAGTGCCCTGCTACTTTCTAACAGTCTTAAAGGCAGGACTATCTGGAGGCAAAAGGATGAATGAGAGGACCTTTAAAGAGCCTTCTCTGTTTGAAGAGCGGTCTGTGGTCTTACTGGCTACATAGAGCACCTAGCATGATGGCCTTCCTAAATAGAAATTAACATTCCCTCTAATGATCTTAGATGTCATCCTGTTTGGATGGACCAAATAGCCTCCAAAGGTCCCTAAAATGAGAGGAATTTGACTAACTTTAGGTGAACACCTTAGCCTTTAACTACTTGGCCTCAGAAAATGAGATCCTCTTACCCTTTATCTTTGTACACATTGATCTGGAGGAAAGAGGAAAGGAAGGTCAATTTCTAGTTGGCCAATTGTCCCATCATGTCATCCCATGGAGTACAGACTCTTAGAGTCCCTTGCTCAACTCTATTCCAAGCAGCTTATCACACATAGCTTGGAGGGTTTTCAGGAGATGCTGAAAATAAATGAATAGGCTAGGAATCCTACAAGACTTTACATGTTCTAAGGCATGAAGCCTGGCTGTGCGATAAGCAGAAACCTTGGGAGATGAGGATCTTGCATAATGAAAAATGCCCATTTATTCTTGCCAGCACTTTCATGCTCTTGCATTACCAAGGCCTAATGCCAGAGATGGAGAGAGAGAGAAAAAACAAAGGAAATGATGGAGGATCCTGCTTAAAGAAGCATTTCTTTAGCTTCTGGTTCAGATAATTAGTTCTTGGAATTCTGGCTATGAGGGCTTTTCTTGTATCTGTCTGGGGACTTTGGAAGAGAGGTTAAAGTTAACCTTTTATTCCAATATTTGAACTGAAGTGCAAGTAGCAAGAAGATGGATTAGATGACCTCTAAAGTCCCTTATTCAGTCAACAGGTATTTATTAAGCACCTACTATGTACAAGGCACCAATTGTCTGCTACAAACACTGCAACATTGAAGACTGTGACCAAATGAAATCTGAGGGACATTGAGGGAATGCTGTGAGAGCAGCTATAGGCCACAGGTATAATTCAAATGTACAATGTTCAATTTATGATGGTGAAGACTGAGGATCTTGCAAGAAGCTTTTGGATACAAGGCAGCCAAACACAAAACTCTACCCTCTGCTATCCTATTTAAAACAAAGTTTCTTAATGTGAGGTCTATGGAACCCCAAAGGGGTCTGCAGGTAGATTTCCGGTGGGTTCATGAACTTGGATGGGAAAAAAATGAACTCATTATTTTCATTAACCTGAACTGAAACTTACTTTTACCTACCATTGTCTTAAAACATCATCCTGAAAAGAGGTCCACAGGCTTTACCAGACTGCTAAAGGGTCTATAATACCAGAAAGAATTTTGAAGAATTCCTAGTTTAAGGCTGCCTGGATCCTGCCTTAGGAGGCTGTAGATGACAGGAGAGAGTTGCCACAACACTGAGGATGTACAAATCAAGGGGACCATAAGCTTTGCCTTGAACAATCTAGCCACAAAAGGCTTTCTCTGAGATGACCCCTGTAAAGTTGTGGAATTGGAGGTAACAGTACTTGGGTAGGGTTTAGGGAGCATTAGAACAAAAAGAAGCTTGCCTCTAAGCCAAGGAAAAACTAAAAATTCAGTTAAGATCAACTGATTTACTCCTTATATAAAATAGCAGATGGGGATAGTGTAGTGAGAGGTGGGTGGGTGGGGAGCCACAAATAATTAAAGTGTAATGAAATCAGTGGAGTTTTCTGAAGTGACTGGGCAAGAAGGCATGAAACCTTAATATCCTGGGTTCATTTTCTTAAAGGCCTTCTGTTCTCTCCTTCCAGACAAACATATTTGGGTTGAAATGTGATTGAGAGAAAATTATTTAGGAGGTTACCATCTATTCTCTGGCCAGTCTTGTAATGCAGAGGCATGAGGAGAGGCTGATAAAATCGCCCAGGTTAACTGTATTTTGGTGGGTGGCAAAGGGAAATTTAGAATTTAAAAATGAAGAGGGTAGCATGGGGAAGGACGAAAAGTAAAAGAGGTTTTTATTCAGGTGAAAAGGAAACTTAAAATAAGTTTATAAAGACAAATTGCTCTACCAGAGATACCAGGAAACCACCAAGAAGCTAAATTTAGCAGAAAAAAACAATCACTTCATCTCTTAAGGCTTCAAATTTTGTTGCATGTGACCGCAAGATAGTATGAAGCCTTCTACCTAATCTAGAACCTAATAGGAACACAATTCATGTTCTGGTCTCCTTTTCTCAGTAATATCTAGAGTTGGGGGTTATATAATTCTTCAAATAGAACAAATCTCTATCTTGTCTTTTGTAGATGGGTAAATAAATTGATGACAGGGCTAGTTCCTTTAGTTCAGTACTCTGGACCAGCCCTTAGCCTTCAATCATTAAGATATCTGCCTGAGTTTTACTGGTTCTTCTAGTGACCAGAGCAATTTTGGTTTCTGCAGTCATCTGTCTTCAGGAAAACTCAGGAAATGGACACCAGGAATTCTGAAATTTAAACTGAGAAGGAGAAAGTAAACCTTTTATTGAGCGATATAGCAGCTCATATAGCTCAATTCACATGAAGGAATCTTTTCATATCAGGCCAGAAATGTGTTCCATCTTGGTCTAGTTCTGCTAGTGTTCAAATTATATGTTTGGGTCACGAGATTAAAAAAAAAGAAAGAGCAGGGAAATGGAAAAAGAAGTGGCTTAATTGGGCCTAGATTTGGGATCTTTGATTTTTATTCTCATTTTCAAATTATCATTGGAAAGATTTCTTTCAAAGAGAAAGGGGATGATTTTAAATGTATTAAGTGAAACAACAGATATGAACATTTTAAGCTTGAGTTCCTATAAGATTTTTTAGAAAGCATGTTGTTTATAATTAATTTTGCTTTATCATTGCTTTACATGGTGCATATTTATCTTAATCAGCCTAACTCACAGAATTTGAGAGTTGGAGGGGACCACAATAATCATCTAACCCAAAGGACTACAGCCTAAGAGCCAAATCCACCTGCTGTCTGTTTTCACACAGACCAATGAGCTAAGAATGGCCTTTACATTTTTAAAAAATACAATCAGACTTTATTTAAAAATATAAAAAAACATTCTTAGCTCTGGACTGTACAGAAACAGGTAGCTGGCCAAATCTGGCCCTCCGCCATAGTTTGCTGATACCCGATTTAGCCTGTCAAATCTTTTTATATCCTGTTATCTACTACTGGTAGCCAGTAGCTGTCTTGCTCC
Source organism: Phalanger gymnotis (assembly GCA_028646595.1). Lineage (NCBI taxonomy): Eukaryota > Metazoa > Chordata > Mammalia > Diprotodontia > Phalangeridae > Phalanger > Phalanger gymnotis. The sequence goes on along the minus strand of CM053623.1, from coordinate 378,984,404 downwards.
ACTTTTTGTCATCTGCAAATCTGATGAGCGTGCTAACTATGTCTTTCTCCAAGTCTTTAATAAAAATGTTAAACAGTACTTAGCCAAGCACAGATACCTGGGGCTCTCCACAGCAGATTTCCTGCCACAGTGACATTGAATCATTAACAACCACTCTTTGAATTTGGCCATCCAATCAGTTCTTAACCCATCTGATTATATATTTATCTAATATCTACCTTTTCATCTTCTCCACAAGAGAAGTATGATATGCTTTATCAAAAGATCTGCTAAAATCTAGGTAAACTATATTCTCAACTAGTTGAGCCATCCTGTCAAAAATCAAAATGAGCTTAATCTGGCATGACCTCCCCTTGATGAAGTCCTTCTGATAATTTATAATCACTGCTCTACTTTGAGTGTTCAAAGAGGACTAGTACCTCTGGTGTGAGGGCTTGCTGAGCCCTTTTCAGGGCTGCTCATTTACTTTTGGTGTTTACTTGGCATTCAACTCTCACCTGTGGCTCCAAGAAGCTGCAGCATGTGCAGTGGCCACACCCCAGTAAAAACACTTTGGCAGAGGGGCTAAACCAGTGTGAGGGTAACTTACAGGCCTCAAACCTATCAGTGAGTTAGGGAGGCGACCATGCCAAGTGTGTGAAGACTTTCCTAGGCAGAATGAGTAGATGGCCATTTGTTCCAATGGCCCTGAAAGAGGCTGAAGCATGTCTTGCAAAGTGCTTAGAGCTTGGTCAGACATCAAAGATGCCAAGGCTATTCACTGCATCATGGGGCATTGCCAGTCATCTTGATCTTTTTTTCTTGCCACTAGACTTTGATGACTCTGGAAGAGAATGAGGTTGACAACTTTGCGCAACTCTGCCTCGCTTAAATCTAATTTATACATGAGTCAACACATCTCGTTGGTCTTCTTCGAAAATGAAGGACCAACAACATTTGGTTAATTATTTCTTCTTGAAGTTTCCCAGAAGTCAAAGTTAAGCTCACTGGCTTATACTCTACAGATTCTGTACTCTTCTCTGTGTTTTTTTAAAGATTGAGACATTTGTCCTTCAGTTTCGTGATACCTCTTTTGCTTTTCATGATCTTTCAAATATCACAGACAATGTCTTACCGGGCTCCCATTGGCTACAGGAATCATTTCTGCATGGTTACCTGGGACCCAATCCAGTGGTTCATCTGTGCCACGCAACTTAAATTCGTTAAGGGCAGCTAGTTATTCTCTCACTGTCTCTTTACCGATCCTGGGCATAAACTCTTTATTAGTCATTTTTCTTTTGTCATTTCAAGTATAAGGTTTACCCTCCTTGGCAGAGAAAACAGAAACAAAATGGGAGGCAGGGCAATTCTACTTACTCTTTTTTGTTAGTTATCATGGTAGCAAGTAAAAGTTCTGTCTCTTTGATTTTCCTTTTTCTCTCAATATAGCTAAAAATATTTTTTTTTTAAAAAAATGCCATATTTGTGCTCTTTCCCTTGCCAGCCTCACTTAATTCTTAACTTTAATATTTTGGATATTTTCACAGGATTGTGACACCCATATATAATCTTATGTTGGACTAACTTGCTTCCATGTTCTATACATTTCTTTTTAAAATATGCTTATTACTGAGTTTCCATGTATCTGTATCAGTCTCTTCAGATAAATCCCATTGTTCCTCCTCAACGGAATTTTTTCTCTGCATCTTCATCTGAAGATCCCATCCCTCCCGGGCTAACGTCCCCTGAAGCATTTTGTTGTCCATGGAATCTTCTCTTTCCTCTGACCCCTTGGGAGTCATCTTTCCTAAAAGCTAGGATTCATAATATATTCTCATCATAGTTCTCTTCCTCTATCACAATCTCTAAGATGGCACTAGTGACTTCCCTCCAAGGTTCTTATCATTTTTCCTCAGCAATTACTTCCTCCCTCTTAGTGGATAGAATTCTGTCCTTTGGCCTGGAGGTCATAAATAAAGCAGAAATAATCTCATGAAATGAAGTATTCCTTGAATTTACTGTGGAGTAGAAACCCTGTCTTATCCTACTGGAATTTAGTGAAGGGAAAATTTGTTTTCTACTCCTTTAGGCTGTGAAAGAAACTAAGGTGGATTTGTGTTGATTATCTTCTGGAATGAAAGAGACTTGATGCATTGGTAAGCAAAATGGGCTCCTTAGCACTTAGTGCCCTTGAAGAGTTTGGCTTTTGTTTGCTTTGAGTAATTCAGTGTATTTCGTTGAGCCTTACTAGGTGCTAAGCCCCAGGCCCAAACCCCTATTAAGTGTGGAACCTATATGGGTGTGGATTGATGACTGGGGTGGGGCCCAAGGTGGGGCTGGCTAAGAGGTGCTAACTCCAGAGCCATGCCCTATTAGGAGTTAACCTAACCTATGTGGATGTGAGCCTCCCAGGGTCCTAAGGGGAGGGGCTAACTCAAGAACCAATCATAGCAGCCTAAGTTCTGGTCATTCAGATGACGTTTGATGACATCTGAAGCCCTATAAGAAGGGAGGACAGAGCCATTTGTGCAGGGCTCTCCAGATGGTGTGCTGATGCAGAGACTCTGGGCAGCTGTAGCTAAGGACCCTCCAGCTTGTAACCTGGATGCTGAGACTTTGTTAAACTCTGGTAACTATGTATTGGGATTTGAATCAGACAAGGTCTGTCTGTTGGTGTTTGTACTTTGTTTGTATTTTGTTCTGAGGTTCGGGGTGCTGGCTTTTTCCCC
>CM053623.1:378965491-378981596 GCA_028646595.1 Phalanger gymnotis | reverse complement strand
CCACTGAGCTGAATACCTTTCATTGTCTTTGCATGACTGGAATTCATGTTAGAATCCTTAGCTTTTTTTCAAGGCTCAACTCAGGCACCAACAGAAGAATGCTTTTTTTTCTAGAACCTCTAATTTTTTGCATTCTCTCCTCAAATTATCTTATAATTTACATATGTACAGTCTTAATGCAGTCAATCCTATCCCTTTGATAAAATTGTGTGGGGATTATTTGTTTAGGACTTTGATGACATAGAAGTTATGCCATTCATTTGTACTTTAAAAAAAACAACTAAAAAGCATGGTTATGAAAGGGTTCTTTTTAGCATGGTAAAGTGTATGTATCTAGTACCAAACGCAAATATTATCTACCGTGGACAAATAGTAGAACCTTTTCTAATAAACACAGGGGTAAAGGAAGGATGCCCTCTCTTTCTACTATTATTTGAAAGTAGTTCTGGAAATGTTAGTGATGGCAATTATAGAAAGCTAAAAAAAAAAAAAAGGCATAAAATAGACAAAAAGAGGAAAAATATCCTATTGGCTGATCATATTGTGGCTTTCTTAAATAACTCTGGAGAATCAGCAAAGATGATTAATAGCTTTAGGGAAGTAACCAGAAATAACATAAATTCCATCATCATCATTGTCATCATCAGTATACATTGCAATAGACACACACAAGAGAGGAAATAGAGATTTATCAATAGAAAGAAAAATCCCATTCGCAGTAACTCTGAACTGCATAAATTATCGAGTAGACAATTTACCAAGGCACATTCAAGACTTAGGCTTATTTCTATGGGGCAGATTTATAAAATATGCCCAGTGTTCATAAGAATTCTGCTCTCGGAAATACAGTTATGAAATGGCTCATGCTTATGACCTCACTTAGAGAGTAATATTAAACTTCTGTAATAATAAAATCAGTGCAGCTAGGGCAATATGGGAAATGTTTTAATTGGAAATAATCTTTGAATAAATTATCAGCGAAGACTTTGTTAAAATTTATAGAGAATTAATACAGAGATATACAACCAAACCTAGAGCCATTCTCCAACATATGAATGACCAAAGGCTATGAATAAACATTTTTCAGAAGAATAGTGAATTAGTACAATTAAATGAAAAATTGCTCCAATCACTAATAATAAGAAAATATTAACTAAAAACAACTCAAAGGTTTCACAAAATGTCAAATCATTTAAGATGAAGAAAAATGCCAATAATTAATGTTGAAGAGTTTGTGGGAAGATGGGACATTAATGTACTATTGTTACAGTTGGGAATTGGTCAATTTGGAATTGGATAATAATTTAGAATTATGTTAAAAAAGCATAAAGTCAGAAAAATCAGTAAACTATTCAAAGTCTTTGACTTCACTTCTGATTACATACCTCAATGAACTAAAAATAAAGAAAAAAAGGTCCTATTTATGATAAAATATTCATAGCAGGAATTTTGAGGGTAGCAAAAACCAAACAACTGGAAACAAAGTAGGGGCTCATCGCTTGAGGAATAGCTTAACAAATTGTGCTATATGAATGCAATGGGATATTCTGCAACAAAAAAAAAAATGATAATTGTGATGAATCCAGAGAAAGATATGTATGCTTGTATGAGCAGATAGAATAAGTAAACACAGACAAGAAAACTTTATAGACAGTTAGTATACTACGTATGAAAGGAATTCTGAAATGAATCTCAATTCTCTATAACTGTAATGACCTTGGAAATCTTTGGGGAGTGTGGTGCAGGGGAAAAGGAGGGGAGGATTTATAATGCTGAAGATGCTGACAGATACAATTACTGTGCAAACAAGTTGGTTTTGCTTAATTCTTTTCTTGTTGTTATGTGGAAAGGCCTTCTGGGTGGTGGTTTTGAGGTGAGATATGTCAAGAAATGACTATACAGTGCCATGTCTAGGCTATCCCTGAACTCACATTCATATACGGGTGCCCAGGTCAACAGCTACTAGAGATGAAAGGTTTTCAGTGCATGTGAATGCTTAGTACTCTAGTGGCCCCTAAGCTGGTATCAGTGGGTTTCCCTTAATGAGTTCAAATGCATTCCTGTAACTGATATCAAGAACAATAGCAACAAAGTATTCCTCCCATAAATCTGGATACATTCTCCTATTAACACACACACACACACACACACACTCTACCAGTAAGAAAAGTGGCAACTTTTCACTAAAAGAAAAATACACATACAGAGTACTCACATGACCCAGTCAACTTATGCCTTCGGCATTGAAGAACCCATGTTCTTTTTCCTTTCCTAGTGTCTCAATGATGCTTTCTCTGGGAGCAGCAGCTCTGTGAAACAGGTCAGCCACCACCAGGACTTACTAGGTCTGTTCCTCTCTGAGGCTTAACTCCCAATCAGGCCTAAATCTCTCTCTATACTTACAAAGCTCTTACTGTGCCATGACTGGTCCGACTCCTTAGATAGTATGTATTGTTTTCTGAAGGCCACAAAGATACAGATGATTCTTTATCCATATGCTGCATTGATGTCCTATAACTCCATCAAATTTGATAGAAAAATTTTTCTTCATATTTCCTAAAAGAGAAAAGAAGTGCATGTTTCTTTGCACTTTATTTGTGTTATCTCTATTACCTGTTCTTTATATCCTTTAATTTCATCAAATGGTCTGGAGGTAGATCAATTGATCAGGTGCCATGTAATCAACTTTACCTCCTAGTTTTTGCAAAAACAAAAGACATCAATAAACCACAAAAATACAAGAATGGCATGTGAAAGTTAAGAAAAAGGACATAGAAGTAAGTGATGTCTGGGACTAAAATACAGCCACACCTGTATTACTGTCATTTATTTTGTGACACAAATCCAATACAATCTATATAATTTATATTGTGATAGATTTGTGTCATGGTAGTGGTAGCCCATGGATACTTGAGCAATACCTTTTTTCAGAGTTGGGGTTACAAGGACAAATAGCTCCACAAACCAGGTGAACATGTCACGGTAGGACCACAGAACTGGGGATCTTTTTGGCGCACTCATGCAGCTACCACCGAGAAAATCACCAATAGCTTTTTCTGCCCTTCCAAATGTATGTGTGGACAATCTGTTGAGCATTTACTACTACTACTTTGCTGGAACATGTGAAATTTATTTTAAGACACTGAACTTCCAAGTCATCTCTCTTAAATCTGATAAGATTTAAGAAAGTGAAAAACAACCTCAACCGGAAAGGAGAGCTATAGCTGAGAAGTGACTGAGATGTTCCATCCCATTATATATGTATTTAATGCTTATTGATTTTTGCCATGCTTTTATTAATCCAAGTGTCTGAGTGGACTTGAAGCTTTGGGGATTTGTGAACAACATATAGGATTTATGAAGAAATATATTTTTTAAATGAAATTAGGGCATACAAGAAAATGAAAGAAGCAAGGCCTACAAAATCTCCTGCATTTGTGGGCAAATTCCCTGTATGTTGGATTGTTTTATTTTGTTTCCTTTTGTTTTTGGAAAATTGAAAAAAATGAGCCAGGCATGGGCCTTTTTGCTCTTTAATGCTAGGGTTTGTTTAAGGAAGGACAAAATTAAAGCAAGGATATTTGTGGTATGAAGTTCATGGCCTCAGTGGCTGGCTGATTTGCAACTTCCCATGTGTTTCTTTCAGTTCTGCAGAGATGCAATGAAACTTTGACTCCAAAGAGTTTTTGCATGAAAGAGGATCTTGTCAACTCAAGTCAATCAATCAATAAACAAGCATTTACTAAGTTTTGATTATAGCCCCCTGTCCCTGTGGTTAGTCCAGGGGAAATAATGAAGAACACTGAGAGTCCTTGTTCTTCTGGCGCTTATAGTCTAGTCTGGAGATAAAATTTATCATATAGGTAAATATTACAAGCAGCAGGGAGGAGAAGCATTTGTAGCTTGAGGGTTCAGGAAAGGCTTCATATAGAAGGTGGAACTTTGCTGAATTTTGAGGGAAACTAAAGATTCTAAGAGATAGAGAGGAGAGAGTGCATTCCAGGCATGGGGGACAGAGATGGACATGGGAGATGGAATGTCATATATGAAGAAAAATAGGAATGTGGCTAGACCCTAGCATGTGTGAAAAGAAGTCATGTGAAATAAGCTAATAAAGTTGGTTGGGGCTAGGTTGCAAAGAATTTTAAATAATGCAGCCAGAGGAATTTATATTTGATTCTAGAGGCCAGAGGGAGCCACTGGAGTTTACTGAATAGGGGAGTCACATGGTCATACCTGCATGTAGAATAATCACTTTAACATCTGAATCAAGGTTATATTGTATTGGAGAGACATTGGAGGAGGGAGACCAGTTTTAAGGCTATCGTAATAGTCCAGGAGAGAGATGATGAGTACAGATGCCTATACAAGGGTGGTAGCTGTGTGTATGGAGAGATGGGGGCAGATATGAGAGGTATTGTGGAGAAGAAGGAAGACATTGGGACTTTGCTGCAGAAGGCTTTTATAGATTTATATTGTGCATTTCTGAGACAATGCTGACTGGATGCAGCTGTTGTGGTTATTAGGGTCAGCTACATATTTTGTGGTTTGGGATGTTCTGGCAAGCTTCCTAGAGTACATATTCAATCAAATGTAAAAACAAGAACAGGCAGTTATGTAATGGGGTTAGCCAGTGGACATCTAGAGTAATGCCATATTTACTTCCTTCATTCATTGTTATATTTGTATCACTTCCCTCACCTATAGGTGTGTTCTGGATTGAATAGATGTCAGTTTCAAGGCAAAGAGAGAATTTGACCAATGTACCTTGCTCAGTAGGTTTAAGGATTCTGGTTGTATTCAGTTCAGAGTTTTAGAGTCTAGGATGATCTCAGTGTATCATCTATGTAAATAAACATGTGTAAGGTACAGCCTCAGAAGAAGCTGTGTCAGCATTTTATGGGTATGGAGAGACGATTTTTGGTAATTTTTTTTGGTTTTGTTTTTGTTTTCTGAGAGGAAATGTGAAATGAAGAGGCTTTGAGAATTTTAAGAGAAGAAAGCATGAATGCTTTTGAGCTGGAAAAAGTTTTGGTCTTTGGTCCTTTTGTCCTTTGGTCCTAGAGAGAAACTTGAGAATTGTGAGTCAAGTTTTGTGAGGTGAAGGAAGTTTGAGGTTTATGTGAAGTGGAGAAGTTTGGAATCTGTACAATGGAAGAGGATATAGGAGTTTGGGAGGTGAGGGAGAAGAATTTAAAGTCATAAGACAGGAAAGGAGTTTGGAGGTCTTTGGGTAGAGATACTGGGGAAGACTAGTGAATTAATAACATTCCTTACTTTCTCAATTTAGGCAAATAACAGAATTTTACTGTATTAGTAGGTTGTTATGTCTTTGTTGGCTAGATCCTAAATCCTCCTTGAAAGGAGGATTTGTGGTAGAAAGTGGGCAAAATTCACACAGAATAATGCATGAATGGGCAGTGATAGGCACTGAAGGACAGAATATAGATTTTCTGAAGCCCAGAAATATCAAAGCATCAATGTTATGACATGAAAAGGCACTTACTAATTGCTTATTATGTGCTAAGTGCCTTGTATGGGATAGGACTGGACTAGAACTTTCAGTGAGAGAACTACCTCTACCAATGTAGATAAGCACCTTCGCTGCTTGTGCTCTTAGACATTTATTTTGAGAGCTCTGAGGTGAAGTGACTAGCCTAGGGTTCCACAGATGCTATGTGTCAGAGACAGGGCTTCCTGTCTCTAAGGCAGGCTCTCCATTCTCTAAATGACATTTCTTCTAAGCTCTAGGGATACAAATATAAAAGTGAAACAGTCTCTGATCTCAAGAAACTTGCATTCTAATAAATGCAAACAACACATATAGAGGAGTTACAGTTGTCAGGGAAGATAGGGGTGGTTGATAAGATAGGCAGCATGGTTTCAAGATATTCTTGGAAGTGGCATGGTGGCCTAGTTCTAGACTCCTCTTTTAGCTAAAATATAGTGGTACCTTATACATCATAATAAGGTTGTCTGGAAGACATAAATTCCACCCACTTCAGAAGAGAAATCATATTCCTTGGGGGTCAAAAGTTGAAGATTCAAAAGTAGTCCAGTCTCAGAAATGAATCAATAAATCAATCAATGATGATAAATGAATCAATAAATAAAAGGAAATGTTTTGGATCCAGTTGCTGTATTACCCTGTATCACACTGATAAAGGTTAACAAACATTTATCTATCCAATCAAGCAGGTGATTAATTGTATTAATTAACAAGCATTTGTTAATCACTTACCATGTGCAAAGAACTGTGCTAGGCACTGGGGATTAAAAAAAAGGGTAAAAAGTCCCAAATGACCTCTTAATCTAATGAGGGAGACAGATATGAAAGCAATTATGTACAAAATATGTGAAACATAAAATGAAGTTAATTTCAGACACAAGGCACTAGTATTAAGGGAGGGGATAGTTGATTAAATATGAAAGAAACAGAATAACTATGATAAAATTGTAATTTGGACATGTATTCCAGATCAATAACTCTCCCATTACGAAAATGTATTTTAAGATACCATGAAAGGTATCATGGCAGGGCAGGCAATCCATCCTAGCTGAGGCAGTGAGGCACCGGAACCAGCATCTACCAAGCAAGTCAGATCCCCACACCCACCACCATGATCACCATCTCCCCTTAGATCCTGATAGTGACAATCTGATACTCTGAACCCAAGAGGCTTGGGAACGGCAATGTTCCCCAGGCCACTGGACCTGCTTGTAGCCTACCCCGAAGCCATCAGTGAGAGGCCAAACTGTTTTAGAGAAGGGGCCCTCCTTCTTTACCACCTCAAGCAGTACCTGATGACCAATTTCTCCCTGTAGATATATAAGCACAGGAGCCCCAAGAGTGGCAGCATCCTCAAGACTACCAGCTCTGCTTTCAACTCAGTCTTCAGAGCCATCATGTAGGGACTCATCCCTGTGGACAAGGGGCCATTCATTCATAGCAAATGCTAGCCAACTGCCATTTATAAGTAACCGAGTCAACCTAGTAAAGCAGTAAGGCAGCCTGAGGGAGAGACAGGAGGCAGCATGTGCCAGGCAAACCAACCATGACCAGTACCTTGGCCACCATCTTCCTTCGGATCCCGATGGAGACAGCCCAGGACCTTGAACTCAACTGCCCCAGGACTAGCAACATTAAGTAATGACATTAAGGAAAAGGCATTGTATTTGCTTTGCTTCTGCACCGTTCTCTGTCTGATTTGCAGCTGAAATCTTTCATGTGTGTTGTCTTCTCCATTAGAATGTGACTCTGAGAGCATGGACTGTCTTTTCTGTTTAGTGAAGGGATTTGCACATAGTAAGAACTTAATTGGTGCTTTATTCATTCATGGCATAGTGAATATAAAGATTTCTTGGAGTCAGGATGATCTGAATTCAAGTTCCCCCTTTGACATCTACAAGCTGTGTGAATGTGGATAAGATTTAATCATGCACTTCTGTGAAATTATAAACTGAAAAACACTTGTCACATTGGTTGATACTTTTCTCATTGAATAGTACCTTCACACCAATGATAACAAAGATCTGAATACCAAAATGGAACATGTTGAAGGTACTTGATACATTCCGTACCAAATTGGTATTTTTAAGCTAATCACAGAGTTTCAGTATCTCTGTCGGTTCAGGGTGGCTTTGATAAGACTAAGTAAAATCACCATAAACCAGATTAAATCGGGTGAGTAAACAATATTTTCTCTTGGCATTTTAGGTACCTATAGGGGGTATGGTCATTTTCCCCCAGGAAAATATACATTTAAGATATTCTTTTATATTAAATGATACCTTAGTGGTTTGAAAGACTCACCACATGCCCCAATTAGCTTTAATACATTGAGTATTTTTTAAAAATAATTCTGCTTGATATTCTAATAAACACAAACAAATATGAGAGTTTTCATAGAGAAAAACAGGAAATTGCACATGAAACCATGAATTGCTACAGGGTGTTCCTAAAGTCTGGACACATAGGCATATTTTCAAGAAATGAAATGAATGAAATTTTCAACAACATTTTATTTAATTGGAATATTAACAAATAACATCTTCAACATGATTTCCATCATTTGTGATGCAAAGGTTGATGTGCTTTGCAAGATTCACGTAAACTCGATGCAATAACTCCACATTGCCATCAATTTTAGCACATTCACTCTTTATGAGTTCAGTCAAGTGTGTTGCATCTGTGATTTTCATTGAGGACACCTTCTCCTTTAGCATACCCCAGAAAAAGAAGTTAAGGACTGTTAATCTTCCAAATATTTCAAAATATGCATTTTTCCTATGTGTCCAGACTTTAGGGACACCCTGTATTATGCAGAGCTTTGTTTTTGAAATAATAATAAATTCAATGTATTAGTTTTAAAATTGTTCTGCTTTCCTGTATCTCCTTTAGAACTTTTTCCTTTTCCCTTTTATTCATTAAAAACATGCATCAATGGCCCTTCTTCCTTCCTTCCTTCCTTCCTTCCTTCCTTCCTTCCTTCCTTCCTTCCTTCCTTCCTTCCTTCCTTCCTTCCTTTCTTTTTTTTTTTCTTTCTTTCTTTCTTTCTTTCTTTCTTTCTTTCTTTCTTTCTTTCTTTCTTTCTTTCTTTCTTTCTTTCTTTCTTTCTTTCTTTCTTTCTTTCTTTCTTTCTTTCATCACTCTTATTATCTCCCATTTCCTTCCCAACTTCTGCACTCAGCAATTGTAAACAAAAACAAAACTCTTATAACAGTCGAGTAATCAAATCTACACAAGGCTATATCTAAAAAGATATGCCTCATTCTGCACTTCAAGTTTATTGCCTCTTTGTCAGAATTACAGATTACAGGATAATAGATTTAGAAGTACAAGGGATCTCATTGGCCATCTAATCCAACTCTTATTTAACACATGAGGAAACTGAGAGCCATGGAGATAACATGAATTACCCATGGTCACAAAGGTAGAAAGTGTCACAGGTAAAGTCTGAAGTGAGGAGTATTTTTAAAAGAATTCTATCAGTGTTTTATTTCATGTGAAATAAAGTACTTCATGTAGTAGCAAAGCTCAAAGTAAGTCACAGAGAGGCCTAAACAGTTCAAACCAACACCACACCCTATAGCATACATTGTAGGTGCTCCTCATTTAGTGGTTTCCTAGTCATTCAACATAACCCATTCAGGTTTGTAAATTTAGATCATGACTCGTCATGCTACCGCAGGATCAGCAGCCATCACCCTTCCTAATCTAAAATGTTTAGCAAACAAAGAATCTTTAGGGTGCCTCAGTGGATATCTCACTTAAAAAGACTCTATTCTCTTTTTTTTTGGAGGGGGGAAGGCAGGGTAATTGGGGTTAAGTGACTTGCTCAAGGTCACACAGTTAGTAAGTGTGTCAAGTGTCTGAAGCTGAATTTGAACTCAAGTCCTCCTGACTCCAGGGCTGGTGCTCTACTCACTGCACCACCTAGCTGCCCTGACCATATTGCCTTTCAAAGCTCCTAGGTAATTCACATGCCTGAAGGTGAGAAGGTCTATTATAGACCAGTTCAATTACTGGGAACAAAATTTTATCAGGTGGAGTTGGGGCTATTGGGTTTTATGCCATGATGAACTCTCCTTTTCTGCTTAATTTGTCAAGCTTGGAAGGCTTCTTGGAAGAAGTTAACCTTGATATGGCTTCCAGGAGTACATTTTGCAAACATCAGAGAGAATCATTCCTGAATACGAGTCTGGATCATGATAGACTCTCTATTTAAACTGTTTTCCAGTCTTATAGAATGTCGTCCATAACATAAGCAGGAGAAAGCATGGAAATCCAGCAACTGTGATTGCGATCCATCTCATTCCGAGCCGTTCTTGTGTGTGTACACCCATAAATGCTCCACATAGGATCTACTCAACGTATTTGTGATATTCTGTGGGTATCCGCATAGCACTCAGGCCATCCATCCACTTCCCATTGCTTTCACTATGTGGCCACCTTCTTTTCTGATAATATATTTCCTGGAGGTGGGGTAGTATGACTTTAAAAGTAGAATTTGGAATCAGTTGACCTGAGTTTGAATTCTAGCTCTGTTATTTATTTATTATGTTAGTTACTATGTGACCTTGGATGAGAGAAAATCGGTTTTCTCATCACTAAAATAAGAAAATTGTATTAGAGAACCTCTAATGTTCTACCTAATTCTAAAATTGAACTACTATACTTTTATGTTGAGGATGAGACTCAAAATTTATGATTATTTGGAGGAACTGGTGATACTTATCTTCAAGAAAAAAAAGAATTAGAGAATAAATGATAGCCATCTTCAGATATTTAAAGAATTCAATTCAGCAAACATTAAGTAACCACTATTTCAAAGCATCTTCTGGGTATTGGAGATAAAAAATGAAATCAGATTCAGAGATGCAGTGTAACATAGATGCTCAATCTGGAGATGGAAATACCTGGGTCCTTATTCTGCCTCACTTTCCTGATACATAAGATAAGGGGTTTAGATTAGGTGGTCTCTACAATTCATTTCAGCTCTAATTCTATTATCCTGTCCTCAAGTACCTTGCCGCCTAATTGGGGGGGGGGTGGTGGTGATGAAGAAATAATACACAAGTGAATATAATACAACTCACAAGATAAGATATGTACAGGAGAGATCCAAAGAGTGGTATGAGAGATTTGGAAAATGGGGAAGGGGACAAGGAGAATTATTTATGGTTAGGGGATAAAGAAGACTTCATGGAAAAGGTAGGTCTTAAATGAAAGGAAAGAAAGACTCTGAGGTGGTGGTAAAAGTCGAGAGCTTTCCAGGAATTTAGACCCTTCTTTAAAATGGAGCAATGGTAAAAATGAACATGTCTGTGCAACAATCCAGTTTGGCTGGCATATAAAGTACATGAAGGTGTATGACACCTGAGCCATTATTTTAGAGGACCTTGAATGCCAGGCTAAGGAATTTGTGTTTTATTCAATAAGCAAGAAGGCTCATACCATCAGACTCACCTTAGAATGATTACTTGGGTGGCTGGTTGAAAGCTGGATTGGAAAGGAGGAAGGACTAGAGGCAGTGAGACTAGATAAAAGCCTATTATGATTAGTCAGAGCAAGAAGTGAGGTGGAGATAGACTCTCCAGGACTTGAAAGTTGATTGCATGTGGGGAGGTAAGGGTAAAGTCCAAGATGTCCTCCAGGTGTCAAAGGCTATAGAACAAGAAGCAAGGCTGTGTTATCCACAGATCTAGGAGTGAGGAGGAGGAGGTGTCCTCTGGATTAGGGATTAACTTTCTGTTTAGCCAAAGGGAAGAAGATAGGAGATTAGACTTTTCCAAACAATTAGAGCTGTCCAAAACTAGAATAGGCTCCATGAGTCAGTGAGTTCTTCATTGCTAGAGATGTATAAACAGACACTGGATAACCAAGAAAATTGTGTGGGGGATTCATGCTCTAAGTAGGCATTGGACTGGATGATCTCTAGGCCCTTTTAACTCTGAGATTCTATAGGAATCTTCAAATTTAAATTGTAATATGATTAAAAATTGTATAATCATTTATCAAATAAACTATATAAATATACATATGTAAATAAAATTATGCGAAGAAAAAACATCATGTGTTTTTTTACAGATATCTTGTTACTCCAATTGATGAAACCAGCCCCAAAGTAGCTTGTTATATCATAGCACCATCACCTATTCTACAAAACCTGACCTGCCAGATAACGAATAGTATTAGTTCTTTGGTGATTAATGATTCTGAAGAATTGGTTAGCAATGTCATCACTGTTGAGTACTCAGACCAGGAGAAGGGACTACCATTTCCAATCAGCATCGCAATTCCATTTAGTGCACGCTACCGGGGAAATTACAGAGACATCATGGTGAAAGTGTCTGATAGAGACTTTCGATCAAGTTATATAACCCCAAATTCATTGGAAGGAACTCAGGGAAGTCATAAGGTTGGTAAATGCTGGGGATCCTTCTATTTTGCTAAGTTTTTTAATATTATTCAGACTGCTGACCGTGTTGTTCTTGAAATATGAAGGTCCCTGCCCAAGCTCCACTTAATGGCTGTGTTTTGGGCCCTTCTGGCTTAGAGTGTATGTCAACGGTAACTGCTTCTCTTTGAAACAGCAATCCTGAGGGTTTTTCCTTCCCAGTTTGATTTTTTTTTTCCTAATTAAAGGGGCCATCCCTAGACTCACTTCTAAAAGAGGCTTATTCGTTAAATTAGCAGTTACCTCACTATCAGTGAGTACATGAAAAGACCTTAGCCTAAAAGGGCCACGTTGCATCCTCGGTCATCTCCAGTCATCCTGATGAATATCCGGTCACTGGATCCAGGTGGCTCTGGAAGAGAAAGTGAGGCTGGTGACTTTGCATTGCCCTCCCTCACTCAAATCAAAGTCAACTGCAAGTCATGTCATCATTTCCCTGATGTCACTGTCCTCTTCAAAAACAAAGGACAAACGCAACAACAACCTGAAATATGAAGATGATGCTACTGATTACTTGCGTTGGACTGGAGATCTGTGCACACTCTGTGATTTTCCTTAATGTCCAAGGATACACGTTTGTAAGATCCTTTCCCAGAGTGGAGAGTGCAGTTTGATGTCATAGGAACAAAGTTAATTAATTTACCCAAGGAGAAAACTAAGACAAAATCAGGGTGGCTTTAATTAGTTCTGTATTCTCACAGACTAAACTTAACTGCCACAGTACCTTTTATAATGGTAATAAGAATTGGGTTTTAATGGAACGGAACTCTAAGGCCATTTATTCTAACCACCCCATTTCATGGGTGTGTCCTGGGTACAAGGGGAAATCACAGAGTGTGCCTGGAGCAATATAGACTTCCCAACTAATACAAGTGGTCAGTCAGTTAATTTGTAGTCTGTTGGCCTTTATGATTCTTAAACTTTAACATCTTTGTGAACTTACGTATGCAGAATTTTCATGTATTTGTGCTGGTAGCTATCTATTTAAGAGGTTTTCTTTTCACCATTTTTGTCTTCCCTGAAAAGCAATGAAGAACACAGTTAGCTATACATGAAGCTCAAGATGTGTTACAAAATTACTGAAACGTAGGACTTTCTTTCCCATGCCCCATTGTTTTGCATTTGTTTTCTGTGCTATAATTCATTCAGGGAACCTGGGCTGAAGTAAAGGTTTATAAGCTTGGCATCTTTTCTGTGGTATCATGCCTGAAGAAAGAATCCTTCATGGTTCCAAAGAAAGGTCTTTCTCTAAAGCTCAGCATGGACCCCAGGATCTCCTTAAGTTACCCCTTGGGAGTTTTCAGCTCTTCAGTCCTTGTACAGTTAAGGGTAAGTATGCATCATAGTAGTTGCCTTTCCTTTCAATTCAATCCACTAAAACCTGCATTGATTAAGTGCCTACTCTTTGTTCAGCTGATAGTGATACTAAGACACAAAGAAATAACTCCTGACCTTAAGGTGCTACTTGGGGAGTGGCAGGAGATGTGTACACAGACAAGGCAGTATGGGATATGCCAGGGAAATACAAAGTAAGTTTGGGAGCAGAGAGAGTAATAATAACTAATAGGATATGTCTGTTGTAGGAAAGAGCACCTTAAAGAGACATAGGGGTCCTGAGAAACAGAGGAGGGAAAGTGTTGAAGGGCATTTTGTAAAGGCACAGAGATGAGAGGCAGAAGATAATGTATGGGTAACAGCAAAGATAAAAGTTTGACTGGAATGTAGGGTGTATAAGGGGGATTAATATAAAATCCTAACAAAAAGATAGGCTGGAATCATACTGAGAGAATCTACACAATCATAAATTTGGAGCTTGAAGGGACCTTCCAGTGAGCTAATCCAACCTCCTTATTTTACAGATGAAGAAACTCTGGTGCACAGAGGTAAATGAATTGCACGAGGTCATACAGCTCTGGAATCTGAACCTAGCTCCTTTGGCATCAAATTCTCTGCTCTCTTCCCATTGCTCCATGTGACTAGATGTAAATGCCAAACAGAGGAGTCTGCATTTTATCTTGTAGAAATAAGTAGACACTGAAGCTTCTTGAGCAATGAAGTTAAGACTTGTACTTTAGGAGTCTCATTTTTGGAAGCTGTGTAGTTGAGGGATCAGAGAAGAAAAGTATTGGAGGCAGGAAGATCACCTATTAACCAGAGTTCAGGCAAGAAATAATAAAGACTTGAGCTAGAAGGGTGGCTGCTAGGTGGTGTAGTGAATAGAGTCCTGGTCTGGGAGTCAGGAAGACTTGAGTTCAAATCAGGGCTCAGGCACTTAGTGTGACACTGGGCAAGTCACTTTAACCTCTGTCTGCCTCAGTTTCCTCATCTGTAAAATGTAGATGATAATGCCACTTGTCTCTTGGAGTTTTTGTGAGCTTAGATGAGACAATATTTGTAAAGCGCTTAACAGAGTGGATGGCACGTAGTAGGCAATTAATAAATGCTTTTCTTCTCTCCTTTGCTTATCCCCTCCCATTGGAGAGAAGAGGATATTTGCAAAAGCTATTGTAGAAGTAGAATCTTAAAGACTTGGCAATGGTGCATTTGACAAATGGATGAATGAGACATAATATTTAAAATAATAGTAAGTGGATTATTCCAATAAAATGCCAATAATTCCTGAGTCTTGTATTTCATAAAGAATTCTGTGGTTATTATTTCATTTGATCCTTACAACAATCATGTGAAGTAGTTGGTACAAGTATTATGTTTTCCATTTTACAGATGAGAAAACTGAGGCTTATAAAGATTAAAAGCAATATTGAAAATAATGAGACATGGATTCTTAGAGCTCAGAGAGAATTATATAACATGATGTTTTATGAATATTTTAAGCTAATGTTTCATAGAGACTAAACTAACCACATTTTTTGGTATATATTGCTTGGTTTTTGTAATCTTTTTAAAATGTATTATTAATTTTTTAAGCATTCATTTTTTAAAAAAAATTCTGAATTCTCTCATCCCCTTCAATCCCTCCCCCACAAATTGGGAAGGCAAGCAATATGATATTGCTGTGAAATCAAGAGAAATCATGCAAAATGTATTTCCATATTAGCCACGCTGTAGAAAAAAGCACTAAAAATAAAGTAATAAATGTCATACTTTTAGAGTTTATCAGTTCTTTCTTTGGAAGTGGATAGCATTTTTCATCAGAAGTCCTTCAGGATTGTCTTGGATCATTACATTGATCAGAATATAGCTAAGTCTTTCACAGATAATCATCATATAATATTGCTATTATTACGTATAATGTTTTCTTGGTTCTGCCTACTTCACTTTGTATCCATTCATATACGTCTTCTCAGGTCTTTTAGAAAGCATCTTGCTTGTCATTTCTTATAGAGCAATAGTGTTCCATCACTATGAACCACAAGTTGCTCAGTCATTCCCCAATTGATGAGCATTCCCTTCAATTTTCAATTCTTTGCCATAACAAAAAAAGCTGCTATGAATATTTTTTGTAGATATAGGTTTTTCTTTTTTCTTTGATCTCTTTGGAATACAAACCTAATAATGGTATTTCTGTGTCAAAAGGCATGCACAGTTTTGTTTTTTTTTTATATTTTACTATTTAATATTTTAGTTTTCAACCTTGGTTTCCATAAGATTTTGAGTTACAAATTTTCTCCCCATTTTTACCCTCCCCCCTACTCCAAGATGGCCTATATTAGATCTGATTGCCCCATTCCCTAGTTAGCCCTCCCTTCTGTCACTCCACTCCCTTCCCCATCCTCTTTCCCCTTACTTTCTTGTAGGGCAGGATAGATTTCTATGCCCCATTCCCTATATATCTTATTTCCCAGTTGCATGCAAAAACCAACTTTTTTTTTTGAGCATCTGCTTTTAAAACTTTGAGTTCCACATTTTCTTCCCTTTTCCCTTCCCCCCACTCCGTCCTCCCTAAGAAGACAAGCAATTCAACATAGGCCATACATGTATCATTATGCAAAACCCTTCCACAATACTCATGTTGTGAAAGACTAACTATATTTCCCTCCATCCTATCCTGTCCCCCTTTACTCAATTTTCTCCCTTGACCCTATCCCTTTTCAAAAGTGTTTGTTTTTGATTACCTCCTCCCCCTGTCTGCCCTCCCTTCTATCATCCCTTCCTTTTTTTTACCCCCTTTGCCCTACTTTCCT
>CM053623.1:378946476-378964991 GCA_028646595.1 Phalanger gymnotis | reverse complement strand
TTGGTCTATTCTTTAAGGTGTTATTTTCTTCAGTATTATTTTGGGTCTCCTTTAGCAAGCCATTGACTTGTTTTTCATGGTTTTCTTGCATCACTCTCATTTCTCTTCCAATTTTTCCTCTACTTCTCTTACTTGCTTTTCCAAATCCTTTTTGAGCTCTTCCATGGCCTGAGACCAATTCATATTTTTCTTGGAGGCTTTTGATGTAGGCTCTTTGACTCTGTTGACTTCTTCTGGCTGTATGTTTTGATCTTCTTTGTCACCAAAAAAAAGATTCTAGAGTCTGAGTCTGAGTTTGAGTCTGAGTCCTTTTTTGCTGCCTGTTCACATTCCCAGACAACTACTTGACCTTTGAGTTTTTTGTTGGAGTATGACAGCTTGTAGAGTAGAGAGTACTTTGTCCCAAGCTTTAATGTCTAAGTACTGCTGTTATCAGAGCTACTTCTACTCCCCAATCACTGCAAGTTCTGTCACAGTAGTGCTCCTCCTCTCCCCAGAACCGCCAACTAGGACTGTGACCCATACCCAAGCAGGGCACAGTGAGAGAACCTGCCTCTTCACTAGCAAAGCCCTAATCCACCGCTTGACTCCTCTCACCATGTGAGCCAGGGACTCTGGAAGCACTGACCTTGGGGCTCTGGAAGCAGCTACAGGAGCTTCCTGACGCTTTCACCACCACAGCCATGCCACCTCCACTACCCCCAGGGCTGGGGCCAGACCGCTCTCACTCTGATTCAGCAGTTTTCCCACTAACCTACTCATTGGTGTTTGGTGTTTTTTGGTTGAGAAGTCTGGTAACTACCACAGCTCAAAGATTCATGGCCCTATGGCTTGCTCTGCCCAACTCCTCATCTGGTCTGTCCTGGCACAGCCCATGCTGTATATCTATATATCATTACTTCAAAGATAACCATGAATATACCTGAATGGTCCAGAATCACAGGATATAAGGAATTCTCTAAGTAGAAGACAGAGGAGTTAAAGCATTTATTGAAACTCAAAAGTAGTTGAACCATAGACCACTGTCCCCAATTCAACATCCTGGAAAGAACCTTCCAAAACCAGTATGCACCTCTCACAATAGTGACCACGATGCCACAGAAAAACATTATGGCAGCAAGCCAAGCCATACTGGTGCTTCCCTGCCCCCCCCCATCCCAATGCCAGGATCCTCCAGCAAGAAGACCACCCACTGGCCTCAAGCCCCTGCTCAGCACTCTCTGGTCTCCACGAGGGTCAGTCCTGCTTTTTTGTAGCCAGAGGTATGAGTTGCCTCCACCATTGCCACCACTTTTGCTTCATTCTCCAAGTTGTGTTCCAGCTAGCTGCCTGCTTCCTCTCTCCTTCAGCTCTTAACTGCTCTCACCAACTGCCTCACCAACTGCTGCTTAGCTCTGGTCCAACCGTTCAGCAAGCTCCTCCCATCACAGGCTTCATGTAATCATGTGGACTAGAACTCAGGCGCCTACCATTGGTTCCAATCCTAGCCACTCCCCCCAGGACCCTGAGAGCCCCGATCCCAAAGCCCAGTGAATGGGAGGGAAAGATCTTCCCATTCACTGATTGCCTTTACACTCTGCTATTTTGTGGGGTCCATAGCTCTACAATTTGTTCAGAGCCATTTTTTTACAGGTGTTTGGAGGGATTTGGGGGAGAGCTTAAGCAAGTCCCTGCTTTCCAGCCTCCATCTTGGCTCTGCCCTAGGCATGTACAGTTTTAGAGCTTTTTGGGCATAGCTCCAAATTATTCTCCAGAATACCTGGACCATAAACTAACCACTTGTGATGAAATAGATCACTTTCATTCTTTTTCCCCCTGAATTCTTGCCATATTAGCAGAAATTTCAAGTGTTATCATTGTGTAGTATCCCACCTTGCTGGGCTGGTTCTGCAGTAAATAGCTGTCACAGGTTCAAAGTTTTCTGTGAATCTTTGGCATCTCCTAAAATCATAGCTCATGCATATCCCACTGAAGTATTTACCTTTAATGATTAGCCAAAGGACTTAGAAGAAAAGACATTTAATGAAATGGTATAGTAAGAAATGTAGCAACAAAGCATTTTCCACATAAAACGAGGAGTCACTCTTCCAGGAGCATGTACCTAAGTAGTAAGAGTAGACATAGCATGGATGAAGGGGTGCACACACAAGGAATATGGCAAACAATTCAAGAGGCAACTCATGTCTCTGGCATTGCAGGACTGCTCCTAGGTAGGCCATTGTTATGCCAACCAATTCTCTTCAACAACTTGCTTGTTCTCTAGTCTTTGTTCAACTATGCTCATATGGACAGTGGACTATTATAATCTGTCTCTGCTGTGCTTCATTGGTCACCCTTCAAGGAAAAAGTGGATGCTGCCATCATGCTCTTTCATCCTAAAGTATATAGTCTTTCTTCCTGTTAGAGTTCTCGAGGGAGATGGAGAAGGAGAGGGAGAGGGAAAGGGAGAGGGAGTTTCTCCCTCTTGTTGCTCTGCCCAAAGGAAGGTACATCTGAAAATGTGGTATGGGGTATATATTACACAAATACGGAAATATTCATAACTAAATTGTTAGATGGATATGGAATTCCTTCCTAACCCTCAACCTTATGCTTTAAGTGGTACTACACCTAAATCACGTAAAATTGATTTTTAAAAATAGATATTATATATAGAAAACATAATATTTCACTGTTAGCATGCATCTACAATTTTCTGTGAGTGATTTTTAAAATTACTGTTCAATAATGAGGTTGGAGGAGGTGGCCCCCCACCAGTGCAAGTGCTAATAATTTCCCTGAGTATGATCTTGGAAGAAGTTACCATTGTCTTATAGTTGAGGTTGGGACTGGGATAGGGAGCTCATATATATAGTGAGGCTTCTTAGAAATGTTACATAGAAAATATTAACTTTAAACTTGCAAACAGAAAAACTTTTAATATACACAAATACAATTACTTCAGAAGGGAATCTCCAAAGTAGGGGTTGTTCTGGCAGTTTCCATATATAATGAGGGGAGCCAAATGTCCATGAGGGTTTGGAGGATTGTGCTGGTGTGGGGATTTTGAAGATGATAAAGAAACTAGCTGCCTCCTCTTAACTGCCCCCACTTTTAGAATATATCATAGCTGTCCCTATCCAGTCATGCACAGAGAAGTCTGGAAATTTGTTTTCTACTTCAATTTTATGTAGATGTGTGGATGGGAAGACAGTAGATACTTAACAGCAGCCATGTGTACCTCCTCACCAGACCACCAATAGTAATTTTAAAAATTTTCTATCAGAGATATCAGATCCAGATTTGCCTTGCTTTGAGAGGCTTACAAAAATAGAATATTAACACAGGAGAGTCATGGTCAGAGAAGGGTAACTGGGAAGTTACAGAGGTTGTGAGGGGAACAATAAAGCTGGTCAGCTGAGACACCCTTTAGAGAGGAAATGGTAGTATTGATTTGGCTACAGCTCTCAGAACAAAAAGTGAAAAGATGGAGGGTACCTATATGATATGTGTGGCTTCATGGTAGAAATGACTGGACTGAAGATAATTTAGAGGAGGATGGGAGCTGTTGTCATAAAAGTTTGGATTTATTAGACAAAACAATACAGACGAAACTATATTCTATGATACACCAAGACAAATAGCTCAGAAAAAATTGTATTTTGCTTCTAACAAAAGTTAATCAATGAGACTTAATTACTTTTTCTTCTAATTTGTTTAGGTCCAGCCAATTGATCCTTCCCTAGTGTCAACATTAAAAATGAAACAAGATCTTTATTATTCAGTAGTATCAACTAGCCCTTTAATTCATCTCCAACACCCAGCAACACATCCTTTTCATAAACCAGTCACTATCATCTTACCCTGCTCTCCAAATACAGAAAGAAAAATTCATGGTGCTGAGATAGACCATAATAGGGCAACTAGTGCTACTTCTAGAAAGATCACAACTTCCTACCCCATCCGGTAAGTAAGACCTTGACATGTTAACTTGGCATATCAAAAAATGATGAGAGAGACAGCCTGGTATAGTAGAGAGAAGATTGACATTGGAGTCAAGAAAACCCAAGTTTAAGCCTTGTTTCTAACACATACTACTTGTGAGACCCTGGGAAAATCATTGGACCTCGAAGGGCCCTACCAACTTTCTCAGCTAGAAGTTAGAGATGAGTTGCTAATCTAGTATGGGGAATCTCTAGGTCAGGAGTTCCCTGTGCTTAGAATGAAATGCTAGGTTTTGATAAAAGACTTGCCAGGGTCCCACCTTCCTGACTCCAAGTCCAACACTGCATCACCTAACTGTCAATATATTATACATCGTATCATATATCCTCTGTCATATATAAGAAAACTTATGAGTAAAATATAAAAATATGGGGTATTTCACTTTTAGTTTATCAATATAAATTGCTGTGCTTGAATATTTCGTGTCATTCAACGATGTCACTTAGAAGAAAAAGGGCAGTTTATTAGGTGAAATCCATTCAAGGCTATGGAATAGAATATTTTAGAGTGACAGAGAAAATGCATTTTTTTTCACACAAACACATGTATACATATTTATAATACTGCTTAATGTGTTTTTTGTTTCTTTGTTTCCATTGTCCTGATATTAAAATCATAGTGTTCAGAAAGGCACCCTGAAAAGGAAGATATAATGTATTTGAGGAAAAAATATAAATTGTTGAAATTTTACTTAGTCATGCCTGTGGTGAACCAGGCTTCCCTGGATACCATGATGACTGCTTGTCTTTTCCTGGAAAAATATAGTCCAAATTTTACACCAAACTGCATGAAGTAAATGGACACTCTGCCCCCTCCTGCTCTAAGGGAATGACTTAATTCTGTTGGAGCTACAAAGTCTGCAGATCCAACTTGACAAGAGTTTGGGAATTCTGCCTTAATCTAAGAGAACCCAGAAAGTAGTCCAGTTGCATATCCATAGGACTCCTCCCCTTAACCCAGTCTCTCTAGGAAATTGGGTAGTTCTGCTGATGTTCTAGAATTCTGAATTTGTTCTAAGGTGACAACTTCACAGGGTGGGAGTTTGAATCCTGGGATTACATTTCTAGACCTGGGATAAACTGTATCAATGTAGGCTTCGTTCGGGATACCAGACAGCATTGCACAGCAGAAAGAATGCTGACTTTGAAGTTGGATCCCACCTTTGATGTTTACTTTATGTGTAGGTTTGGAAAAATCATTCAACTTTGCCTTCAGTGACCTCGTTTGTTTGGAGGCGTGGGACTGAAGGCTTGTCTAAGCTCAAGACCCATCCACCTGTGATCTGACCAACATTTGCTTCAAAGAGCTTGGAATCATATCACTTCTCTGATCAAAAATCATCAGTGGCTCCCTACTACATTTGGAATAAAATAGAAATTCTATAAACTGGCTTTAAAGGCCATTCATAATTTTGGATCTAACCTACCTTTCAAGTCTAATCTTTTCCCCCATTATTTCTCTTCATGCACTTTGTATTATATCTAAAGGGACTGCTTGCCAACTTCAGTTCTCATCTTGTCTTCTTCTGTCTTTGATCTCGTGATTCCCCTATGCCTGGAATATACCCTCCCACTTATGCAACACTTCTCATCTCTGCTTCTTGCAATCATTCCTTTCCTTCAAAGTTGGATCCAGGGGTCACTTCCCCCATAAGGGCTTCTCCTAGTCCTCATATTTTGTACGGCACATCATCTGGACCTTTCCTTTACATTTATCCCATTCTGCCTTGTATCATAAATATTTGTGTTCCTGTCAAATACCTAGTAGATTATAAAATCTTTAACTGCAGGGACTCTTATTTTATTATTGCCTCCTCAGGACCATGAATACAGCAATAATATTATAAATATTTATTAAATATCATTGAAGCAAATTAAAGTAAATATCAGACTACTGAGAGGCATAGTAGATGGAGAGCTGGTCTCAGAGTGAGGAACAACTGGGTTCACATGCAACCTCTGACACTTACTATGTGACCCTTGACAAGTCACTTAACCTCTCAATGTTAGGCAACTCTCTATGACAATTCCTAATCTTTTTTTGTGTTATGAATCTCTCTGGCAGTCTGGTGAAAACCATGGATCATTCTCAGAATAATGTTTTTAAATGCATAAAATAAAGTACATAGTATTGCAAAGGAAACCAGTTAAATCAAAATAATTTTTTTTTTTTGCATTTTTTTCCTGCCAAGTTCACAAACTCTTTGAAATCTATCTATGGACCCTAGATATTTATGGATGCCAAGTTAAGATTCTCTGCTTTAACACAATTCTGGTTGTTGTTTGTTCTTTCCTTTCGAAGAAGACCAATGATATCATAGGGTGATGTCTTGTCTAACCCATCATATAAGTTTAAGAGAAGGTGCTAAGTTATATTGATCATATGTGGAACTTCCTCATCTAGGAATTACCCATACCAGTGAATTCAGAGGTCTAGTTCTTGCCTCCTATCCTTATGAAATTACTACTAAGAGAAATGAAAAGTAGGCTGAAGGGACTAAGACAGGGGTGGGGAATCTGTGGCCTTGAGGCCAGGTGTGGCCCACTAGGTCCTCAAGCATGGCCCTTTGACTGAATCCAAACTTTAGATTCAAAGGGCCCATTTGTTCCGTGAAGTTTGGCTTCAGTCAAAGGGCTGCACTTGAGGACCTAGAGGGCCATATATGTCCTCAAGGCCACAGGTTCCCTATCCCTGGACTAGAGTTTTATTCTTGGTTATTCTTGACTACTTGTGGCAGAGTGTTTAATGTTTCTGGAACAATTTTTTTAATGTCTGTAATTGTGATTTTATTTATAGCCATGTCACTAATTTCTTGTATGTTCCCCTTACATAGGGCCAAGAGTGCTTCTATAAGAAAACCTGGGGAAAATGTCAGTGAGTCCTTGAAGCTACTCGGTTTCAGAAGCAGAGAGGGAAGTTGGTTTGTCCTTGATGATATTGTTGTGAGAAATGTGCAGAGTGGAATTGTATCATTTGAATTGAATGAACATTTAGACAGGTAAAGCCTCAGTAAATGAGCACAAGGTTTGCAATGTCTTAGTTCTTGATGCGCCATAATTTATGTTTACAGATGCAGAAATCCTGAGATGAGTATCATAATTCAAGAAGTGGAAGTGCTGAAGAGTCATTTAGGCTGCATTGAAAATGCAAACCAGGGTTAGCAAATTTATGTGTAGGTAATATAAAATATTACTTCCCTTCATGGTAGTTTCACAAAAGATGTGCCCCCAAACTAATCTGATCTTATCTTGACAGTTCTAACACTTTTTTAATTTCAGCATGATTCTATGTTAATATCGTCGTTCCTGAAAGTTCCATAAAGATTGTGAGAAAGCTGTTTATTTTATGTTCGTCAAATGACTATGTTTATGTAGACTAGATTTTGTTTTTTCAGGAGTGGTTTCATTTTCTTTTCCCATTTCAATACACTGCAGCTGATCTAATTATAAAAATGGGCTTTTTTTTAAAGGTCTTAGGAGTCCATGGAGATATTAGAAGGCATAAAGAGATGGAAGCCATATGAAAAAGAATCTTTTTGAATGCAGATACACATATATAAATAGATGTATATATTCAATCTTTAGACTCAATCAATGGGCAGATATTGAAATTTTAAAAGTATTTGTTAATCTCAACAGTGTTTCAAATAAGTATGCAGAAAGTTGTCTAAAATGTTCAATAATATAAGTGAACATTATTGATAGTTATTATATAGCAGGCAAAGAGACCGTACCTAACATTTTACTAATACAAAGAGCTCTCTAGTGAGGAAACTTCCTCTTATCAGTGCAGGTCAGCAGCTTTTCTGAAACTTTTGACTTGAGAGACTTCTCTAAAAAAAACATATAAATTTGGTGACTTGTCCAGGGTCACACAGTGAGTATGTTTCAAAGGTGGGCCATGAGCCCCAGTCTTTTTTTTTTTTAGTCCCAGTTTTTCTGCATTATACCCTACTGCCCCCCATTATTAAACAGCACTTAGCCAAAATCTCTGCTATTTTTTTTTGAACCAAAAGGTATTATGTAGACTGAGGTAGAGTTTATTAACTAGTAAAGGTTCAGATGTTGATAGATTTTATGTATTTAAACTTTAGATTCACTATATATTACAGGGCAGGGAACAACATGCTACCTTTGATCTATATATGTAAAATTTGGTTTTTCACTAAGCAACTTTAAAATATTAAATTTATAAACTTTTTCTTTGTGTGATTTTATTTTCTAGGTTATACACACACATAATTTTTCTCCAGTTACACATTTAAACAATTATTAAGCTTTTTTTAAGTTTTGAGCTCCAAATTCTATCCCTCCTTCCCTCTTTCTGCTCTCCCTTCCCTTAGATAGTAAGCAATCAGATACAGGTTTATTTTATAGATTATATAGACATTATCTATTTTAATTGAACATGTGATTATCTCTTGTTTGTGATGATTTCTATATTACTCACTAGCCCAGTATATATACTGCATAAAGTAAAATGAATGAATTTCTCCATTGTCTTAGCGTTCTGTTCTCCTTGTCTACAAACTCCTAGATCAAAGGTTCTTTATCTGGGTTCCATAAAACTGTTTTAGGAATATTTTGATAATGATATTTCAATGAAATTGTTTTTTTTTAAATTCTATGTATTTATTTTTTTGCTTTTAAAATCATTATTCCAAGAAGGCATCCACATGCTTAAATAGAGCATTTCACATGGGTTCCATGGTACACAAAAATGGTTAAGAACTTCTGTTCTAAGTAGCATCTAAGTGGTGCAGTGGATACAACACCGGCCCCGGAGTCAGGACGACCTTAATTCAAACCTGGCCTTAGACACTTGACACTTACTAACTGTGTGACCCTGGGCAAGTCACTTAAGCCCGATTGCCTCAAAAAAACCCCCAAAAACCTCTGTTCTAGAAAGTGTGGTCTGCTATACTGCCTTCATTTCTTCTCTATTAGTTCACTCCTCAACTCTGTATTCTAGCACTTAAATAACAGTTCAACTCAACAAATCTTTATCTTGTACATGTTATGTTCAAAGTGCTATGCTAGAAACTAGAGATAAAAGAACAAAAATAGAAAATTGTCCCTGGCCTCAAGGAAGCTCACATGCTGATGGAGGACACAACATGTAAGCAAATAAGGAAATATAAAGTAATTTGAGGCACAAAGAGCACTAACAAAGGAAATAAGGAAGGCCTTTCATATGAAGTAGCCCTAGAGATTAAACTTTGAAACAAATTATATATTCTAAGAGAAATAAATGAGAATAGAAGACATTCTGGGCCAAAACACAGAAGTGAGAGATGGGATGCCAATTGTAAGAAGAACAAAAAGGCCAGTTTGGAATATAGAACATGGGAAAGGGAGTAAAGTGTGGTAACTCTGGAAAGGTTGAGTGAAGCATATTGTAAGGGACTTTATATGTCAGGGTGAGGTTTTTGTATTTTATCCTAAATGCAGTAGGGAGCCATTGAAGATTTTTTGAGCACAGAAGTGATTAAGTCAGAACTTTCCTTTTAGGAGATTATTTTGTAAGCACTAAGAGGGATGGATTGGAAAGGGGAGAGGGTGTAAGCAGGGAGACCAATGAGCAATCTATTGTAAAAGTAGCTAAAGGAATGGTAAGGGCCTGAAACAGGGTGGTGGTTGTATGAGTTGTAAGAGAATCGATGCATGTGTTATTACGGAGATAGAATCAATAAGATCTGGTAAACGATTAGCTGAAGGAGCAAAAAGAGTCAAGGGTGCCTCTGAGGTTGTGAAACTCGATGACGGTAGTTTTGTCAGCAATGTTGGTGTTTGGAGGAAGGGCAGGATGGGGATGCAATTGAAGCGTGTGATTGAAAACAATTCTGTTTTGTACATGTTGACATTGAGATAGATTTACTGACATTGGCCTCTCAAAGGTCAAAAATGGTCTCTCAATCATTTAGTCCAGTGACCAAGTTTTGAATATAATATTCAGTCCCCTGTTGCTCCTGAACATTTTTCTTCCCTTGGCTCCCAAGATGTTCTCCTCTTACTAAACTTAACCAGATGATTTTCAGATCTCTGTCTCTATTTCTGAGGTACTCTTCAGAACTCCCATTGCACATTTCAAGATGACTCCTCAATATCTCCACTTGAATGTTTTAGGGATCCTCAAACTCAACCTGTCCCAAGCTGAACTTATCGTCTTCTCTCCTAAACCTATCTATGCCCTTCCACACATGACCTATCCTTTTTTTTTTTATTAACAGCATGATTCTACCTCCAGTATCCCATGCTTGTACCTAGAGTCACATGCAACCATTGAATCTCTTTTTACTTCACAGTATCTCCTGTCTTTCTCTTCCTCTTCATTCCATCACTTATATTGTTTTATTAACAATCCTGCCTTGTTCATATCCCCTTTGCTTCTCATTATTGTATTGTTCTTATTTTTTCTTGCAGAAAGTGAAATTTTTTTAAATGGATTATTTTATTTTTTTCTAATTATATGTAAATACAAATTGTAACATTTGTTTTAAAAATTTTTTTTAGTTCCATATTCTCTCCCTTCCACTCTCCCCTCCCTCCTCATGGAGAAGGCAGGTAGTTTGATATACGTTATTTATTGTAATGTTCTCCTAACTAGTCTTCCTGCTTGTAGTCAGTCTCCTCTTCAGTGTATCTTCTACAGCTCCACCCAAGTGATCCTTCTAATACTCTGCTTCATGTCATTCCTCCACTCAAAATCTTCAGTGATTACCCCTTGCTGACTAACTAAAGCATACATTTCTGGCTCTATTATTCAAGATCCTCCATAATCTGGCCTCAACCTACCTCTTCAAGCCTTATTTCATGCAACATTACTTTATATATGAAACAAGGAACTAGTTGAGCAACATCATAAGAGTGTGTAAAATGTGCTTCTCATGTTGCCTGCCCAATGAAAAAATGGCTATGACCTTGTGAGCACTGATAAGTCAGAATAGCCATCAACAATGCTCTACTTAAAAGCAAAAAAAAAAAAAATAGATGCAATAGTAGGGCCATTTGCTCATGGGCCACATGGTAGCAGCCTAGATGAACAGAAAAAGGACAAAAGCCTTTCTGCTCCCCAAGTGCTTATAGCAGTTCTTACCTCCCCACTCTAACACCGGCAGGCAGGAAATAGAAAGTACTTTGGCCAGTTAATGCTTTTTGTAAGCCTTTTCAATGCTGTCTCAGCAGCCAGTTAAAAGGCTCCTCTTCTTTACATAAGGGGACTGGAAAGAGGATGTCTGTGTATTCTCTGAATTGGAGAGTGGGGACCTTTCATTAAAGGTCATCATGCCTTTCTGGAAGCAGGATCCTCAGCTTCCTCCAGATATACTGGAAGCAGGCAGAATACATTGTACCTTTTATAAGGATAGAGCTCCATTGGCCATAACTCTGTTACATGTATTCTCAATGCCAAATTGAACTACTAATTCTCTCTTTCTTCCCTGCCCCCTTTGTCTCTGTGCTTTTACTTACGTTTTCCTGCAAAATGAAACTGATTTTCAGCCATACTTTCATCTTCATCTGCCAACTCCTTAAGGCTTTCACTCTGTCCATCTTCAAACCAGGTCAAAATGACTTTTCCTTTCTCATTTCTAAAAAAAATTTCCTTTGCTTTTATCTATCTTTTGCCTTTGCTTCACTCTTACTTATTTTACAGTTAATTGTACATTGGCTTCTCCTTCTCCATTCAATTGGAAGATCCTTCAGACCAGGGCCTATAACAAAAATTATAACAACAAAAATAATAATCATAAACATTTATTTCATTCCTGGCTTTGTATCCCTACTATCTGACATAATACCTTGTGTATAGTGGTTGCTTAGTAAATATTTGTTGAGTTGATTTGAAGTAATCATTTTCACATATAAAAGTCTCTTCTATTTTGAAAAGGCTACAAGGGACATCCCTAATGCTGACACCCATCCCCTGCCACCCCATTTTTCTTTCATTCTTCTCAGATAAGTGTTCTCTATCAGCTGCTTTCATTTATCACCCCCTGTTTCTTAGGCTTGCTCCTTAAGGTACAGCCAGCTCTGCAGTCAGACTTCTTCTATTCTCATTTTACTAACACATCTTTCTTAGGTCATCAGTGACCTGCAACACAGCAAATGTGATGGTCTTTTATTAGTCCTATTACTTCTTGACTCCCATTCAATAACTTATACTATTGGCTATACCTTCCTTCTTCAAAGTCTGTCCTGACTTAGTTCTCGCACTGTTTGTGACCCTCTACCTCTTTGTATGTGTTTAGCTCTGCCTTTACCAAGTCCTCTTGCACCTTGTGCCCTCTAAATTCAGGCATCCTCCAAGGCTCTGTCCTTAGTTGGCTCTTCTCTCTCTACATTTCATCTGCTTTTATAATTTAAGCTACTTCCTCTATATAGGAGAGGCCCACATTTAAAAAATCTCTACCCTTCTTCTCTTCCAAGCTCCAGTTCCACTTTTTCAGCTGCCTACTGAACATTTTCACTTTGATATCCTGCAATCACCTCATAATCAACATGTCTAAAAATGAACTCATCATCTTCCCCCCATACTGGCACCCTTTCCTGACTTCCCTATTTCTGAAAATGATACCATCGTTCTCTCTGTCACCAAGGAAACTGGAAGAGTCTTTGTTGTCACAGTCTATATACAGACTAGAAAAAGGAATATTTCAGTCATCCACGTGATTCATTTTTGTAGGGACAGTTCTGATATTTTACTATATCAAATGGAAATGTAACTCTCTTATATGGTTTAAAACCTGAGAGTCATTCTTTTTTTAGAAAACTCCTACTTCATCCAGCTTTACCATATTAAATTATCCATTCTTCTTCTCTTGAGTTTGTCTTATTTTCATTAGCTAGTTTATTGCTGAGTTAATTTTCTAATTGGTCTTACATTCATCATAACTCTCCCTGTAAACCTTCAATGGTTCTCAGTTGCCTATTCGTATGACCTTTATGTCTTTTATATCCCATACAAAACCTACCATAGGACTAGGCATATATTAGACTTTCAGTGAAATAAACTTTGAATGAATTAATAAGTATAAATGAATTAATATAGTCTCTGATCCGACTATCTATCTTCTTTGCTTCTCCAGACACAAACTCCTATTTTCTATTTTTCAGCTTTTGTATATTCCATTGCCCTTTTTCAAATTGACTATCCCCAGCTAAGTTCTAACCCCCACCTTCTTCATGAAGCCTTTCCTGACCACCCCAAGACATGGTCTCTTTTCTGAATTTTTATTCTCCATACTATCCGAAACACTCAAGTGATGCTATTATTTTTTTGAGGGCTAGCAGAAGAGAGGAAGGATGAGACCGAAACTGTGATTTCATTGATAAAGGTAGTTCTCAGTGGGGAACTACATGTACCAATACTGATGAGTACTTTCTCTATAATTTGAAGTCTTAGAGAGTTGCTGGAGTCACTAAGAGGTTAAACACCTTTTCCAGGATCAAACTAGTGCCATATATTCTGAAATTAGACTTGAATTTAGTTCTTCCTAACTCTGATGCCAGCTTTATTCTCCCAGCCCTGTTCCTTACTTCCTCTGGACTTCAAAACCAGGCTCCCTCTACTGGAGCTCACTCTAGATCAGGCCTCCTTATCCTGGAACATCCTACCACCTTCATGGTCTACTCATCACGGGACTTTCTGCAATCTCCCTCCTCTCCTTTTTCTCATTAGTAATTTCTATCTGGTGCCTCTATTTTGTGGAAGGACTAAAGGTGACCTGCTTTTTTTCCTCCTCTTGGTCTTGTTCCTGAATTCTTCTGGACTTTAGAACTATGGCCCCAAGCCAGCTTTCTTTATATTCTTCCTATCCTGTCCCTTTCTTGTGGTGTCTTCCCTTATTAGAATGTAAGCTCCTTGTGGGTAGGGATTGTCTTTTGTTTTTTGCTTGTATTTATGTTCACAGTACTTAGCAAAGGGCCTGGCATATAGTAAGCACTTAGTGTTTGTTTCCTTCGATCATCTATTATACCAGACCACCTCTCTAGGTGGTATCATATACTTCCTTCATCCTTTGTTACCCTTTTACATGCAGATGCAATGTCTCTTCTACTAAATCATAAAGACTTCTTGGAGTCTTTCAAGAACAATGTTATAGGTAGTCGACAAGCATTTATTAAGTACCAACAAAGTGCCTGGCACTGTGCTAATTACTGGCAATAGAAAGAAAAGGGGAAAAACCAGTCCTCAGTCTAATGAGGGAGGCAACATAAATAAAACTATGTAAAAACAAGACACGTGATTTTGTTCCCAAGGCTAAATTGGAGCCAATCAACAGAGGGAAGGCACTGTCAATAGGAATTTTCTGTGCTGCCTTAGTATCTTGCACAGTGCCTTAACTCTAGGAAATTTTCTACAGGATGTGCTGACTAAATAACTCCACGGTCGCTGCACTTTGTGCTATATGAACAAAAGCTGTGCTTACATTCTTGGTCAAGTCAGGAAACCAATGAAGTCAGTCATTTGAATGTTGCCCCAGAGGCTGCTAAACAACAAGACGGGTGAAAGCTTAGGCCTAAATTCATTGCACTGACTGGCCCAATTGAATGTTTTTGCTGTGTGTTTGTGTGTGTGAGAGAATATCCATGAGGGAACAGCTCGATAGCTCTGCCTTTTTAGTAGTGGTTGGAGGTGATAAAAAGGTAGCACTCACTTCTTGAGCCAGCTCTTGTTCAAATGCAAATGATTTCCCCCTTTGAATATAATTTCTATAGGATTTGGTGGTATTGGTGGTTATGGTAGATTACAGTTGATTCACGCTTATATGGCACTTTAAGGTTTACAACTATGATAATTGTTATAGAAGTACTTTGAAGAATATAACATAGAATATGAAGTGTTTCTTATTTTTAACAAATGTAGACAATTTAGTAAGTATCATAATGTTTTTTTTTTTCTCAGAAGCATACACTTCAAATAAGAAAGGCAGCATGTTATGGTGGAAAAAAATATGATATTTGAAAGTCTGGAAACAAAGGTTCAAGTACTGAATTTACTACTTATTACCTGTGTGAGCATGGAAGGTCATTTGAACTCTCAGCCTTAGTTTCCTCATCTGTTAAATGAGGTTAATAGTATCAGTTTTTTCTACTTCTCAGGAGTTATTATGAGGATAAAATGAAATAATATGTGTGAAGACTTTTGAACCTATATAATTCTATGCAGCTATTAAGAAAAAAAGGGGGGAAAAGAAAGTCCATAGAAATTTTCTTTGAAAGACTTTTTAGGGTAAACATCACAGTCATTTATACTCTACCTAGACAATTACAAGGATAAGTATTTCAAGGTGTATATTTAATATAAGGATACTCTTTTTCACCCTGAAAAAGATATGTAAGAAAAATTATTTCTGAGTCAAGTTGATAATACCCTTTTCGTATTTGCTTAAGTTATAATCTATAACAGTGCTTGCTTTAAGAAACAATTACATTTTGAAAAATGGTGCTTCCTTTGTCCAGATTTAAATATGCTACACTGAAAATGTGTGGTGAGTTGAAAAGGAGACAATGGAGAATTATATATTCACCTTAGGATCATCTGTTTTCCGCTTATCTATCTCATTATAGAAGAACGTTGAATGCTTAGCATCTCCTCATTGGTACATTTCCACTCAGACTCATTTCCTAACTGTACCAAAGTCTATTGCCTCTATTAATGCACTGAATTGTCTTGCCACTCATCTATTTAACTTTAATTGAAGAGCAGCTGGTAATGGATTTTATTTATATGTCTATAACAGTTACATTATTTCCCGAGTATTTCTTTTTATTTTCCTCATGCAGATTTCTTGTGCTTCGCCTTTCTTCCACCATGGACAATTCCCATCTAGTCCTTTTCACAAAGTGTCTAGAGGAAGCTACCTTCAGTACCATGGCCTGTGTAGTACTATATCGAAATAAAGAAAACCCTCATAAAGCAGTTGTGTCACTAGTGCCTTCTAAAGATTTGAGCCAAGAGCTTCAGAGCCTACATAAGAGAGGATTTAGTGGGCCTCCAGAACCATCCCAGTTTTTCCAAATGAGAGAAGGAGAACAGATTATTTTAAGGTTTAATGGCAACATTTTTGCTTCAAGTAAGTACAAACACTTTTTTACATTTTCAAATATGTATTCTGCCCTATGCTTCATTCTATAGTCAGAAACTGGATTGTCATTATTCAATGGAAAGAAACCTACAGAAGTGTGGTGTGCTAGAAAGCGTTAGAAACTTGGAGTCATTGGTCCTAGGTTAAAATTCCAACTCTGTCATCTACTAGCTGTGTGACTTTGGATAAATCACTTTAACTCTCTGGGTTTCCATTTAATTATCTGTAAAAATAATGAGGGTTAATGTCAATCATCTCTAAGGTTGCTTCCAGCTCTAAATCCCATGCTTCCCTTAATTTTCTCTGTGTTATGAAAGGAAGGAAAAGAAGTGTCTTCTCTCCCATCCCTTCACAAATGAAAGCACAACCACTCTGTACTTAAATTTCATATTCCCATTTACTTTTTAAATAAGGAGTCATGAGCATCTGAAGTCACCTTTTTGTGATGTAATGATAGTCTTGCTACATCATTTGTGGAATGTACAGAGAATGAACAATGCCAGCTGCCTATGGGGAATACATGAGTATACCCTGGGAGAAGAATAAATTCAGTTATAACATGCATTTATATATTATATAGACAACTAGTAGCTTTGTTGTAACAATCTGGCTAGCAGCTGCTATGGCTGTGTAAAACCAACAACAACCAGCACACGGAATACATATTATATATATAATATATGTGTATATTATATATATATATATATATATATATATATATATATATATGGTTTATAAAACACTTTCCTTAGAATAACCCCATGCGGTAGATAGTTCAAATGTTATGACCCCTGTTTTACAAATGAGGAATCTGAGATTTAGAGAAATTTAATCACCTTTGCATAGTTCAAAAACATGAAACCTAGACTCAAACCTAGGTCTTCAGATTCTGAGTATGAGGCTCTTTTCATTAATCTAAGATGCTTCTCCTCCATGGGTCCTCCAAAATCTCAGATGGGAGCACAAAAAAAAGGATTTTCTCCCCTACATATTTAAAGAATATGTTCCTTGATATACAAGGAAGAAAAGGCCTTTGCAATGTAAAATGACCATATATTAGTCCAACCAATTTGGGATTCAGTTTAGGAAAGGGGAAAGAGTTGAAAATCGTGTGTGTGTGTGTGTGTATGTGTATGTGTACTGGGTTAGAGAGGTAGTTGGGGAAATGGAGACAAGAGAAAATAAAAGACTAAGAAAGCACATGAGATCAAATTGAGATGAAATAAAAGATAACAAATTCAAAGACAAGAGTAAATGATGAAAGATATGTGAGTGGGGAGAAGGAGAGAAGAGAACCAACCATTTGCTTTAGCCATTGTTATGACTGTATTCTTTTCCTTAAGATTCCTGTATCTCCACCAATGAAATCTCCAATCGATGAAAGAAATCTAGTAGTTTTCACAGCAGTAGGGGAAGGTTCAGTTGGACCATGTTCTTTTCTAGGATTCTTTTGATATTCTATTCACAAAGTGTGTCCTGGACACCCTTCCCTTTAGCCCTTCTCCAACTCTATTACAACTCTGTGCAACTTTGAAGCAGATTATTTTTTTAAAATTGAGAGATGCCCTTCCTGTGGTGCTTAAAATGTATCCCAGGAATATGTGGAACCCCTTCTGCGCAGCATCAGCCATTGTCTTAATCTAGGGGCCTTTAGTGAAATGAACGTAGTCTAAACTAGCCAAGCAGGGCTGTTCAAGTGACAAAGGAAATCATAGAAAAAAGAGGGGAGAGGAGAAAAGGGGAAAGGGGAAAGGAAGGGCAGAAGTTCCTTCCTGTTGGGCTTCCAGAGGAGAAGCCATAGTATACACCCTCGAGGACACAGACACAAAACGGAACCGTCCCACCCAAACAAGTCATGTGGATGACTGAAATATTTCCTTTGTTAGGCTTTGTATATTGGCTGTAGTAAATAGCACCATTGTTGATACTATCAATGAGTGTTTTAGTCTCAAATAGTCTCAGAACCTGGACGTGGGGAACAGCAGGTAAAGGAAGGGTAAATAAAGCAGAAACAGCTTGGGAGAATGAATGAATGGGACTGGCAGACTTTTGACAGTGATCATTTCCCTGTCTTACCAGTTCTCCCTGCATACTTCTGAGAGGACTCGGCCTAAGTGAATATTACTGTACCTCCCAGCAGTCACACTGTTAAGCAAGTCAAATTAACCAATATTTATTAAGACCATATGACGTACCAAGGTGGGGCTGTAGAGAAAGGCAAAAGCAGTGTCTTCACTCAAAGCTCACATTCAAATGGAAGAGACAACAGTATAAATAATTACATTATGTGATACACATAGTTGTAGTAGGAAGGCCGAATTTATGATCTCAAATATAATCATGTATATGTTTGAATGGTCTGAAATCGCAAGGTATGAGAGATTCTCTAAGGAGAAAACAACAAGAAATTTATTTAGGCCCCACCGCAGCAAAAACTTGAACC
>CM053623.1:378919999-378945976 GCA_028646595.1 Phalanger gymnotis | reverse complement strand
AATTTCTTGAAAGATGATATCTAGGCTCTTTTTTTGATCATGGCTTTCAGGTAGTCCGATAATTTTAAAATTCTCTCTCCTGGATCTATTTTCCAGGTCAGTGGTTTTTCCAATGAGATATTTCACATTGTCTTCCATTTTTTTCATTCCTTTGGTTCTGTTTTATAATATCTTGATTTCTCATCAAGTCACTAGCTTCCATTTGCTCCAGTCTAATTTTTAAGCTAGTATTTTCTTCAGTGGTCTTTTGGACCTCCTTTTCCATTTGGCTAATTCTGCCTTTTCAAGGCATTCTTCTCCTCATTGGCTTTTTGTAGTTCTTTTGCCATTTGAGTTAGTCTATTTTTTAAGGTGCTGTTTTCTTCAGCATTTTTTTTGGGTCTCCTTTAACAAGTCATTGACTTGCTTTTCATGATTTTCTCGCATCACTCTCATTTCTCTTCCCAGTTTTTCTTCTACTTCTCTAACATGGTTTTCCAAATCCTTTTTGAGCTCTTCCATGGCTTGCGACCAGTTCATGTCTTTCTTGGAGGCTTTTGGTGTAGGCTCTTTGACTTTGTTGACTTCTTCTGGCTGTATGTTTTGGTCTTCTTTGTCACCAAAGAAAAATTCCAAAGTCTGAGTCTGAATCTGAGTCCATTTTTGTTGCCTGGCCATGTTCCCAGCCAACTACTTGACCCTTGAATTTTCTGTGGGGGTATGATAGCTTGTAGAGTAGAGAGTACTTTGTCCCAAGCTTGAGGGGTTGCGCTGTTGTTTTCAGAGCTATTTCTACACGGCAAGCTCTGCCACACCAGTACTCCTCCTCCTCTAAGAACCGCCAACCTGGACTGTGACTCAGATCTAAGAAGGCTCTGCACTCCTGCTCTGATTGGCCACTTAATGCCTACCACCAGGTGGGCCTGGGGCCCTAGCAACTGCAGCTGTAGTTCTGTCCTCAGAGCTGCACCACCTCCTCTGCCCCTGGGGTGGTGTCCAAACCATGAACTCCTTCACTCTGTCCCAGCAGCCTTTCCCACTAACCTTCTTTGTTGTCTTTGGTGTTTGTGCGTTGAGAAGTCTGGTAACTGCCACAGCTCATTGATTCAGGGCACTAGGGCCTGTTCTGCCCAGCTCCCAGGTCTGCTTGGTCCGGGCGCAGCCCACTCTGGGCTCTGCTCCATTCTGCTCCCAGTTCTGTGCCATAGACCTTACCTAGAGACCATCCAGGCTGTCCTGGGATGGAGCCCTGCTTCCCTCTGCTATTCTGTGGGTTCTGCAGCTCTAGAATTTATTCAGAGCCATTTTTTATAGGCTTTTGGAGGGACCTTAGTGGGGAGCTCACACAAGTCCCTGCTTTTCTGCTGCCATCTTGGCTCCACCCATCTATCTAATTTGATTTTTCAAAAGAATTGTAAACAATTGCTCTGTCCTTGGAATCTTCCCAATTAGTTTTACAAATTCAATATATATACTCAGTCAGTATACCTTACTTTGATATTTCAAATGATACAAATGCAATTTCTCTGTCCTTAGGACCTTTGTATTTTCTCATTATGGAATATTTACTTTGTATTTGTCTTTTTTTTTGGTTCCATAAAGAATATAACAAAGTATTAATTGATTTATGGATTACATGCTAAGATGGTAGGAAAAAACATGTTGGAAGGCTTGGGAGTGCTATTTGCAAGTAAGAAGATGTACAGTAAGGTCTCTATTGCATGCATGTATATATATTG
The DNA here is from genome assembly GCA_028646595.1 of Phalanger gymnotis. Classification (NCBI taxonomy): domain Eukaryota; kingdom Metazoa; phylum Chordata; class Mammalia; order Diprotodontia; family Phalangeridae; genus Phalanger; species Phalanger gymnotis. Next base: position 378,944,258 of record CM053623.1, on the reverse strand, counting down.
ATATATATATATATATATATATATGTACATAAATATGCATACCTATCTATCAATCTGTCTCCTCCAATAAGTACCACACTGCTTCTGCATATATCTCACGCTCTTCTTAGGATCTAAGATTGTCTTGGGGCTTACAGATGGCTTTTAATAATGTTGAATGAATTATTTAGAACTTAGTATTAACTTATGTTCTGGCATCTAGCATCTTCTTGGGAAATGAATCATTTATGATGTAGGCAGCTTAATTTTCATAAATAACTTTTTCATGTTTCAAAGGTCTGCACTTTGCCAAAGTATTTAATCACTTGCCAGTATCACTTATAGTTTTACACATACAAGTTCTATGAATACTTGCTTCTACATATCCTATAAAGATTTTTTCCATCAACTTATAATATTGCAATTTACTTTCATGATCAATTTTGCTTTTAACATTACTAATCAGTCTCAGCATAGAAAGGAATTCAAGTTGGTGTGGTTACAGATAAGAAAGCTGAGGTTTAGAGAAATTAAAATGGTCATGTAGCTAATGATCATCTTAAGTGGGATCTGAACACAGGTCTTTGTGATTCTATGTCCAGCATGGTTACCACAAGGAGCACAGGTGGTGCTTTCATCACTCTTGTTTATTGAAGTCAATGGCATTGGAAGAGAAAGGCAGATTTGGGAAGGTAACGATTGGTTATAAAGATGATGTCTGAGAACAAGAATTTGATTTCTGGACCATGAATAAAAATTTAGGAATTATAGACTGTTCCCCAGGGATCAAGTGTATCAAACAAGGACTAATAAAAATGTATTTGCTTGGAGTTTTGGAAATCTAATTAAAAAACAAACAAACTTTAAACTAGAAAGGAAGAGTGAAATGTATCTGTGTATCTACCATGCTATGTAACATAGAGCAAGGGTTCATAATTTTTTTTTTGTCTCGTATATCTCTTTGGCAGTCTAGTGAAGCCTATGAATCCCTTCCAAAAATGCTGTTTTTAAATGCCTAAGGTAAAGTACATAAGATTACAAAGGTAATAGAATTACAAATAGAGATTTAATTTTCCTCCTCCAAGTTAATGGACTCCCCTAAATATGGACCCCAGAATAAGGTCTATTGCTGTGGAGAGAAATTACAATGTAGGAAGAATAATGGTAGAGACACCCAGAACTTTGCAAGAAACAAAATCCAAGAAATGACCCAGTATTTGTCTGTACACAAATGTACAAAGTATTGTTCAAAAGAAAAATGAAGAAGAGATCTTAATGCAAAGAGGCAAATTTGACTAAATTAGATTTCCAAAACTCCATGACCACTGATATATAAGATGGGGCCCATTAATGAAACATGATTATAGAATGTTAAATATATAAATATATTTATATTATTTATTATATATAAATGTGTAAAAAATAACAGGTTAGCATTGTTAATTAAGAAGATATAATTAACATGAAAAAAAAACAGAAATCAGAGAAGGGAAACATAATGGTTAAGCATTTGGGTGAAGATCTGGGGAATTGCATTCTTCATCTGTTTTTCACCAACATAGAGGAGTTGTTTACTAAGAGGGAAATGAACCCTTGAAAATTGGGAACCTTGAGGTGAAAAGAACATTCCATCTTAGAATGTACAATAGAGGGGTGGCAAGTTGGGCTAAATTTCATGTGCCTTAGGTTTTGGAAGTATAGATTTCAAGATTCAAAAAAAGGATGGATAGCATTTCATAACCTAAAATTCTATAGGGAAAGTTAGACCAAGAGTCATGGGAAGAGCTAAAAAATGTACTCCTGAAGACAATAAAAGAAAAGATGTCAATGAGGAGGATAACGTGTGAACTATCTCAAGAGACTAATGCTCAGGGAATTCATCATCATCATCATCATCACTAGTATTTGTATAGCATCTACTATGTGCCAGGCACTGTGGTAAGTATTTTATAAGTATTATTATATTTGATCCTCACAACAACCCTGGAAGGTAGGTGCTATTAATACAGTTGAGAAAACTGAGGCAAAGAGAGGTTGAGTGACTTGCCTGGGGTCACATAGCTAGTAAGTTATCTGTGTGAGAATTTGAACTCAGGTCTTCCTGACTCCAGGCTCAGGGCTCTATCTTCTGTGCCACCTAGTTGCCCTGACCAACTTTGATTTTTAAAATACATGTAAAGAAGATAGAATCAATATATATTGAAGATGAGTACAACAGCATAGGGTAATCCTATTTAGAATAGTCTTAAGTATGTTTAAACTCAAGGTAAATTAAGCAGGTGAAATAATGTTTTTTTTTAAAAGGCTTTTGTTTTTGTTTTTGTCTTCTATTTACTTTCTAAAGCCACATTAGAGAAAAGAACATATTTCTTTTTGAAGGCACAGAGTCACGACATGTGATAGATGAGACAAAGATAAGTGATGATGAAGAGAAAGGCCTTCTGTTAAACTCTTTCCTTCTAATTTCTCTGCCAAGGTGAAGACTTTTGGGGCTTGAAGAACAAAGCACGAAATGCTGATAGGAATTCGATAATCTGAATATGTAGGGAGATGGGGGACATTTAATCACGTTTGATGAGTTCAAGCCATCAGGGTCGAATGACCTACATCCCAGAGTGTGAACATTGAGTCACTGCCAATAAATTTCAAAAGACTTTGGAGAACACTAGAGGTCCTACAGGATTGAAGAAGTACAAATATTATACCACTATTAAAAAATGAAGAGAATAAAATTTGCAAAGTAGGGGTCAGTGAGATCAACTGCCGTTTCTGGGGAAAATTTTAGAATATTACCATTATAGAGATAGTGAACATTTAGTGATCACAGTAATCCAGGATGACTTCCAGAACATGTCCTGCCAGACTAATTCTGTTTCCTTTTGTATAAGGTTATTAATCTACTAGATCAAAGGGATGCTTTTGCTATAGCCTACCTAGATTGCATCAAAGTATTTGATAAGATCTTTTATGCTGTTACTATGGAAAAGATGAAGAGGTATGTTAGGCTATGGTAGAGCAATTCAATGGATTTAGAATGCACTTAATAGATAGACCCAAAGAGAAGCCATTATTAGTTTCATATAAATTTGGAAGGAGGCCTTTAGTGGATTGCCATAAGGATCTATGCTCATCCCTCAGAGTAACTCAGGGGATCAAACAAGGCTTTGGGGAAAAGGTGACTATTAGTGTTTCCTCTCATCCATCTCAGGGTACTCATGTTTCCCCAACTTCCCTCCTATTAGGATCAGTGGTGTATAAGGATCTAATAAATTCAGCTCACAATTATATGTAAATGAATGATGATTTCTTCTATACATATCTATATGTGACTAAGGACAAAGAAATGATTCTTTAATTGCAGATTTTGAAATAAGAATAGTGATGTGAGGAGCAATTTTATTGCTCAGGAAAAGCACCATAAACCATAATTTAAAATAAAAATTTTATGACAAATTCATTCAGCAGGGGTTGGCTGCTTATATTCAGCTGCAAACCTTTGCCCTGAAAGCTCAACCTGTTTTATGCCAGAGTGGTCTATTTGCTTCCGTTTTAAAATAGTTCCTAGCTTGGAGATTTATGTAAGCAATCAGTTGACCCTAGTTCTGCTTTCAAGTAATGCTAGTTAAACAATGAACTTCCCTATTTTTCAACTGAACTCCTGACATGTGATTTCTAAGTAAATGATGAAGCTGCTCAAAAGCAATTGTTTTCTCTCAAAGTCAAATAACTTTGCTGGCACAACCTGTCTAATAGAGCAGAAAGAAAGACAAGCAGATGGGTTTGATATAATTCTTCAGAATGTCTACTTTTCACTGAGCTTCATTTTCATTTCTTTTTCCCCCTCAAACAAATTGATTGATGGATTTCCCTACAACATAATCCTGGATAATTTTTAAGGGTTTACATAATCATGTGAATCTTTTTTTCTTTTTTAAATCCTGACTAAATTGTTGAGGATAGTAGAACTGCTTAATTTTTCCCTCTTAACATCCTTAAATTAAAGGTAATTTACATATTACCTATTTAAGGTTTGGGGTTCTTTTACATTGTAAGATTTATAGGATGGCCTCAAATTCCAAGGACAAAAAAATCTCTAAAACATAAATAATCATCAAAAAAAAAACCCAGGAAAAAATGGTTTGTAGATTCTCCTTGAGAGACAAAATAAAGGAGCTAGCAGGTTTGGTTTCATTCTGTGCCCAAGGGCAACAAAACCATTTCATAGGAGCCCCAGTAATTTCACCTTACAGTGCTCATGGTAAACATAAAAAGAACTTTGAAGATAATTGTAGCTTATGTGACAATATTTGTTCTAGAACATAACTATAAGGAAATTCTATGAGAAACATGATAAAGTCCTCTACACCAACTCATTGATGCTAATTGACTTCAGTATGAAGGGAGGATGGCAAAAAATGTTTTGGAAAATGTAATTCAGTATTAAGAAACAAAAAAGGCTGAAGACATAAAACTAACTCAGAAGTTTTATGTTAAAGATCTTGAATAATCTTTTAAAGATGAAAGCAAAAGGAATCTGGACCTGACATGCAGTGAACATGACTATGAAAACTAGAACTGATTGTATCTTGAGAGTCAGGAAATGACTACATTCTAATGTGAGAGTTATTTCTTAACTAAGTCTTTGCAGTCAGAACAGCAGCAAGTATTTATCAGAGCAAATGTTAAAATCCATGTCAAAATAGAAAAAAAAGAATAAAGATGAGAAAAAGGTAATGAATAAATTTACACAAGTTCCCACTTGATGCAATCAAAGAAGCTTTTGATGTTAAAAAAAATCGAAGTTGATTACACAGACTGTCAACATTTCCTACAAACATTTAAAAACATTAAGCAAACATCACAACACGGAGGCCCAAAGAATCCAGAAACCATCTCAATTAGCAGATAGTTGATCTCTATTCCAAGAAAGAGCTATAAAAGCCAATAGCAACCCTAGTTTAAAAAAGAAATTTATTTACAAAACGTGATATGGGAGGATGGCAAAAGATTAAGAGCAGTATCACATCACAAAACAGAGAAGAGTGGTGCAGAGGAGGAAAAAAAATTGCAGGAAGCATGGCAGGAGATGAGTCTTAGTCAAAACATGCCAAGTTTATTCACACTTGAAAGTGGAAGAAAGACCAGAAAACTGGAACAGGTCTTTTAGAATTTCTTTAACAAACTATTTTCACCACTAATGACTGTGTAACTACTATATTTGGATTCTAATACACAAGTCCCAGATGTTCTATATGAATAATTGGAAATGATACTAAAGAAGAAGAGTACAGGAAGAATAGATGGAACTGACCAAGTACCTACTCTACGCTAGGGATCAGACAGTTTTGAAATCATTAGAACATTGATTTTCAAGATGTCTAAAAGAGGGGAAGGTATTGAAAAATCAGAAAAAAATCAAGGATGGTGGAAAGGGGTTCAACCTCCTCCCCACTTCAATTAATGTAATGACAGACAATCTGGAACTTGATCATAAAGTATTAAGGGCAAGGGAAGGGAATGTGATCCTCTCCCTTCCTCCCCATTCTCAGAATCAGTAAATCAATCACTCAATCAATGTGCCTAGAATGTAATTACAAAGTAGATGTTAGGGTATTTTACCACAAACCTACCAGGGTATGTGAGTAAATCCTTACTAAATCTGAGAGGATTATAGGGCTTTGGCAATTGGATAAGGGCAAAATGATACCACTCGAGAAAAATCTTGTGATTGGTTGAATGAGTCACTCTCTTGGGCTTACATATAAAAACAGTAGATCAGTTCAAGAGTGGATTTTTCAAGTTTGGGAGAATATTATTTTTTGCCACCAATAGTGATTCCCTTAGCCTTCCACTGACCATGGGATTGGGGAGACTAGACCACTGGAAAATTATGTGTCCAGCCAGAAGTGGACAGACATCCTAAGGACAGGACAGACAGATATAGACAGAAACAGTTCTAGACAGTATGATTCCTAGGGGAAGAGAAAAGCTCTGCCTATGTACTCAAGAAAGGATGAGATCCTGGGAGCCCAGCTGAGGGTCTCACTCAGCTTAGAGCTGCACCTTAGGTGAGCTGGGTGAGGACTCTGCAAAGAAAGAAGGGAATTACAGTACCAGGATTTGTGACTTATCCTTTGCCACATGTGTATCCTACATCCTATCATATTACTCTAAATTTGAACCTGTTTCTCCAATGAATGATATGTGTATTTTTGTCAGAGTGAGCCCTAGGTTATGGGAGGGGGACAATCTTTTGTATTACTTGTTTTTACAATATCATCTTTTCTAAAAGAGTTAATTAAATTGATTTTCTAATTTTTTTTATTTACTGATAGTTAATGAGATAAACACAGGTGGACGCTTAAAAGCTAAGTGTTAGAAGTTAACCCTAAAAGGTTATACTGAAAATCCTGAGAGTATAGACTACTCCAAGGTCAAGATATTCTATTGGTCTACATCCCCTCAAAACCATGAGGACCCATCAATGTGTTTCTTTTTTCCCAGTCAGCCACAGGATACAATTAGCTCAAAGCAATTAAAAGCAAAGCAATCAAAGCAAATGCATTGAATAAAAAAACATGGTAATAGAACACCTTCCTCACTAAACTTGAGGTATATTCTCTGACAAATGCACATGCCATCATTTAGAAGAATGGGTATACATGGGAAATAGTGCACAAAAGGTATTCATAAGGAACAATGTTCAAAGCACAGCTCTCATAGAGGATATGCATGGAAGGACAACCTATGCTTCCTGATGCTTCAGGATGCCAGTGATTTCTGGTGATATTATTGTGCTGGCCTCACTAGGTCTATTCCCCTCTGGATGTGACATCTCCTTTGTGATTGTTATTTTGAAGGTTTTGCGGTGATTTCTAGTATTTGCTGCTTTGCAGGGTTTACGTTTCCAGCTGGGTATGTATTTCCTGGTGGGTATTGGTCACTACTCCCATTATTTGACTAGCATCATCTTGGAGCTATCTTCTTATGGGAAATGATTTTCTACAGTGGGCCAATCATCGTGGTCATACAACTGATTAAAATAGGTAGAGAATACTGGGTTTGTATTTTCTAATCTGTTGATTATTTTAAAAAGAATGATAGGCTAGATTGGCATGCTGCTTTAAAGTCCTTCTTCTCCCAAGGTGAATTCCATGGAGATGTCAAACTCAGAGAACACTCTTCCTAGCACCTAGCGCAGTTTATTACATAGTTTTCTGACAGACTTTAGAAGCCATCTACTCAAACCCTCTCATTTAACTGATGAGTAAATCAAGGCCCAGAAAGGTGAAGTCGTTCATCCAAGGTTGCAGGGGTAGTAAGCTGCAGCACAAGCCAAGAATATGAACTGAGGTCCAGTGACTCCAGGTTTAGCATGCTTTCCAGTACACCATGATACTTCTTTGATAGGCATAACCTGTGGTAATTTAATTCAGCAATTCTCTGATTATCAGTATCCTTAGGTACTCCAAATGGTTTACTACCATCAATGGGAGATATCTTGTAAACAGTCCAAATTGAAAAAACTTCTATGTGTCTGTTTCTGTTTATGGATGACAGTGGCCTTATGGAACTGAGCCTTAGAATACTATAGACCTTTCTCAATGAAATTCATGGCCACTCAAAATCAATTAGCCTGAATTATTACCAAAGAAAAGAAGTGGATGAAGAATGGCTATTTTCTAAACTATGACATGAAGTTCAATAGGCAGCCCATTTATTTAGTTAATCAATACAGATGTGTTGGGCAGGCCCTGCAGATGAACAGTGAGCTGAATCTGAGTTGGATTTCTTACGGGAAATTATACAGTGCTTTTCTAAGGTGTAAATGCTCACACTGAAAATTCAACAATGGCCACTCATGAGCCAGTTTGGGCTGGTTCCATCATACCCCTGCCCATATATGTGTGTGTGCATTGTCTTCCCTAGTTAGGCTGTAAGCTCCCCAAAGGCATAAGCTACTTGTATTCCCAGCCAACAGCATAGTGCTTGGCACATAGGAAAATGATTGCTAATCAACTGACTTGACCAACACAGGTCACATAGTAAATCAAAGACATAGCAAGACTTAGAAGGCAGATCTCTCAAATCCAGTCTTCTTTCCTCCATACCACTAGTATTAAACAAAAAGTTCAATACAATCAGCATTTGTAGACATTTTTGAAAAGGAATAATAATGTACATGATCATCCTTTGACATATTTGAGTTGCTGATATTTGTCCCAGAGTTAGTACATTATTTGTTCAATCTTATATAAGCTTACTGTTATGTCTCTTATTTTTGTAAATTTGATTCAGATCCTTCTATCTTTAAGAAATGAGGTCTTATCAAATAAACTTACTGTAAATTTATTTCTGTTTCCTGCTTTCCTTCTAATTTAGGCTGCATTAGTTTTATTTTTGCAAAAGCTTTTTAATCTCATGTAATCTAAATTATCCATTTTAAATCCTGTGATGCTCTCTCTCTCTTGTTTGGTCATAAACTCTTCCCTTATTCATAGATCTGACAGGTTCATTTTTCTATGCTCCTCTAACTTACTTGTGATATCACCCATTATGTTTACATCGTTTATCCATTTTTACTTTATCTTGGTATACAATGTGAGATATTGATTTATGCCTAGTTTCTGCCAAATTGCTTTCCAGTTTTCCCAGTAATTTTTGTCAAATGTTGATTTTTTTTTACCCCCAAAGCTTGGATCTTTGGGTTTATCAAACACTAGATTATTATGGTTATTTGCTACTGTGTATTATATATCTAACTTATTCCACTGATTCACCACTCTGCTTCTTAGCCTGTACCAGATCGTTTTGGTGATTTTCACTTTGTAATACTGTTCGAAATCTGGAACTGTTAGGCTACCCTCCTTCACATTTTTTTTTCATTGATTCCCTTGATATTCTTGACCTTTTGTTCTTCCAGATGAATTTTGTTACTATTTTTTCTCACTCTACAAAATAATTCTTTGGTAGTTTGATTGGTATTGCACTGAATAAGTAAAGACTGACAGAATTGTCATTTTTATTATATTGGCTTGGTCTACCTATGAACCTATAATATTTCTATGATTGTTTAAATCTGTCTTTATTTCTATGAACAATGTTTTTTTTAGTTGTGTTCATATAATCCCTGGATCTGCCTTGACAAACAGACTCCCAAGTATTTTATATTGTCTTTAGTTATTTTAAATGGAATTTCTCTATCTCATGCTGCTAGGTTTTGTTGGTAGTATATCAAAATGCTAATATTTTGTATGGGTTTATTTTATACACTGCAACATTGCTAAAGTTGTTAATTGTTGTTTTTTTGGTTGATTCTCTAATGTTCTCTAGGTATATCATCATATCATCTATAAATAGCGACAGTTTTATTTCCTCATTGCCTATTTTTATTCCTGCAATTTATTTTTATTTTTTATTGCTAAAGCTAGCATTTCTAGTACAATATTGAATAATAGTGGTGACATCAACTGATAGGCACCCTTGCTTTGCTCCTGATCTTATTGGGAAAGCTTCAAGTTTTATCTCCATTACAGATAATGCTCGCTCTTGGTTTTAGATATCTACTACTTATTATTTTAAGATTCCTACACTTTTTAATGTTTTTTAATAGGAATAGTTGTTGTATTTTGCCAAATGCTTTTTCTGCATATATTGAAATATTCATATGACTTTTGTTATTTTTGCTATTGATATTGTCAATTATGCTGACAGTTATCCTAATCTTAGCCTTGCATTCCTGTTATAAACCCTACCTGGTCATAGTGTATGTTTGTGATATGTTGCTTTAACGTGGTAGCTGCTAAATATTATGTGATCCTGACTCTAGCTCCACAATATTTGAAATTTTTTTGGCTGCTTGAAGTATTTTTCTCTTTGAGTTATGAGTTCTGGAATTTGACTATAATACTCCTGGAAGTTTTCATTTTGGGATTTCTTTCAGGTGGTAACTGGTAGATTTTTTTCTATTTCTATTTTACTTTCTGGTTCCAGGATATCTGAGCATTTTTCCTTGACAATTTCTTGAAATCCAATGTTTAGAATATTTCTTTAATAATGGCCTTCAGGTAAACCAATAATTTAAAAATTATTTCTCCCTAATCTATTTTCCTGGTCAATTGTTTTTCCAGTGAGATATTTCACATTTTCTTCTATTTTTTTCTGTCTTTTGACTTTGTTTTATTGTTTCTTAATGTCTCATGGAGTCAGCTTCCATTTACCAGATTCTAATTTTTAAGGAATTATTTTTATCAGTGATTTTTTATGTCTTTTTCCATTCAGCCAATTATGTTTTTAAGGTGTTATTTTCTTCAATATTTCTGTATCTTTTTTTTTTTTTTTACAAATCTGTTAATTGTCTTTTCATCTTCTTCTTTCTTTACTGCCATTTCTTTAGCTAATTTCCCCCCTATAACTCTTATTTGATATCAAAACTCTTTTTTAGCTCTTCCAGGACTTCTTTTTGGGCTTGTGTACAATTTACTTTTTTTCCTTTAAGGCTTTGTTTGTAGCTGTTTTGACACTATTGTCTTCTTTTTAGTTTGTGCCTTGATCTTCCCTGTTACCATAATAGATTTTTATGGTCAGGTTCTTTTTTGTTGTTTACTCATTTTTCCACCTTATTTCTTGATTTGGAACTTCATGTTAACATTCAGTCCTTTTCCCAGCATGGAATGGGGTGAGGGGAAGAACTGTCTTGAGCTTTAGGCTTTTTTTGCACCAGTGTTTTCAGAGGTAGTCCTCAGGGTTGGAAGTTTTCAGTGCTTCTAAGGTGGTGTGATCTGGGGAGAGGTATAGTCACTGCTCTCCTGGTCTTCATTCTGGTCCTTACCCAGAAAGGACCCCTGAATGCATGAGATTGCAATTAATATCACTTCTTAGGGACCCTGTTCCCTTGGGACCAGAAACAATACTGTTCCTTAGAGTCCCTGATCCCTTGGGACTGGAAGTGATCTGTCCCTCAGGACTTTTGCTACCTCTTGACCAAAAGTGCTCTTCCCTGCCAGAGTTATAACCCAGAAGTGAGTATAGGCAATGGAGTTGCCAAACAGTATCTGGTCCTATGTCCAGTACTAGCACAGGGGTCCCCTGAAATCTCTTTGTGAGCAGTTGCCAGGTCCATTTTCCATCTCTACCTTGAGAACTCCCAAAGCTGCTACTGTTTCTGTCACTACCACTTAGTCCCACTCTTCTCTGTTATAGATCTCTCTCTCTTTTCAACATCCTGTATTGTCTTGGGCTGGAAGAATGTCTTACTCTGACCTTTTTTTGGCTCTGCCACTCCAGAACTCGATTTGAGGCATTATTTTAAAATTGTTCCGAGGGGGATGTTACAAGAACTCAGCTGAATGCTTTCTCTACTCTGCTGTCTTGGTTCCACCCTCAAGAGTATTGTTTTTGTATTCTAGCTCTATCAGTTACTGATTAGTTGTATGACTTTGGGTTAGACACAATCTCTTTGAGGCTCAGTTTCCTTGTCTGCAAAGTGGGGTTAATATACATTTATAGTGCCCACCTTACAGGCTTGACAAGTAGCTTGGATGAGATAATGTATGTGAAAGTATTTTGTAACTGTAAAGCACTAACCATTACAGAAGCTATTATTTCAAGCTTCAGAGATTCATCTTAAAGATATCAATCTTACTTGGATAGCTTTTATTTGGTTAGTGTGAGTGCTGCACAGTGATTTTTATGGATTATAAAAATGACATTAACGTGTATTCTTTGAGCTGAATTTGCTGAAAGTTTTGGATCAGCATCCAGTGACGTTAATCTTAGCCCAAGTCTGGGAAAAAGCAATTGCTGAGCACACCTAGACTCCAATGCACAAACTAATTTTGCACACCATGCACTGTAGTTCCTCTATTTCTAAAAAGGGTTTGGGCTTGTATAGGTTATTTGTACAGATTTTGTCCACAAATTAATGACTTACTTCTCTTGTTCCTCTGCCTCCTTTTCATCCAATAGCATGAGAAATTAATCAACCATCCACAGAGCACTAAACGAATGTCTACAGATCCTTCAGGTAGGTAACCATTTTTCCAGGTTGCATTCCATCATCCCAACATTTTCGTATGAGTAGGTCTCTTTCTGAAAAAAAAAATAATAGAAAAATTGTTTTGCAATTAAAAATGTAAGGAAGTTGATTATAAAAATTGCTTTCCACTCAAGGGTGCTATAAGAGTAATGTTGATTCATCAACATAATAAATGCATTGTCCTTTAGGAAATACATGTACAAATGGACTAATATTTTAAAAATATTCCCCTAGTGATAATTCAATGCAGATGAAATTAAAGTGGTATTAAAAACTACCAGAAATGTGGATGGTTGCATACATAGGCTAACTCATAGAAGTAGTGATTGCTGATTCTAGTAAACAAATAATTGCAGTTTGTACCTGAGTGCTGACTAGTAGGTTTTAAATATTAGAATATGATAACTATCCCACGTATATGAGGTCAATAATTTTAAAATGCATGTATTTCAGTGTACTCTGCATAGAAATAATACCCTGTACTTATTTACTGCTCATTCACAGCTATGCTTAAAGTAATCACATAACAATTGTGGACACAGGAGTAGAAATAGGAATATTTTTCTACCCTGTCTCTGAATGAAACCTGTTTTATTAGTAAAATAGCTTATTATTTAGTAATTCACATGTACCAAGTAAGTGAGCCTCAAATGAACCTCAAACCTTATTTTAATGGGATTGTTATGTTATACCACACCCCCGTTTCTAATAACAATGAACCCTATGAGGCAGATTGTATAAATTCTACTTCTTCCATTTTACATATGAGAAAACTGAGGGTAAGAGAAATTAAATGGTTTGCCCAGGGTCACACAGCTAATAATAATTAATACTCAGTTCGAATTTGTGGTTTCATTGACAAGGCTTAACTCTCAGTAAAGAAATTTGCCATTCATGCAGCTTGGTGACTCATTCATTCTTAGGGACTTTCCTGGAGGTACTGAGAGATTATGTAACTTGAACACTGTCAGACAGTTAGTATATATCAGAGGAAAGATGAATCTGGTCTGCTTGACTTCCTGGCCGGCCCTTTAACACTGTGAATGTTGCCTCTTTGCTACCATTTACATATTTCTAATTTTCTTAGAAGATGAAGCTCTCAGCAGCTGTTTTAAAAGAGGGTGGTACCTGGAATAGTGGTGCATAGAGCAGGGAGTCTATGTATAATACTGATGACTTTGTCAATGTAGAAGTTCCTGGAACCTCCCCCATTAAAGCAAATTGTGAGATATATAGTAATCATGTGACAACATACAGGATCACACAGTAAATTTAAGAAGTAGGATTGGAATCCAGGTTTTCTTGACTCCAAGCCCACCAATGAGTCTTCTTGGCTCCATGTCCTGAACTGTATACATTTCATTTTGTCTCTTTATATATAGTTAAAATATAAATGATTCCAAGTCATGTCATAAACAGACAGGAATATTTTTATATATAGAAACTCAGGTTTTAATGTATTCTCACTGTGTAAGTTTCTCCTCATACATATGACAGTTCTGTACTAAAAAGGTAACAGAATTTCTCTGAGGCTAATCCTGAATCAATATCAAATGGTCAGATTGGCTCATTTCAGCTCTAGTCCCAGGCTCTTCAGTGCTGCTGTTAAACCTGTAATCTCTCTCTCCTTTAACATCAGGGTGGGAGAAAATTTGCTGCCTGGGAATTATTGTGTGGCTAATGCATAAGTAAAATTCATCATGAGGAGAGAATTTTTTTTTTTAAGCATAAAAGCTCCCTTAATATATACTACCAGGAACAGATGAAACCTGGCAGTTGCAGTGAATCAGACACCCTTGAGCAGTTGCTGAAATATTACAAACAACTGTCTCCTGGGTTGCATTAAATCTTCCTCAGGCTCTGAAGTTAGAAGCCTGCATTTTCACTAAAGAGATGGGGAAAACCAGATAAATATGTCACTTAAGAATAGGTATCAGTTTGATCTCTGATAACCATAATGAGCGTTAAATGTTGGCCTCACAGAAGCCCTTTGGGAAAACTTGCTGTACTGGTTGGCTGAGGAACTGTCTGAAGAAAATGCAGCATCCCTTGCTGCATCCCTCCCTCTGAGACGGAGCACCATTCAACTTGTCAAACTGAAGAATCCTGATAATCTAACTGAGCAGATCTATGAATTTCTTTCCTTCTGGAAGAAAACCCTCCCAACATCAGTTGATAAACAACGGCTTCTATCTCGTCATCTCCGAAAGACTGGGAGGAGTGATCTTTCAGAAGAGCTCAAATATAAGTGGGAAAATAAGGTATTTTCAGAGCTTCAGCTGGGGTCAGATGTGGAGCAATAAAACTGTGGTTTTCTATTTTTCTTCCTTCAGGGAAAATGTTAATGTAAATCTTGGAGAGAGTTTCTGTCAAAATTATATTGCCAGCTTCCATATAACATAGTTTAATTTATTTGATAGATGGACTCTTGAAATCAATTAATACAAACAGAAGGGCTAATCAGACAATAAAAGGAAATTCATAGATTTGAGTGCTTCTTCATGGGTCAACATTTCATGTTCAGCAAACTTAATTCCCTCTGGTATGTCCAACTTAAAAGCTTTAGCCAGTGTCTACCCCCCTTACATTTTAATGGCCTTTGTTGTTTCCCAAGTTTATTTTCTTAGTACTGAAATGTAAATGTCATATGTGACATATGACTCGCTATTTAGTAGTATTACATGGAATGAAACTAGTCAACCATGAGATCTGGAAGCCAAGCCACCATTCCAACCTCCATAAGATGTCACATAGACACAGCTAGAAATTATAGACACTGAAGCATCTTCATTAGATGTTCTTGACACAGGTATTTGAGGAAACAGAAGTGCCAAAAATAAAATAATTTTGATATTTATAAGCATAGGAAAACTTTACATGTATAAATCTATACACTTAGAGTTTATATTCAATTAGAGTTAGGCTGCTCTAAAACACATTTTTTTTATCTGTGAAAAGTAGAATTGTTAATAAAATGAATGACATATGAAGGATTCTAAGGGCCTTTTGAGCCATTTAGGAAAACCAGCCACTTTAAAGTATTTTGACACTTTAAAGCCTTTGTACTCAAATGACCTATTTTTTTTTTTAGATAGTATTCAGGAGATAAGCATGGTATAGTATAAAGAGTTGGTCTCAGAACCAGAAAGACTTAGGTTCAAGTACCTTCTCTGATACATATTGGCTGTGTCACACTTAACCTTTTAGAGATTTAGGTAGCTCCCAAGACTATAAATTGCACAAAAGGTGCCAATTAGCATTGGTACAAAGAGTGTCCTTGAGAGTTCCCTGTGTCAGTAAAATCACAGGGTCCTATGTTATTTCTAAATATATGTCCTTAAGGACAATGAATCTCACCTCTTCATTAAAGGAGGTTCACCACTTTCTACACAGAAAAGCTACTTTGAAATACTTTGTTCTAGGAAAGGGAATAAGTTTTTACGTAGATAGCACTTACTATGTGCCAAATACTATGCTAAGTGTTTTATACAGATATTATCTCATTTGCTCCATACAACCACCCTGGGAAGATGCTCTTCCTGTTTCTACTTTATAGTTGAAGAAACTGAGGCAAATAGAAGTTAAGTGACTTGCCAGGACCACACAGCTAGATAGTGTCTGAGGTAAACTCAAGTCTTCCTGACTTTAGGCCCAGTGTTCTATACATCATGCCACCTAGCCTTCAAGTCTCGAATGTATCTGAAAAGCACAAATTTGTAGTTTCTTAAAAATAATCTCTCCTTCAGATAGCCCCTGATTTCTGCCAGTCTATATTAGTGAAGTTTTCTGAAGGCAAAGAGACCATGTCTTTTATAAACTTTGTTTCTATCTCTATACCCTTGAATGTTCTGCAGTTGATCCTTCATAAATATTTGTTGAATAACAAATGAAATGAATCATGGCAAATAAATGTTTAATTTCCAAATACATGTATTCCTTCTGTTGCACCTATGGCTGTGTTTGAGGACAATTTTCTTTAGTAAGTTTTTTTTTAATTAAAAGAACCAACATGTTCTAATGATTTGTATGTTTTCCTGAAAAAAGAGCAAATTATGAATTTTTTAGGCTTATTGCTAGTCACTTAATCTCTTAGTGCCTTGCACAACTCTCTATGATTATTAGTTGTTCAGGAAGTGAGCAAGTATTAATTTTGGATTGGTAGAGGAATTTTCTGATGCTAATGAAATCACAATTCAAAAAAAAAGGCAAACGATTTAAATTTAAGCCCCAAGAAGAGCAATAGTTCTAGGAAACCATAAATAACCTGAAAGTAATATATTCTTTGGAAACAAATGATATCAAATAAAATATTCCTCAATAGTACTTCTGTTAATGAAAAGAACAAATTGAAGAGACATTCCTGTCTTATAAAAAATAACCACAGAAATGAGGCGGAAGAACATGGATAATATGGAGATATATTTTGCATGACTGCACATAAAAAAATCTTTATAAAAATTGCTTGCCTTCTCAAGGAGGGTTAAAGGGAAGTAGGAAGGGAGGGAGGGAAAAATAGACAGATACAGAGACAGAAACAGAGAAACAGAGAGAATTTGGAACTCAAAATTTAAAAAAAAACCAAGTGTTGAAAGTTATTACGTGTAATTGGAAAAAGTATAAAAATTTTCACTTGAAAAAAGAAATGCTACAGAACATGTTGAGATATATTCTAGGATATTAAAAAAAAGGACCAAGAGGGTTTGTTAAGGGAGGAGGAGGTTTGGTGACAAAATATCTTGAAATACCCTGTGGAATGTCAGATCTTTGAAAACATGAAATATCAGTCTTTTGCCTTTGCAGTAGAGTACCTTGTTTATAGAAGAGTTTTAATAAAAAGTTCTTGAATTGAAGTAACATCAAATATGCTAAAGAACATGAAAAATGATTTCTAAAATGAATATCAACATTACTATTGATTTTTAAAACAACATAGTGCTGCTTTGACTGAAGATCTGCTCATCTGTTTGTGGCAGGAATGCTAGCCTAGAGGGATGTCAGGAATTGCACAGGGTAGATGGACTTGGTTATAGGTCTTGATATAATTCCAAGACATGATCCCTATTTTTCATGGATAGTATATAGAAGACCCAAGGCAAGACATGATCCCTATTTTTCATGGATAGTATATAGAAGACCCAAGGCAAGAGGTCAGGAATATGAACCTGTATCAGGAGGTTAGAAGGTAGAAGAACGTGATCCAGTTAAGAGAAGAACCTGGACCACTTAACATTTGTAGCTAAATAATAAGTGTGATAATCTTCTGGTAGAAGGTGAAGGTGGCTAATCTCTTCAAGGAGCAACTTCTGGTGCTCCAAGGAAGGAAGATATGGATTTGTAAAGTGTCAGTAGGTGAAAGGGCAGCCAGTGATTCTCAGAGGAAGGAGGTAAGTAGTGGTATTTGGGTACTGTTGTGTGATATTAATATGATTTCTTGTCTAGTTGGCATCAACAAGAAGAAAGCTTTGCTATCTTCCTGGAGCAGGATATTAGAGAGTCTCTCAAGATTTGTTTGGACTGATGACAACCTCCTATTCCTGGTGATTCATGTGGAGACAAATGATAGAATGAGGAGGAAGCTAAGAAGCACTTTTTTGTATCATGAAATCCTGGGCAAACTGACAACTTTAGGTTGCATGTGATATTTTCATTGTCATTGTCAAGTGATTCAGATGGGAAAGTCAGTTCATCAGTCAACAAGCATTTGTGAAGCACATATTATAATTTGGACACCATGCTAAGTGTTGGGAATACAAATATAAGCAGAAAGAAAAACAGTCCATGATCTCAAGGAGCTTATATTTTAAAGGGGGAAGATAACACATAAAAAGAAGCAGAAAAGGAGGTGGGTGGGGAATAAAGACATTTGGTGTAGAGGGATGATAGAGATGTATCCTGGAGAAGAATGAAGAAATGACTAGCTTGGGTGTCTTCCAAAAAAAGGAGATTCTGAGAATAGGCATCCAATAAGAAGGAAAGGTCAAAGGGTCAGAGAGTACTTTCAGGATATGAATTCTAGGACTAGAGTGAACTTCCAGGATTAAGATATTTCTGAGGCATGATAGAGAAAGTCCAAAGTGCAAGCCTGGATTTAGGAAGTGATCAGTCAATGAGAAAATGAAATCTGAGAATGGAATTCTCAGAATTTAGATTTCTAAATCAAAATTCAAGAATTTTTATAAAAGGATTTATAACATTGGAATTGCTATAATGGATTCCAAATATAGGAATTCTATACCAAAAGATAAGAATGACAGACTCTTGCTCGTAAATAGTGAGACACCTCCAGGAATATTTGCCTGGAGTCTTGCAAAGCTAATTAAAGTGTTTTTAAATTGTAAAGAGAAGGGGAAGAAAAAGACTGCTCTAGATCTGCCAAGCCTGGTACTGTGGAGAAGAGCAGATACTTTATTGGATGAATAGAGAGGACTGATAATTTAGGGGAGACCATAATTCAAGGAGAGAATGATCACCAAAACTAATGGCCTAGATCTCTATCTACAATGAATCAAGTACAGGTGAATAGTGAGAACTTTAGATCAAAATGCAAGAAGGCCATTTTACCTCCTAGGTATCATTGAGACTTAAGGGATTAGGGCTGAGTGATTTATGACTAGAGTACTGATCTGAAATGGCATGTCTTATTCTAATGGAACAAAATATATAATAAATGGTAAAGTAGTATTACATAACAAGAGGATATTCACAAATGAGGTAACAGAGGGACTCAAGGGAAACAACATGATGGAAAACATATGAATGAGGATGAATGGAGAGAAAAACAGAAATGATTTTATAGTCAGAGTTAATTACAGACCACCAGAACAGAAGGAAGAATAAATTGAGAAATAGATTACAAATCTAGCATGGGTTCATTAAAGTTTAGTAATAAGCAGCTATATCCAGTCATCAGGGAGTTGGTTGGTTGTCTTTCATTCTCAAAGAGGACTATGACACCATAGAGCTGATGCCATGATATGCAAGTGAATTTGATTTAAGTGAGGGAGGGCAGTGCAGAGTCACCAGTCTTACTTTCTCCTCCAGAGCCATCTGGGTCCAATGGCCAGATACACATCATGATGACTGGAGATGGCACCAGATGACGTGGAAGATGTTGGCCATTTAAAGCTAAGGTCTTCAACAGATCTCAGTTTGACTGAGGCAACACCCATTCAGTGATTGAGGCTAGGTTAAAAAAATGAGGCAAAGAATGGACTTTTTAACTTAGTCCAGAAAAAAAAATCAAACCCAGAGGGGAAGACCTTCAGGATTTCTGGCCAAAACAGAGCCAATTCCTATTTACATTCACTCTGATGTCAAGGCCCAAACAATGACAAAGTGGGCTTGGCCTGGGACCTATTTTTGGCCAATCAGTGAGAGCCAGAGTGATTTTGGGTTTAAGGCATGGTCCCTAAGAAAGAAATCTAGCCTGTAAACCACAAGATATCTTGCAACATTTCTGCAGGGAAAGAAAGAAAGGAAAGAAAGAAAGAAAGAAAGAAAGAAAGAAAGAAAGAAAGAAAGAAAGAAAGAAAGAAAGAAAGAAAGAAAGAAAGAAAGAAAGAAAGAAAGGAAGGAAGAGAGAAAGGAAGGAAGAAAGAAAGGAAGGAAGGAAGGAAGAAAGAAAGAGAGAGAAAGGAAGGAAGGAAGGAAGGAAGGAAGGAAGGAAGAAAGAAAGAAAGAAAGAGAAAGGAAGGAAGGAAGAGAGAAAGGAAGGAAGGAAGGAAGAAAGAAAGAGAAAGAAAGAAAGGAAGGAAGAAAGAAAGAAAGAAAGGAAAGAAGGAAGAAAGGAAGGAAGAAAGAAAGAAAGAAAGAGAGAGAGAGAGAGAAAACAGCTGTATTGTTCAACTGGTCAGTTCCAGTTGGGTCCCCAGTGGGGCAGCTCCTACTACTCACAGTATTGTTGTTTATCCTTCATTCTTGAAGAGGACCATGATATCACAGAGGTGGCATCATGCAAGTGAACTGGATTTAAGTGAGAGAGGTCTGATCCAGTCATCACCAAAAACTACCACGGCTCATTCAAGAATGAAACATTCAGGATAACCTCATTTTCATTTTGGTAAGTTTACTAGATTGGTATATTAGGGAAGTCATCTGTGTATAGTGCATATGTACATAAACATACATGTATTTTACTTGGATTTCAGGAAAGAATTTCATAAAGTATTTTATTCTATCCATGAAGAGATAGAGACAAGTAGATATATTTCAGTAAATTTGTAACCATAAATGAACAGATGTCAACTTAGAAGGAGGTCTCCAGTGGAGCAGCCTGGAAATCTGTTTGTGGCTCTATGCAGTTCAACATTTTTGACTTGAATGAAGCCCTGAAAGGCTAAAATGTATTCTTGTTAAATTTAAGATGTCATGAAGCTAGGAGAGATCTCTAACACATTGGATGAAAGTTGATATCCAATGAAATTGTCAGGTACAAAACAATAAGATATAATTTAAGGGAGATAAACGTCAAGTTTTTACTTGAGTTTAAAAAAATAAACTTCACAAGTCTAAAATTGGAAGGTATGGCTGGACAATATAAAAAGAGCTTGGGTTTTTAATGGTCTTCAAGCTCACTATAAAACACCAATAAGGCATGGGGGACAAAAAAAGGCAAACTAATACAATAATAGGCTGCAGTAAGAGAGATAGGGTGTCTAACCATAATGAGAGTTAACATTATTATTGTATTATAAGATTTGCAAACTGTTTTAAATACTTTATTCAACTTTATCATCATAATTATCATTCAACCTTACAACAACCTTTTTAGGTGAATACTATAAGCATTATTATCTCTATTTTAATGATGGAAAAACAGTCAGAGAGAAAAGTGACTTTCCCAGGGTCATACAACTAGTAAGACTCAGTAGAAGGAATTGGGTTCAGATCCTTCATGACTTCAAGTCCAACATTCTTTCTACTACATGATGTTTTCTTCTAACATCAAAGGTGATAGTCCTGCTGTATTATGCTTTGGTCAGGCAATAGCTAGAGACTTATGTTAAGCTCGGGGTGCCACATTTCAGAAAGGATATAGACAAAGGCATGAGCAGGATATTTCTTTAGGGTATGGACTTTGGCAACCACTTATTATCCTTGAATGGGTTCCCGCATTTTGCCAAAGACAAAGCAATATCAATCAGTTACACTTCGGTTACGACACCATTCTTCATGTTGAGACAGATAAACTTGCTTGTCCATCTCTACATGAGTAGGTTTTCCTTCATTAAAATGACCACTAATTACAGATCAATGTAGGAGATTTTGACAGTGGTAGTTTTTAAAAACATTTGTTTGGAATTTTTTTCAATAAATCCTCTATCACTATGACCTTTTCCTGCTACATCATAAAACAGAAAAAAAAAAAACTGTCTACAAAAGCAAAATGTTGCATCCTTTAATGGGCTGTATAATGACTACCTGTATTTTTCATGCCAATCAGACTGGAAACATTTTTCAGTCCCCATTTTCTTCCCTAGAATCATGTTCAATCTAGGCAGAGAAGAACCTTTGAGATAATACTGGTGATCTAATCTTGGAATATCACAGATTGGGTCATCAGACGAAATAGTTGATAGCTCCTGATAGGAATCGAATTAAGTTGAAAATAGATGACAAAGGCTGTTTTTGCTGGTTCTTCCTCAGTTTGTCTTATTCAGTTTAACTGGTGGCAGTGTTATCTTGGTACAGGTATAAAATTTTATAAATTCTTAACTGAATATAAAATAAATAACAAACACTTATGGAATATTCAATCATAAGGACAGTTATTTTATTCATGCTACTAAATGAACTAAAACTCAAATTTTGTTTTAAAAAATGAACAAATTTAAGTTAAGGAAACAAATTTTAAAAATAAGAGAGAAAATGCCAAGTCTCTGATGTAGTGATAACCACAGAAAAAATGCCATGAATTTTTATGATATTTAACTTTAACCTGATATTATATTAACCCAAGTTGACAAAAACAGATTAAGATTTGTCTTCTTATCCTAGATGAGATGTTGTTTTGATTTAAATCAATCACAGTTATAATTAAATGAGAAAGTCAGTTCTTCTGTAATGTACAAAATAATGAGTGAGTCAAGGAAATGCTGGGACATTTTACTTTGCTTTTTACATGTGTTACTTTTGAGAAAAGCTTTTTTATATGGACAACTTGTAAGAAGTAAGATTAGAAAGCAACAAATACATTTACACAAGTCTTGGAATATGAAAAACTGATCCAATTCCTTTA
Organism: Phalanger gymnotis; assembly: GCA_028646595.1. Taxonomy (NCBI): domain Eukaryota; kingdom Metazoa; phylum Chordata; class Mammalia; order Diprotodontia; family Phalangeridae; genus Phalanger; species Phalanger gymnotis. The sequence continues at coordinate 378,922,005 of CM053623.1, read as the reverse complement.
GCAAATTGAGGAACTCTCTTGTGATGTTCATGGTGCTGTCTGTAGGAATAGATCCATCATAATTCCAATGGAATTGAACTTCAGTTACTAATTCAACGAAGGGCACTTTAAATTTGTTGACAGTGATTCCCATAGCATCCTTGAAATGTTTAAGCCCAGCTTTCCCATTGTGGTCATAATTTTACAAATCTCTTTTTCAAATGCATGGTCACTACTGTTCACCATTGAACTAGGGGTAGGTAAAATGCAATGATTTTCTCCTGTTCCTCTTTTGCATCATAGTAATGATGGGACTCAAATATATAATTAGTATAAGTGGATATCTTTTCTTTCTTAAGTGGGGGAATTAATATATTGTTCTCTATACATATTTTCACATTGTCATTGCGAATATGTGCTCCGTGTCACAGCCAAAGAATTATACAAACAATTTATTTCTTGTTGAGGCAAGTTGAGATTTGCAGCTTGAAGAACCTTACTCACTTTTACTACATCTGGAAAATGGGATGCATCAAGTGAAGTAGAAAGAGGAGTCTGAATGAGTTTGGTTCATGGATAGAGCTCCTGATTTGGTGTTCACAAGAGAAGTTGTGGTAATCTCTTGTATGCTTGTAAAATGATGAAGCCATTTTGTTTGATAGCAGCCCCACATCAGCTCTGCATGTCCATTTTGTTTTTGGCCATAACTTCAAAGTCTTCCAATGGCGTCCTACTTACTGTGAACTTTTCTTCTTTACTTTCTGTGGGTTCCATAAGACTCTCTTCTGGGAAGGTTTAAAGAGTCTGAATAAGGCCTACACACAAAATCAGACAGTTCTGTTTTGCTTACTTGAAGTGTCAACATCTACCAGGGTCAGGTTCAAACAATACTCTTAGCAGTGTGCATAGAGTATTTTATTGTTTTTTACATTTTATTTGAATTCTTACTTTAATTCAAACAAAGCAAATGTGCTACCAAAACAGATAGTTGTAAGTGATCAACAGGGAATTTTAAGAATGCCAGTGACCTTATTTAGCTGGTGAAACATGACTGAGCATCAGTTATTAATAGCCCCTGGACAGTCACAAAATGTTCAGCTGAACATGGTCAAAGTGTCACACCTCAGTGGACATCTGCTTATGGTGTCCATGGTCATCGGTATTGTAGACAATTATTGAGACCTTTTTTCCATTATATAAAGCTATGATCTTATACTGCACAAGAAAAGCCATAAGGATATCATTTTTGCTCTAGAGAGGTGGTGTTTTAAGGAGAGTATTGCATACTTTGCCATTATAGAAGCATGCTGACATGGTTTAGAAAGAAATCTTTCTCAAAACTTTTCTTAAAACTTTTTTATTTGTGATCCTTGAAGGGGCTTCTGCCTCTTGTCAAACACAGAACAGTATCAATCGGTTCCACATTGGTTATGACTCCATTCTTCATGTTGGGACAGATAAGCCTGCTTCTCCATACCCAACAGTTCATCAATAGATTTTCCTTCATTAGAACTTAACCATCAATTACACATCAATGCAAGAGATTTTGACAGTGGTGGTTTTTAAAACATTTTTTTAAAATTAATTTATTTAATATATTTAGTTTTCAGCATTGATTTTCACAAGAGTTTGAATTACAATTTTTTTCCCCATTTCTACCCTACTGCCCCCTCCAAGATGGCATACTGGTTGCCCTGTTCCCTAGTCAGCCCTCCCATTTGTCACCCCACTCTCCTCCCATCCCCCTTTCCCTTCTTCTCTTGTAGGGCAAGATAAATTTCTATGCCCCATTGCCTGTGTATCTTATTTCCTAGTCGCATGCAAAAACTTTTTTTTTTGTTGTTTTTGAACATCTGTTTTTAAAACTTTGAGTTCCAAATCCTCTCCCCTCTTCCCTCCCCACCCACCCTCCCTAAGAAGTCAAGCAATTCAACATGGGCTACATGCGTATCATTATGTATAACCCTTCCACAATACTCATGTTGTGAAAGATTAACTATGTTTTGCTCCTTCCTAACCTATCCTCC
>CM053623.1:378849160-378919499 GCA_028646595.1 Phalanger gymnotis | reverse complement strand
ATTTTTTAAAGTGTTGTTTTCTTCAATATTTTTTTCAGTATTTTTTTTGGTTCTCCTTTAGCAAGTCATTGACTTGTTTTTCATGGTTTTCTTGCATCCTTCTCATTTCTCTTCCCAGTTTTTCCTCTACTTCTCTAACTTGTTTTTCCAAATCCTTTTTGAGCTCTTCCATGGCCTGAGACCAGTTCATGTTTTTCTTGGAGGCTTTTAGTGTAGGCTCTTTGACTTTGTTGACTTCTTCTGGCTGTATGTTTTGGTCTTCTTTGTCGCCAAAGAAAGATTCCAAAGTCTGAGACTGAATCTGAATGTGTTTTCACTGCCTGGCTGTGTTCCCAGCCAACTTACTTGACCCTTGAGTTTTTCAGTGGGGTATGATTGCTTGTAGAGCAAAGAGTACTTTGTTCCAAGCTTGAGGGGATGTGCCATTGATTTCAGAGCTATTTCTATGCAGCCAGCTCTGCCACACCAGCACTCCTCCTCCTCCTTCCTCAAGAACCACCAACCCAGACCTGACAAAAATCTTAAGCAGGCTCTGCACTCCTGCTCTTATTGGCCACTTAATTCCTCCCACCAGGTGGGCCTGGGGCTGGAAGTAACTGCAACTGTAGTTCTGTAGCTGCACCTCCCCTGCTGCCCCTGGGGCAGTGGCAGAACTGCGAACTCTTTTCACTCCGTCCCCCACAGCTTTTCCCACTAACCTTCTCTGTCGTCTTTGGTGTCTGTGGGTTATGAAGTCTGGTAACTGCCACAGTTCACTGATCCAGTGTGCTAGGGCCTGTTCTGCCTGGCTCCCTGTCTGGTTGATCCTGCCGCCGCCCATGCTGAGCTCTGCTCCCCCCCTGCTCTGTGCGCTATAGACCTCATCCAGTGACCATCCAGGCTGTCCTGGGCTGGATCCCTGCTTCCTTCTGCTATTGTGTGGGTTCTGCAGTTCTAGAATTTGTTCAGAGCTATTTTTTATAGGTTTTTGGAGGGACCTGACGGGGAGCTCACATAAGTCCCTGCTTTCCAGCCACCATCTTGGCTCTGCCCCCCTTTTTAAAACATTTATTTGCCCTATGCAAGATGTGGAATCTTTCTTCAAGAAACCCTCTGTCATTATGACCTTTTTCTGTTGCTTCATAGAACAGAAAAAAATATCTACAAAAGCAAAATATTGCATCCTTTGATGGGCTATATATTGACTACCTATACTTTTCATAAGAATCAGATTGGAAATATTTTTTTAGTTCCTATTGTCTTTCCTGGAATTATGTTCAATTTAGACAGATAAGGACCTTTTAAGATAATACTGGTGATCTAATCTTGGAATATCACAGATCAGGTCATCAAATGAAATAGCTGATAGGTCCAGATAGGAATCAAACTAAATTGAACTGTAGTGGGAGACAAAGGTTGCCGTTTCTTCCTCAGTTTGTCTTATTCAGTGAAACTGGTGGCAGCATTATCTTCATACAAATATAAATTTTTATAAATTCTTAACTGAATCTGAGACATTTATATATCATTCTAATTCAGTTTGTTCCTTTTCTTCAAAATGAATTGATCAATATTTTGAGATTAAAAAGATGTGTGAGATGATTCAATTAAAACATAAAGCCATGGGCCTCTTATTTTTTAAAAATTAATTAATTTATTTTTAGTTTTCAACATTCACTTTTATAAGATTTTGAGTTCTAATTTTTTCCTCCTCCTTCCCTCCCCTACCACTTCCCCAAGACAGCATGCAATCTGATATAAGCTATATGTGTATAATCATAGTAAACATATTTCGTGGGGCTCATATTATATGCTAATGGGGTATGACTTATGATAAAGAATATAAACAGAGTAAGACACTTCATTTGGTATACCTGACATGGCTATGTTTTTTTTTTAACATGATAGTAATCACAAGAATGGATAGAACCAATGTTGATACAGCAGTTTTAGTGTGTACACATGCTGTAAGTGAACTCTTGTTTTCTGTACATTTCTGCAACAACTGTATTACTGGGTTTGGTGTTTACTTGCATCATACTGTATGATAGTCCACACTTTAAAGCTAAAATGGCATGCTATGTAATTTAATTAAAGGCAAAGCGACTTATTTCCTCTACATATTATTGTTTGTCCTTCATTCTTGAAGAGGACCATGACATCAGGAAGGCGATGCCATGACTTGCAAGTAAATTGGATTTGAGTGAGGGAGGGCTGTGCAAAATCACCAGCTTCACTTTCTCCTCTGGGGCCATTTGGGTCCAGTGGCAAGATATAGATAAGGAAACCTGGAGATGGCCCGACCCCCTAGGGTGAACCCAGAAGACCCTGTATGCATGCCTATGGACATAGAAAGCTAGAGAGTGTTTAGAAGAGCACAACCAGGACAGTGTGAAGATGAGAGACTGAGCTTTATGAGAATTATTTGAAGGAATTGGCGATGTTTAGTCAGAAGACTTGGCAGGGTCTTTTTTGTCGGGGGGGGGGGGGACATGACTGAAGTTTCTAAGTATTTGATGAGCCATCATGTGGAAAGAGCATTTGACTTTGTCTTCAAAGGACAGATGTAGAAGCGGTGTTTCAGTGTGAACAAGAAGAGTTGTCCCAGAATAGAATGGGATGACTTTGGAAGTTTGGGGTTATAGCTCACTGGTGATCTTTACATAAAAGCTGGATGGCCCCTTGTTAGTAATGTTAGAGGGAGAGATTCTTGATCAGGATGAGGCTTATACCAGGTAGCCCCTGAGGTCTATTCCTGCTCTTTGATTTTATGACTTTGTTCTCTTAAGAATAGTGATTTTCCAAGGCTGGTCTCTACCCCAACTGCACAGCAGACATATGGCGGCCCCAACTTTTTTTTGCTCTTCTAATGACCTGGCTTAAAGACCATGTTTGACCTGACTTCTCATCATTAAATAAGGACAAACTTTTATGTCCCCAACAGTCACTTAATCACTTAAAACTAAGTTTTTTGGCTCTTTAACGATTTGTCTAGAATTCAATTAAGCAAACTTCTTTAAAAGGCAGAGACTCAAATATAACATATGGCAGGAAAGGGAACAGATTATAGCCTACATTTCCAAACTTATTACTGAGGTTTTTTTTTAATTTAGTCTGTAAATAGATCACTAGGAACATTTACATCATGATTACCTTGATTACAATGTGGTGAACATAGCACTCACTTAATAAATGTTTGTTAAATTAATGACTAAAGGACTTAACCTGGAAAAATCTTTTAGAAGTTCTTGCAAGTGCCCATCTACCACCACAAGATGGCCTCTTTGCCTCAGACATACTAGGCTTCAGCTCCCTTGAAGTGACTGTAAGGTGGAATTTCTTTTTGGTGCTGATTTGGGAAGAAGACTAAAGCCTGTGTTATAAAGGCCGTGTGTTATGCCGCTTTATCATAGGCAGTTATTAAATTTGAGGAAAGAAGAAAATAGCATGACATGACCTGTGGCAAAGCTGAATTAGTGAGAAGTTGAATTTATGATTCTTATTTTCATGGTGTTCTAATATGCTAACATTTTCCAAATATCCAAATTCCTTTATTTATGTGGAATAGAAAGATGCAAACTGCATGTGATGACTGTTGCATTGTGCAGAAACATTTAACTTTCAATGGTGTCTTTTAAACACTGTCATAACTGCCTTTAATCGAAGCAGTTGTAATAAAGTATGATGCAACTGATACTGGATTGTAAGATGTTGATTATGTAGTATTTTTGGAACAAACTATTTAAAACCAGAAATATCAAGTATGAATAATGAATGAAGCCTTGTGCTTTTGACACATGTATTTGTGAAACATTACCCGGGGAACTCAGAAGAACAGCTCTGAAGTGGAGCTGTAACACTCCGCAAAATGAAAGCAGTTAATTCACATCTACAATCATTCTTTGAAAGGTAATGAAAGAGAGATAGAGCAACAAAGAGAGAGACAGAGACAGAGAGAGACAGAGTGAGAGACAACAACAGAGAAACAGAGAGAGACACAGAGAGACAGAGACACAGAGCGACAGAGTGAGAGAGACAGAGTGAGAGAGACACAGAGAGAGTGAGAGATAGAGAGAGAGATGGAGAGAGAGACAACAACAGAGAGACAGAGTCAGAGAGACAGAGAGAGACACAGAGAGACAGAGACAGAAACAGACATAAAGACAGAGAGAGATAGAAGGGGAGTGATAGAGAGACAGAGAAAGGAAAAAGCCAGAGAGACAGTCAAAGATAGATATAAAGACAGAGACAGGAACAGTGAGATAGAGAAAAACAGAAAGGAAGAGAGACAGAAACTGAGAGAGGTGAACAGACAAGTAAGTTATTTTAAATTAAATTTGAGAGTCATAATTAAAAAAATTCTAAGTCTAAAAATTTAAAACACAAGATGTCCATTTGACAATATGGTTATAAGCAGAAAAAAAAATCTTTTCTCACTGATCCACTAAACTCATTTGGTCCTCTTATAGAAAACTGCAATCGCCTCGCAAGTGCCATCAAACTTTTCCCACTAACAATGCAATTTAAATAAATATTCATTAAGTGCATATTAGGTGCCAAAGATATAAAGGTAAAAAATGAAAACAGCTGCTACCTAAAAGGAAATGAATTTTTTGGGGAGGATATCACATATAGACAAGAAAGTAAAGGCAAAGTATATGCAAAATAATCATCAGAGGGTGAGAGTCCTGATGAAAAGGGGAGAGAAAGTGGAGAAAGGTCTAATGTAGGGGATGATGCCTGAACTCTCTATGAAGAAATCTACAGATTCTGTAAGACTCAAAGGCAAGAAATAAGTTTCAAAGAGAATCTGTATGGATCTTCTTTTTGTGATTTCTGCCTGGGAATTGATTTGAAGCTATCTTGAAAATCCAATTATTCTGAGATGAAAACTATAGTTTTTATATTTAGTTTGCTTGCCCTGTGGATTATCCCTTCTCTGTTATCAGTAACACCTTGGCTACTCAGCAAATGACAATCGGGCCTAGGTTCACTGTGGGAGGCATGGGTTGCAACCATATGTAGGGATAGAATCAGATAAAATGAAAAAATAACTTAGGCAGGTTGATGAAATGATAAAGATAAAAATATTTGGCATCTAGTCTGGAAAGTAGGCTCTTGAAACAACTTCCACACCTTAAGTCTCCTAAAACATTTGTGACAGAGAGCAGCAACCCCAGAGGCACCAGCAACAATGAACTCAGTTAAGAGCTAAAGACAGAGATTACTAGTGACATGATTTTATTGAATGATTTGGCACATTTTGATCACTGGCAGCATGCACGAGATTAGATTTTTTGCCCTAATGCCAAAAAGGTATGAAATTATCAACAAGAGGTAGAGCAGACAAAGGGAGAGAGGGGTGGGAAAGGGGTTAGTGAAGAAAGAAAGTGGGAGGGGAAGTAAATAGTGGAAATATAAACAAGATTGGGAATGGAAACAGACAGATATAGGTGTGATGAGTAGTAGATATCCTGAGAATGAAGAAGGGAGAGAGTTAGCTCTGAATGGGCAAATAGAAAAAAAGGTGTAATGTCTTGGGGAAACAAGCAACTCAATGTGCCCTTGAAGTTATGGGATACCTTTACTTTGTGTGTTGAGGAATGAAATGCTAGGGTACTTTGAAATTAGATGGGAGACAGCAAGCTGTGCTGCATTTTAATAGTCCTTAAGGGAAGCAGCCTCTTACAATAAAAGAACACATAATTCAGTAGCACACACAAAAGGAGCATATAACATACTGTGATATAGTACAGCATATCTTGTTGTGACTCAGAATCCATCTAGAATATAGATTCCAGACTTCCCTAAGTGCAGGGTTAGAAGCATAGGAAAGGTTTTCTAATAATAAAAGAGACAATGGACATTTATATATGACTTGAAATGGATAAGTAAAGGAAAATATTCATGAGTCTGTCCAACCTATTTTACCATCCTATATGATTTCTAGGCTCAAAAGAGACAATAGCTTCTGAACCATTTGTATTTCCTTAGGACTGTTCCAAACAATGCACTTGCTTAAGTTAGAATGCCTCAACTGCTCTGTATAATGTATTCTTAGAAAAAAAAAATCATGGGTGCCCCTCACTCTGCTTTCATGCTCACTGAAGGGTGCAGTGGAGGTAGGATGGGGGTGGGGCAGACAGAGAATGAGTCGATAAAGTTAATTGAACTGCATGAATTGAACTTGTAGGTTGGTAATTTCGATTTTTTGATCCCATTGAGCTCCCTTCCACTTCTGGAGAGAGAACTAATGAACTCTGACTCTAGATTGAAGCAAATTTTCTCTCACTTCCCTTATAATTTTTTTTTAACATGGATAATGTAGAAATATAATTTCATATGTATAATGGGCATTATATTTCGTGTCTTCTCATTGGATGGAAGGAGAGAATTCAGAACTGAAAATAAAAATAAAAAACACACGGAACTAGAGGATGACACATATGGCAAAAAAAAAAAGCAAATCATGAGAGTAAAAATAATCTTGTGCCTTTTTCAGACAACTTACTGCTGAGCAACAAATGTTTGTTGATTTGATTTGGGCACTATCTGGTTCCTGAATAATTTTGAAATGTTGATGAAAGTTTTCTATTTTGATGACATCAGTGAAGCAAGTTTCCCCTCAGGATTTATGAAAAAAAATATGGGCACATTGTCTGGTGTCAAATGGTCTTATATCACCGGTTCTCAGGAATTACAAGCTTTGGTGACTGGGAATTCTTTGCGTTTTCAAAGGTGTGGCACATTACTTGTTTAGAGCGTGTAAATTAATGAATAGATAGGACAATAATATCATAGACTTGGAGTTCGAAGGAATGTTAGAGGCCTTTTATTTTTCCCATGAGGAAACGGAAGTCCAGAAAAGCTAAGTGACTTGCCCATGGCCACAAAGCAGGAAATGACAGGGATAGGATTTGGACCCAGATCTTCTATTCTCAAACTAAGTCTTTCCACTGTATCATGCTCTTTCTCATGGAGAATAGCTTTTCCCCTCCAAGTTGATCTCTTGTGTTTTTCATATTTTTTCAATGAAAGATCATTTTAGAATGTAATGCTTCTTTGAGGACAGAAAAAGATTACTCTTTGATTAGACAGTTGTGGGGCCTTATGCTGCAAGAAACTGGTGAATTTCCAAGGCTAGTTTTACGATCTACCCTCCATACCAGTTCAACCTAGAATAACAAATGTTATTGTAGAAGAGATTGAAGGTGAAAGGTGATCCATCATTCAGACACTGTGCAGAACTTTCAATCTTATTATCAAATTAAACATTAATGGATTAAAGTGACTGATATATACAATTCTGCTAAGAATCAAGCATTTAGAGCTTAGCAGAAACTGTGGCTAAATAGGTAAGTCATTCTTTTGCTACTGATGAACTTTTTAGGCCTTGGAGAGGATCTTTCCCTGAACAACCCCTGGGTACTCTCCACCAAACTCTAAGACCAAAAAGTTCACATTAGCTAGAGGTGGATTGGGACTGAGAAGAAGGTTCCCATGATCTGTGTTAGGGGTGCAGAAATCACAAGTAAGCCAATGCTACCAAGTCAGAAGACACTGGTAATAATGAAGGCGATTTTCTGGAGGGTGACCACTAGGGAGAATACCGCTTCAGACTTTGTTGCACTAATGGACTTTGCAAGCGGCAGCCCCACATTATACTGCCCTAGAGACCATGTGGCTGCATAGCCAGTGACCTTTAAACAAGCTGACACCAGTGCCTTTTTTGTGAAAGCAAGTTGCAGGTAGGGTCAGTTCCCAATCATCCTTATGTCCCAAGCCATCTGCTACAGCCGGAACTGTAGCATGGTATGACTGCAGTAATGCTGAGTTACCAAGAAGAAGATAAATTGTTTTCAATAGACTCTGTTTAAGAATGAAAAGGAATATTTAATATATTTTAGAAAAAAATTTAAGGAAAGTTCTAAAATTCTGGCCCCCAATGAATTAAACCCCAAGTGATCAAAAATACCTTCCCCTCCAGAGCATTTATTCCTTGGTCGTACATAAGGTTTTATTATGCCATGAATACAAGGGAGCGCTCTGAGGGATGAAAATCAAATTGCGTCCAAACATTCCAAAGGATAGCTAACTGGTTAGTTACTCAAGTTCTATCCCAGCCTAGGCTTCTTAGAGGCACCTAGGAGGTGCAGTGGATAGAGCACCAGACCTGGTATAAGGAAGATCTAAGTTCAAATCTAGTTTCAGACACTAGTTACTTGACCCTGGGCAAGTCACACAATTTCTCAGGTTCTTTAATGGTAAAATGGGGCTAATAATAGCATTTACCGGGCAGCTAGGTGGCACAGTGAGTAGAGCACCAGCCCTGGAGTCGGGAGGAGCTGAGTTCAGATCTGACCTCAGACACTTGACACACTTTCTAGCTGTATGACCTTGGGCAAGTCACTTAACCCCAATTACCCTACCTTTCCCCTCCAACAAAAAATTGTATCTACCTCTCAGGGTTGTTGTGAGGATCAAATGACCACTTAGTACAGTGACTGACACATAGAAGGTGCTTAATAAATGTTTGTTTCCTTCTTTCCTAGACAAAATTTGTCTTCAGCTTCCTTACCTGCCCTCTTTCTGCCCTTTCTCACTTTCATCATCTCTCTGGTGATTACTACCTTCATGACCCTGGTCAAGTCACTTAACCTTTATCTATAAAAGAGGAGTTTAGACTAGATGGCCTCCAAAATCCCTTAGAGTTTTAGAGTTCTAGTTATGATTCTGAGATGCTCCCCATCTAAGAGCTGACTTAGTATTCTATCTCTCCTGTCAGAGAGGAAAGATTTAGGATAAACACATTTATCAGGTTTAATGCATTACCCTTTCTAGAAATGTCTGCATTGTAAACAGAAGCTGACAGGAGAGGGCAATGCTTAATACTGAAGGATTTCTGTTACCTTAATCTCTTACTTAAAACAGAAAAATCAATCTCTAATAGTGGAACTTCAGGCATCAGTGAGGACCTGTTTTGTAGGCTGTGGGTCTGTCACCTTATATCATGTAAGCAATCACTTAGCAATTACAGTGGTATCTCAATTGTCAGTGTTACATCTCTTTCCCTGCCATTAAGGGCAAGGTGTTTCCAGCTGATTTAAACCTTTATTTGTTTCATATCCACTTCCCAGAACCTTACTCTCTTCATTAGGGATCTTTAACCTGGAGTCTACTTGGTGGACAGATTGCAGGGAGTCCATGAATTTGGATACAAAAAACGTTGTCTATTTCACTAATTTCTAATTGGAGCAATTCCTTCAATTATTTAAAAACATTATACTGAGAAGAGGTCCATAGGCATCACCAGGCTACCAAAGGGATCCAGGTCACAATAAAGGTTTAGAACCACATTGAAAGTATTTTAAACACTTCCTTGCCTTCTGTGCAGGGGGAGACACCAGCTGTGGAACACTATGATGTCAGGCATTAAATCTTTTTAATTTTTTTATTAAAAGAATTGGCTCTCTAGTATAGGAATGACCCTTTCTTGGACCACTCAAATGGGTCTCTGCTTTCCCTTCCAAAAAAGTTCATAGTCAGTGAATAATTGATTATTACTTCTCCTCTATCTCAACATCTGAGTGTCTGTGCCTTAAGGTTGTGTACCAAGGATTTTGTTTTCCTTTCCTATTTCCCTTCACATCCACTAGGTGGAGATCTATCTATCTATCTATCTATCTATCTATCTATCTATCTATCTATCTATCTATCTATCTGTCTGTCTGTCTGTCTGTCTGTCTGTCTGTCTGTCTGTCTATCTATCATCTATCTTCTTCTTCTTCATCATCATCCATCAGATTTTAAGCTCTTATAGGGAGGAACCATCTTTTGTCTCTTTTTGTATCCCCAGTGCTTAGCACCATGCCTGGCACAGAGTAAGCTCTAAATAATTATTTATTGAATTGAATTGAACTGAATCATCATCATCTCTATATACATCCATCTATATTAATCTCTATTTGTATATCACACTTGTATGTGTACATACTCATACACATCCACACAAACACATTTATCCCATACTGTATCTTGAAGATTTCCAAAGGGGAGGGAATAGTAGGGAAGCTGGTGATTCCTAGGAATTATTTCTAGTGCCTATACCTATGACGAAAAAGAATTGAGACAATACCTTGCATGTAACATTAGTATCATCAGTTTGAATCCCCATCATGTACTTTAAGAGCTGGAGAAGACCAGAAAGAAGGTAAAATCCTTGTCTTTCAGGATCTCCTATCATAGCTCAGTGCTGATAGCTAGAAGCATTAAAGATGGGAAAGGCTTATCTAGGCACATCATGGAGTAGATTTCATCTGTCTAAAATGGTTTTGACAAATCTTGTCCTGATACTGAGAATTAGATGGGTTGATTTCTTTTAAGATACCTTTAGACTCTATGTTCTATGAATCATATAGCAACTTTATCACTCAGAAATGGCATTTGGTAGATTAATTGGAAAATGATGGAATGGGGAAATTTGTGGAAGTTTTGTTTGCAAAATAAAAATTTCTAAAATTCAAAATTTTTAGCTCTAAGATCCCATAATCCAATCCTGTGATGCTGAGCTTTTCAGTATGTGATTTGTTTACCTCCCTCACAGAAATAAGGATATATCTTGACCTAACCTTGATGTCATGTCTCCATTCCTGCAGTTAGGCATGTCTCCCAAGGGGCCAGGGAATGAGCTTAGCTGACAGAATCCAACATGGAGCTCTTAGGCAACATCTGTCCTAAAACTCAACCTTGCTCAGCTTTCCTTTCTGATATGTTTTGTGCTTGGTATCTGGAGCAGCGTACATGCATGGTAATGGATCCTAACAGACACTTCAGGAACATATCCACCACACATGTCCCTCCCAAAATGACTGACAATCAGGTACATGAGTCACAAAGAAGGAAGACCCAGGATCCTTAAAGTATCCAGACTACATATATTGCTGCCTCACTATGTGTTCCCATGCTTACACAACACTCTTTAGTCCCTGAATCCTTTACTCTCTGCCCTGTGCAAATGCACTTCAACTGACAAGACCTCTTAATTCTTAAGCTTACTTAGTTTAGTGTAAAAGGAACAACTGGAGTGGAGATCAAGAGTCTTTCATGAGAATGGTGTTTTGTTGAAATTCCCCTGTGTCTTAGTAGGTTTGTAATCTTGGCATTACCTCTCTTCTTTTCACTCTTTTTTTCCTGTGAATGTTCTTGGACTATTTCTGATCCACTTATATATCCCGGTTAATTTTATGTAAGTTCTTTTTTTCTTCAATACTCACACATCATTTTTAACAGCAAGAGACAAATTATTTCTTTCTATATAGTTCAATTTTGTCCCATTATAGAGAGAAAATTATAAAACTAATCCTGATTCAAAATAAAACAGCAATTATATAGTGCTTTAAGGTTTACAAAGTGTTTTATGTTTGTTATGTCTCTTATGATCATATATGGAAATTTGATGACTTTTCCTTTAATAGAGCAATAAAACCAATATTCTTATCCCAGCTCTTGGACTTTCCTTCACGTTCTTTTGGGAGATAAGAGATAGAGGAGGGTAGTAGATAGAGTAGTTGAATGGAAGCAGCACACATGAGTTCTAGGATCAATCGTTTCCCTCTAGTACCTTAGTTTCTGGGGGGCAGCTTCATGGTGCAGTGGCCATGTGTCAAGTCCGAAGTCAGAAAGACCTGAGTACAAATCTGGCCTCAGGTACTTACTAGCTGTAGGACTCTGGGCAAGTCACTTAACCCTGTTTGCCTCAGTTTCCTCATGTATAAAATAAGATGAAAAAGGAAATGACAAGCCATTCTGTTATCTTTGCCAAGAAAACCTCAAATAGGTCACAAAGAGTTGGACGTGACTGAAACAACTGCACAGCAAATTGGTTTCTGGGGCTGGTCTGGAAAGAATCTCTAAATTCATTTCCTGGTATAACAATCTATGATTCTAGTTCATCCTCTTATTTGCAAGGGACTTGATGTGATATGTATGTTGTTGTTTTTTTTTTTTTTTCCCACCTAGAAGGAGGGATGGAAGAATCACGGGAGGCCTGAACCTCCTTTGTCTTATTGCTGCTAACCCTCAGAGGTTTTCTACTCTCTTTAAACTTTGTTTAGTTTCTCCCTATGACTTTATAATTACCTTTTGTGCTAGATAAAGGTAAGCTGATTATGACTGAATTCTGAGTCTTTGTTATAAAGGAATGGACACCATAGCAGAGAAGAATGAAATGGAATTGGTTAATCTATTTTCCCTAGATTGAATTTTAAGCTTATATTACTCTCTGTCTCTAGTGTCACAATGAGAGGCTTCCAGAAATATCCAAGAATTATATAAAGTAGACATCCTAGAAGCATAGCGACTAGAGATAAAAATGTCTAGATTGCCATTCAACCTACACTTCTATAAAGACAGAATTACTCCCATGAGAGGTTTTAATCTAAGACTCTTGAGCACTAGATCTTCTACCAAGGTTTCCCTTAAAAGCTTTCTTTATTTTTATTTAGTATTTGCCACCAGAAAATTTTCTCATCATGTTCAGGCTCAAATCCCTTTTCTTTCAATACTACTCATTTCTTCGAATTAGAGTTTTTCATCTGACCAAAGAAGAATTCTCTCTCCCTCCCCCCCTCCCCCGCCTCTCCTTTTCAATCACTGAGGATGCAATTACTTTGGGATTCAATAACTTTGGATTCAATTAATGTCTCAGGTTTTTGCTTGGAAAATGCTTTAGGCAGTATTTTTCCAAAGCCTGATTAGAATTTGGGCTGTTTTGAATGATGTGGAATAGAGCGCATGGTCTAGTCAGCTGTGAAGTATGCACTGAACTAGATTATAGGCTCCTTGAAGGAAGCAACTGTATGCTTCTCAAGGTTACGTGCAGAAATTTTGTTCTAATATAACACTGAAAAATGTATGTATAGAATGAATGCTGGTAAGAAATTTTCTGTGAACCTCAAACTGTCTCTGAAGAGGATTTTCTTTTAGGGATAGACATCTTTCCCCCTGCCCAGTTTCCATTTGCTGACAAAGCAGTCAATTATCCTTGTATTTGTGAGGAATAATTTTCACTGGTTGTTACACTGTTGTTGGCTGGCCTGATGATGACTGATAGTTCTCATAGGAAATATGGGCCTATTTTCTCTCTCCTTTCAGTTGATCTAACACAAGGATAGGGTCCTGGACAAGAACGCTAGGGTGAATCATGTTTGCTTCTGTTTTAGAAATGTATGAATGCCAGTTAATAATACCAAAAGCACAAATGGATTTTTAGTGTTCCCTCCAAGGACTCATGGATACATGGGAAATAATGACAAGAGGTGGGGGTTGGTTAAGAGAAAGAAACTTCCATCTGTGTCCCAGACTCTAAGAGGGCAGTAGCCCCAAAGACCCTGATCCCTAGGAGCCTTAGGCAAGTGGGTGCATTTTAAATGGAAAGAATAGAACATTAAATAATAGGAATATTAACATGGATTCATTTATTTGATGAACCCATTAACAAAGTAAGATCTTCCCCTCCTACTCCAAATGCCACTTTTCTAACTGTATGAAGTTGCATTATCTTAAGGAATTAGGACACGTAACATGATTGGGATAGGGCATTAACAAAAGCTATACAGCAGGGGTCCCTTTATCAACTTCGAGGAATGTCACCGTTAGAAGTTTTGGCATGGGGGAGGAAGAGCACATTATGAGAGCTCTTGGTACAAAGGACTGGAAGGGAAGTGAAAGGAGCCAAGGGGGCCAAAGGGAGACTTTGCCTGCTTTACAATTATCTCTAGGATCAATTCTATCTGGTTAATTTTAATCAGCATAAACTCAGATTGGATCAGTGCCTAAGAAAGTTTACTCCCACTTTTTCTATTAATCAGAATTAATGTAACATGCTAACTCAGGTAGATGGTTGGTTTAAAGCTGCTACATACAAACAAAATGATTCTAGTTTGTAGTGTTTGGTTTATGTGGGTTCCACAAAATTGAATGTCAACATCTATCCAAGAAGTCAGAGAAACAAGAAAAGACTAAATGCTGGTTAAAAAAAAAAAATCAATATCCATTCTGGAACCAACCAGCTAAATGACAAGCCAAGGAAAGATACGAAATATACATCTTTCATTATTGTAAATTGTATTAAACTGTGTGTATTTTTACTGTGGTCAAATATATCTACCAAGCAATTTCCATTTATATCTTAAATGGGGATTTAAGTGGAAATCTTTAGAAGTGAAATATTGAAGTGGATTTGCCTTGCACTTAACTAAAAAATACAGCATTTATTTGAACAGACTTTCTCAAGAAAAGAAGTTATACAATACAACCAAATAACTATATTTTATAAAAACAGAAAATATCCAGACTTTGGACAGCTTGATTTCCCTGAGGAATTATTTACTTACCCTCTTATAATAAATTTTGACCAGTGTTCCAGGGTATGTTATTGAATGAGAGACATTTCTACTTTCTGGTGGGTCTTTATCAAAATCTCTATTTTGTCATTCATTTCATCAATAGTTGAAATTAATCAATTCTTCAGTATGTGAATCACTTTTTTTTGAATAACATAAATAATAATTTACTTTTATAAAGCACAATATAAAGAGTTATGGCCACTTCCTTTTTTTTTTCCCCTAAGACTTGGCTGATGAGTTTAATACATTCCTGGAAGTAAACCTAAGTTTTAACCTCGACTTGAGGAGGGTTCCTTTTTACAATATTTTTGAAAAATGTCCATCCAGACTCCACTTGAAAACCCCTAGGGATGGAGAACTTACTGTCTCCTGAGGCAAACAATTACCTTTGGACAGCTCTAAATACTAAAAGGTTTTCCCTTGTAACTAATGGAATTCAATCTCTCAAAGTCCATCTAGTCCTGCCTTTAGAGAATAAACAAAACATTGGATTTCTAAGGATTTAAAACACAAAAGAATTATACAGATCATTCTAGTCCACTCCCACTGTTTTATAGACTAGAAAACTAAAAGAAAGGTGAATTGAATTGCACTCTATCAAAGAGATAGGCAGTCAATAGCAGAACTGGATTTCAAAATCAGTTCATATTATTCTAATTCCAATGCCTTTTCCAGTAGACAACAAGATCTCTGACTTCTGCCCTTTGGGGTCAAGTAGAATACTTTTAAACCACCTGATAGTCTTTCACATATTTGAAAATAGCTTTAAAAAAAAAAAAACCTAGGTATTCTGTCCTCCAGGTCTGATATTCTCAGTTCCTTTAACTCACTCTCAGTTCCTTTAACTCAAGGATTCTTAACCACTTTTTGCGTGTGTCTTGAAGCATTTTGGAAGTCTAGAGAGACCTATGGATCCCTTCTTAGAATAATATTTTAAATGTATAAAATAAATATGTAGGATTACTACAAAGGAAACAAATTATGTTGAAATATAATCATCAAAATATAAAAAAGAAATGTTATTATGTAGTGATATATATGCTTCTTTAGTAATGCATTAAATAACAAGAAAATACATTTAAATATAGGCAAGTTAAAATTAAATTTTGTATTTTTAAAGGTTTTTGTTACTTAGCTTGAAAAAGGACATTAAAATGTGGGCTGTTCTTTGACAATGCAACATACATGTTACATTGGATATGTAATTAATTTGATTTTTTTTGGATGGTTACTGATCTTAAAAAATTTATGACATTTAAAAAGCCTGAGAGACATAGTTTCTGGGTAATTAATAATTTTTAAAAATAATGCTGGCATTTTAATGAGGTCACTGGTGCTCTCTAATGCCAAAGACCCTCATGGCAACAGGCTCAAGGCTTATATGCCCTTTGAAAACTGGGTGTTCCAGAGAATGGCAATCAACTCTGGTTAACAATTAATGAGGGAATGAATATTACAATGAGAAGTGAGTTTACTCCAATGAAGGGCTGAGAGAGTGACATTATGTTACTCTTGGACAAAGAAATTATCTCTACATCCACGGGGTAGATTGATGGAGTGCTTGGGTCCTTGTCCTTTGACCCTAATTCTTACATCACATTTCTTCTTAGCCTCTGCTTGGGTGCCTGTGCCTACACCCCAAATCTAAAACCACATCCAGTTCTAAAATCACATCTTTCCCTACCTTCAAAGCATTGGCCCTAGCAGTTTCTCTCTAGCAAAGCAGGAGAGCATGACCTTATCTCTCCTCCTGATACGGTGGACAGCTGCACCTTTAGAATTTATTGGTCTGACTCCCTGTGTTTGTGCTGAACTGGCCATGTACTGGGTCATAAAGATATTCATTACTAACTGGCCTATCGTGCATGCTAGACCCAGACACATGTATACTTCCTTACATCCATCTTGTCTAACAAGACATTTGATGGAAGCAGCTGATATTTCCAGTCATCCCTGACCATTAGTTGACTTAGTGATGTTTCAGACCAAAAACCACACCTCCTTGTCCCCCCACCTCCGGGCTATTTCCCAGTGAATTCTGGGTAAGATACCTGGGCAAAAGATACAAAAGTGCATGTTTCTTTAAGAACTGACCACCCCTTAACCACTCTCTAATCCCATCTCAAATCCCCTAATTGACATGTTTCACCCCAACATCTCCTATAACAACTTTTTCTGCACCTCTGAAAGGTTGCAGATTCTCTAAGAACTATTGCCCACTGTAAAGCATAATAAATCTTTGCCACCTTGACTTGAGAAATTCTTGGGTCCATGAATTCATTCCAGACAGCCCTGACCTTCTCTAGTACTCAGGTCTTTAAGGGGTACTCCCCTTCAACTGCTCTGTCTGGGAACTCCAGTCTTGGGGTTCCTGAACCTCAGCTCCCCTAACCCTCAAGAAGACCATCCCCAGCTTTGGGCAATCTAATCAAAGAATCTATCCTCACTCAAACCAGAGTAGAACACAATGGACTTCCCTACTTTGGATTCCTTATAAGGTTGGGTGGGGTCTCACCAAGATTTCGGAGAGTCAATTCAATCTCATTATCAGTAATGTGCTTCAAGAGGCTGAACTTTTAAATGAGGACTATAGAAAAAAGGGAAAACTCTGGATCTCCCCAAAATATTGGTTATTAATAATCATTTCCCTCAAATTCTAATTTACAAAGATATATTAAGCTTCTATAACTCACTTTTGAAGGTGCAGAAAGGTTTCTTTCCAGAAGTATCGGAATTCTCTCAGGGTTTTTGAGGTAAATTCCAAATGTAGCAAGTTGTTTTTGTCTTAAGAGGAATGAGCTCATCTTTGTCTAGGTTAGGGGTGGGGAACCTGCAGCCCCGAGGCCCTTTAGGTCATCAAGTGCAGCCTTTTGACCAAATCCAAATAAATCCATCCCTGGTCTAGATTAACATCTTTAATATAGTTTCTATCAGAAAGAAAAGGACAGTGAATACATGATCCTTATAGTGTCATGGTTTACAGTCTCCTTCCTATTTCGATCCTTTATTTCTTTTTTATTCTCCATCTTATTTGCTTCATAAAATGTAGCTTCCAGAAGTAAACAAAGGACCCCAAAGTGGCCTGACCAGTGTAGAGTAAAAAGAAACTGTCAACTCCCTTTGCTGGACACTGGTCTTACAAATGCAATCTAAGATAATAATCACAGGGGTTGGACGGTAGTCTGACATCATAGATATCATATTGAGTTTCCATTCTATTAAAACTTGCAGGGCTTTTTCTTATGAAATGGTGTTCAGCTACCATCTTGTAATTGGTTAATTTTAAAATTCAAGTGAGACTTTACATTTATCTCTCTTAAATTTCATCTTATTAGTTTTAGTTTCAGTCTTTCATTCTAACCTGCCTAGAACATTTTAGATTCCAGCTATGTTAACCCACATGTTACCTATTCCTCTCAACTTCATTTTGGTCACAAATTTGATGAAGATGCCATATATACTTTCACCTAAGTCATAGAGAAAAAAAATCATCAAATATGTCATAGTCATGTGGGATTCCATTAGAGTATGGGTCAGCAAACTATGGCCAAGGGCCAAATGCAATTGAAAAAACATCTTTAGCTCATGGATCATACAAAAAGAGGCAGCTGATCAAATTTAGTCCACAGGTCATAGTTTATCTACCCCTGAACTAAAGATTTCCCTCAGGTTGACATTATTAATTACCACACTTGAATGTGATTACTGAAGTAGTTCTTAATCTCACTTATAAGAGAACCTATAACTTTTGATCTTGTCTCCAAGGCTGGTATGAAAGACTTTGTGACATGACTCATTGAAATATAAGTACACCACATGCATAGCTTTCTCGGATCAAATCTAGTAACCTGACCAAAAGAGGAAATGAGATTAGCCTTGAATGATTTGTTCTAAATGAGACTTAGGAATTACCGTTTCCCTTACAATTGTTCTCAAGCTATTCCTTTAATAATAGATTCTAGAATTTTGCAAGGAGTCAGTGTGAAATTGATTTTTAAAACTCTACCTTATTCCATCATTAAAAAGACCATTTATTACAAGTGTGAAATAGGTTGTATTAATATCTGTGTAAGGGAATTTGATTTGGGAACCCTAATCAATTTGATTAATTCTCCAATCAACTTGATGAATTGATAGGACATAGACTTTTATCTGAAGGGCACCTCCTAAATAAAGGAAATATGCACATTGGTTCCTTGATGAGAAGACACAGGAAGCTCCTCTAAGTGGGGGTGCCTTCAAGATGATAAGTAACAGAGTCAGGAGACATGGGCTTTTTTCATATGTGGCACCTCTGCAACATTGTTTATAAAATCGAGTTTGTCTATATAGTCTCCCCTTGATCTGTTTCCCTTCTCATCAGATCAGATCTCTGTTCTGAGAAGTGAAAGGAGAAATCTGTCCTTCCCAAGAGTCAGGGATGGCAAA
The DNA here is from genome assembly GCA_028646595.1 of Phalanger gymnotis. Taxonomy (NCBI): domain Eukaryota; kingdom Metazoa; phylum Chordata; class Mammalia; order Diprotodontia; family Phalangeridae; genus Phalanger; species Phalanger gymnotis. Next base: position 378,900,687 of record CM053623.1, on the reverse strand, counting down.
TTGTGACAAAAACATGTTTCAGGGATAGACGTGTGCATTCATGCATCTTGCCTGAGACAAGAGTTTAGAAGATCATGTATTTTGAGCTATAGAGGTTGACAGATTTCATTTAAGACAAACTCCTTATTTTATAGATGAAGAAACTAAGTCGTAGAAATTTTGTGTTCAAGGACAGTGCCTTTAAATTATAACCTCTTGTGGCAAGGCGGGGTGGTATAGGGAGAAAGTTTGAATTCCCTAGGTATTGATCTCTGAACCTAGCTGTCTAGCAAGAGAAAGATTTCCTGTGAAGAATGAACTTGGGGAGTTGCATTATGTATAACGCCCCAAGTTAAAATATCTGAGTTTGAGTGTTTGGTCACTTGCATTCTGTAGGTAGAGGATTATCAGAACAGTGTTATCCTTTGAAAAGGAATAGGATTGCAAGGGGAAGATCACCCTGAAGTTGAAGGATTAAAGTGATATGATGAGATTAGAAGAGTCAGGATTCAGGGCAAGAGTTCTGGACCTTGCCAACCAAGGTACTGAAATGAAGTTTTTGGAAATTTCAAGATGCCCTCAAGATGCAGCCATTTGTCTATGGGCCCCCAAAGATTCTTAGGCTCACAAAGATCTAAGCTTGAACAAGTCAACAAGAATTTATTAAGCATCTACTAGATGCTTAATTGATGAAAAAAAGCTTTGTTCTCTTCCTTTGGCTTATTGTTCATTCCCAAGTTTTGTTCTGAGGAAATCTCCAAAATAAAGCTCAGGTATAACTGATGTCTAGGATTCCCTAAATGTGGATGACAGGGTCGCTGAACATTTACTCAGTGTAAAATAAGGGTAATAGATCTGGGATAGTCTTCATTTTACCTCCACAAAAAATGTGTAAGACTTAAAAGACTCGGAGGAGACCAGAAACAGGTGCAGAAATGTATATAGCACTTAATAGACTCTCAGATTTCCACCTGGAAGCAAATATTTTTGTAGGACTGCTGGACAAACCATCTTCTCATGGACCTGAAAATTCAGGGTAACAAATAACAGCAGAGTTGACAATCTTGAACTCCTAGTCTTCCACACAATGATTTCAATCTTTGGTTCCAGGGCAACCCTCAGTTGGAAACCTTCCTTTTGGAGGGTAGTCTATGAATGTCTGTAGGAATGCTCACATTCAGGAAAAATATTTTGAACTCGAGGTTGATCCATGAGGCAACTCTCAAAGCTGGTGCTGTCCAGGAAATTGCCTTCCTCTTGCCAGACTTATAGATTTGGGTATCCTACTGACCAGAGAATTTAAAATTTACCCTGTACTCAGGAAGTTGTGATTTAGGAGTTTCTGCATGTGTTTGAATTCCCCTATTAGGTCAAGTGCAAATACATGTATACCCCTGCTTTGTGTTCTTGCTGCACATCACCACTGTTGAGTTCTAAAAGGAAGGTGGTGAGGGGAGAGAAATCTACTCTGCTATCCCCAGAATATGACTGAAATCTGTTATGCTATAGTCTAAAATGTCAAGAAGAGAGAACACAAACAATGGTGACCAATTAGCATTCAAATATTATACTATATCCATGGAGGTGTCATTCAGAGGAAGTACTATGCCCTGTCATCCCATTAATATGAATGCAGTTTTCATTAAATTGATCATGAGCTTCATACATGAATTTGAAAACACACATTATTACTAACCCAGGTTTATATAATTTTTTCATATAAAATCTGTTTCTAAGAAACAGAAACTTCAAGATCTTACAGACAAAGTCCAAATTAAAGTTCATCGTGTGCAAATTCTTTTTCTGACACTGAGTAGGAAGAGAGTGAAGATAGGTCCATTAAAGTTCCTTCTTAAATCGTGTCTGGCTACTCTTCATTAAGTTTCTGATGATATATCAAATCATTGATTGAAGTCAAGATATAATTAGCATACTTTGTGGCTTTGATTGTGAGTAAGAAGATTGTTTCTCTGAATTGGATAAACTTTAAAGTTTCAACAAGAACTCTCAGTTCATCTTTCTTTAATATTTTCACGAGTACTTCCTTCACCAGTGCAGATTGCAATTCCTCTATTTCTTTAGTTGCTATGACCAAAAATATCATTATTTTTGGTCAGATTTTTAGTGTGCATTCTTTGGAATGTAGCTTGGCTAATCCTTAAATAAAAAGAGATAGAGTCCATTGTTAGGCTAATTATCTTTAAACATTCTGCTGGCATGCCCTCCCAATATCTATCTATCTATCTATCTATCTATCTATCTATCTATCTATCTATCTATCTATCTATCTATTAGTAGTAATAGCACATGTTGTACTGATGTTTTTTAAAAAAAGCACACACCACTGTCATTATCCAATACCATTCCAAATAGAATCCTCTCTTATAATCACAAAGTATGAGTAGGCAAAACAAATTGATGTGTTGATCATACCTGACCATATATGCCTTATTCTATACCTGAAGTCTACCACTTTTCTGCTAGGAAAGAAGAATGTTATTTCAGCAGTTCTAAGTTGAGATTGGTCATTGTATTGATTCAAGTTCTGCTGCCTTTTCATGTCATTTTCTTTATAATATTATAGTCAAGAAGCAGGTCCAAGATGGTAGAGTAGAGGGAGCATTTCTGAGGAACTTTCCCAATACTCCCCTCTAAACAACTCTAAAATAATGCACCAAATAAAATTCTGGTGGGGCATAGCTACCAGTGACTTATTTCCAGCCCAAGAAAATCAAAGAAGCCAGTGAGAGGTCTGGAACATTGGGTGGGCACTGACCTGGAGCAATGTGGTGGCAACACCAGCAGTGGGTCTTAGAGGCTATAGCAGTTATGACAACAAAAGCAGCAGTAGTTTAGAGAGCTCCCATCCCAGAGACAGTAAGGGGATCAGACAATTGATCAGATCAGAAATGGATGACAGGGGACCTCTGTACAGGCAGTGGGCATAAGACTGGGCATTGTTTGTAAACTCCGCTGCCCATTACCCAGATCTGGGGCATAATTCCATTACACAGAGAGACACCTGTAGAAACAAGGAAGCAGGGGCTTTGGTCAGAGTTCCAGGGCAGAGAGGTGCTTTAGCAGTTGTGGTTGCAAGGGAGCAAGGTCCCTGGACCTGCTTAAAGATGAGAGCACAGACCAAGAAAGCAGTGAAAATAACTCTCCTTGGATCACACCACCTTGGAAGCACTAAAAACTTACAGATCCTCAGAGCTAACTGAAAATAAAAGGAGAAAAAACCTGAGGCTTGGTAGAGTCTCCCCTCCCCGCCCCTACACCTACTCTACCCTAGGTTATCAGAACCCAACTTTAACATAGTTTAGATTCAAGAAATCAGCTGAAAAATTGAGTAAACAACAACAACAACAACAACAACAACAACAACAAAAGAACCTGATGATAAAAAGCTACTATGAAGACAAGGAAACTGAAGACACAAACTCAGAAGAAGATGATTTGAAACAACTATGAGTAAAGTCTCAAAAAAAAAATGCAGATTGGATTCAAGCCCAACAAGAATTTCTGGAAGAGCTAATTAAAGAGATAAAAAAGAACAAAAATGATTTTAAAAATCAAATAAGAGTAGCAGAACGAAAATGGGAAAAGAAATGTGGGTAATAAAAGAAAGTTATGAGAAGAGAATAAAGAGTTTGGTAAAAAGAGTAACAAAAAATACTAAAGAAAATAAATACTTTAAAAATCAAAATTGGCCAAGTGGAAAAGTAGATATAAAACCTCACTTTTAATTTCTTAAAAATCAGAACTGGTCAAGTAGAAGTAATAGCTGCAAGCAAGAAAAAAAAAAGTGATGTCAAAAATGAAAAAAAAATAAAAGAAAATGTGAAATAGCTAATCAGAAAAAACAACTAACCTGGAAAATAGATCAAGGAGAGTTAATTTAAGAATTATTGGACTACCTGAAAGCCATAATAAAAATAAAGGCCTCGACAGGATATTTTAAGAAATTATAAATGAAAACTGCCCTGATATCTTAGATAGCCATAGGAGAAAACAGAAATATAAAAAAAAAAATCCACCAGTCACCTCCTGAAAGTCATCCCCAAATGAAAACTCCCAGGAATATTATAGTTAAATTCCAAATCTCCTGGGTCAAGGAGAAAATATTACAAGGAGTCAGAAAGAAACAATTTAAAAGCCATGTAGCCACAGTTAGGATTACACAATATTTATCAGCTAGTTCATTAAAGGAATAGAGGGTTAGGATTATGATATTCCAGAAGACAAAGGAGCTAGGATTATGACCAAAAATAACCTTCCCAGAAAAACTGAGTACAATCTTTGAGGGGGAAAATGGATATTTAATAAAATAGAAGACTTTCAAGCATTCTGATAAAAAGATCAGAGCTGGATAGAAAATATGATATTTAAACACAACACTCAAGAGAAGCACAAAAAAGTAAACATGAAAAAGAAATTACAAGGAATTTAACAGGGTTAAATTATTTCCATTCCTATTTGGGAAGATGATACATGTAACTCCTAAGAACTTTATTATTATTAGAGCAATTCAAAGGCATATGTATATATATAGACAAAGGTCATGGGTATGAGTTGGTTCTGTAAGGATTTTTTTTTTTAATGCAGGGATGAGAGAGAAGGATGCACTAGGAGAAAGCAGAAGGGAGAGGAAGAATGAGGGAAATTATCTCATATATAAGAGGCATGCAAGGAATAGTTATTAGAGTGAAGAAGAAAATAGGGTGTATCAGTAATTAGGGTGGGATTTTTCTTTTACTGCTTTCTCTTTTAGAATGCTAAAGTAATCAAGTGCTTTTGATTCTTACTAGGTGCAAGGCCCCAGGCCCACACCCTTTTGCTGATTAGGTGTGAAGCCTTTAGGCCCTAAGAAGGGTATATAAACTCAGAGGTTAGCAGTTTGTTTGGAGCTTTTACTCACTGGGTGTGGAGACTCTGGGTAGCTGCTGGAGCCCTGCCCAGCTTTGAAGAAAACCCAGATGTTGGTGCTTCTCGTTTTGGTAACTGTGTATATGATGTCTTGATCAGACAAAGCCTGTCTGTTGAATTGTGTTTTTTGATCTGTTGATATTTTCTGTTTGTAATTTCTACTTGTATTTGCTCTGAAGTTCAGGGTGCTGGCTTTTCCCCCCGAACTAAGTGAATGATATATGTATATTTGATTAAAGTGAGATTATTAACCCCTTATGGTTGCTTTCCTTAGAAAAGCAGATTAAAGCAGATCAAAGAACCTGTGCTAGCAGCAGCTCTTGTTCCTGGACTTGTTGGGTCTTATACCTCAGCAGTAGCTGCAAGCAGGCTTGTTGTTACATAGGGGCCAGGGAATGCTTGAACCTCACTCTCATTGAACTGGTTCAAAGAGAAAGGAATATACACAAGCACACACATTTAATTGAGTATAGAAATATAGCTTACCTCAAAGAGAAGTAGGAGGGGAAGAGGATTAGAGAAAGAGGAGAAAGTGATAAGAGAGAAGGTAGATTAAGGGAGGCAGTGGTCAGAGGCAAAATAGACTTTCAAGGTGAGGCAGGGTACAAAACAAAGAGAATGAAAAGAAAAAAACAGAACAAAATAGCATGGAGGGTGTTCAGTCATTTTAGTCATCTGACTCTTTTTTTCTTGGCGAAGATACTGAAGTGGTTTGCCATTTGCTTCTCCGGCTCATTTTACAGATCCAGAAAGTAAGGCAAACAGGGTTAGGTGGCTTGCTTGGAGTCACAGAGTTCCCAAATATCTGAGGGCTACATTTGAATTCACTAAGACGAATATTTCTGACTTCAGGATGAGCACTGTATCCACTCTGCCACCTAGCTCATCAAGGGAAATACACAGTTCATAATCATAATTGTGATTGTGAGTGGAATGAATTCGTCCATAAAATGGAAGTGAATAGCAGAATGGATTAGAAACAAGAATACAACAATGTGTTGCTTACACCTTTGAAATACCTTTGAAACAGAAAGACAGAGAGGTAAAATACAGGGCTAGAGCAAAATCTATTATGCTTCAGCTGAAATAAAAAAGGTAAGGGTATCAATCATGATCTCAGACAAAGCAAAAGAAAAAATACATTTAATTAAAAGAGATAAATAGGGAAACTATATTCTGCTAAAAGGTGCCATAGTAAATGAAGCAAAATCAGTACTAAACATATTAGCAACAAAGTCATAGCATCCAAGTTTTAAAGGAAAAGTTAGATGACTTACAGGAGGAAATAGTAAAACTGTACTGGTGGAGGACCACAATTTACCTCTCCCAGACTAGATAAATTTAACTATAAAATAAATAAGAAAGAAGTCAAGGAGATGAATAGAATATTAGAAAAGTTAGATATCATAGGCCTCTGGAGAAAACTAAATGGGAATGGAAAGTATGTCTTTTTTTAGCTGTAGATGGCACCTTCCTGGAAATTGACTCTATATTAGGGCATGAAGACCCCACACAAATGCAGAAAAATAGAAATATTAAGTGCATCCTTTTCAGACCATCACGCAGCAAAAATTACATTCAAAGAAGGGCATTGGAAGCATAGATTAAAAATTAATTTGGAAATAAAATCATCCTATACTAAAAAATGAGTGGGATAAAGAACAAATCAGAGAATCAGTCAATAACTTGGTTAAAGATAATGACAATGATGAGATAACATAAAATTTGCTTGAAGTCAAAGCAGTACTTAGAGGAAATATTATATTTTTAATCACATACATTAAAAGATCAATTATTTCAGCATGCAACTGAAAAAAATCTAGAAAAATAACAAATTAAAAATCCTCAGTTAAACACCAAAATAGAATCCTGAAAATCAAAAGAGAAATTAATGTAAGTACAATAAAAAATTGAATAAATAAAAATAGGAAAATGAAAAATGAAATGAAAACTAATAAAATAGGTAAACCATTGGTTAATTTGGTTTAAAAAAAGAAAAAGGAACACCAAATAACCAGTATCAAAAATTCAAAAGAACTCAATCAAAAAATTAATTGGTGAATTCACCACCAATTAAGATGAAAGAAAACAATTCGTAGGAGGTATTTTGCCCAAATATATGCCAACAAAACTGATAATCTAAGTGAAGTGGATAAATATTTACAAAAATATAAATTGCCCAGATTCATGGAAGAGAAAATAGAATACTTAAACAACACTATCTTAGAAAAAAGAAATTGAACAAGTCATAAATGAAGTCTGTAAGATAAAATCTTCAGGATTAGATGGATTTACAAGTGAGTTCTACCAAATATTTAAAGAATGATTTATTTCTATGCTATATACACTATTTGAAAAATAGGTAAAGGAGTCCTACCAAATTCTTTCTTTGACACAAATACAGTTTTCATATCTACACCAGGGAGAGCAAAAAAGGGAAAGAAAACTATAGAACAATTTCCCTAGTGAACATCAGTGCAAAAATTCTAAATAGAATACTAGCAAAGAGATTACAGCAATATATCACAAAGATCATACAATATGACTACATGGAATTTATACAAGGAACGAAGGGCTCATTCAATATTAGGAAAACTGTAAGCCTAATTGACCATATCAATAATAAAACAAAAAAATATTATTTCAAAAGATAGAGAAAAAGCTTTTGACAAAATACATTACCTATTTAAAAAATTAGAAAGCATAGAGATAAATGGAGCCTTCTTGAAATGAAACTAAGAGCTTGTTCTAAAACTAAGAGCAAGCATTATCTGTAATGAGTACCAAGTAGAAGCTTTCCCAACAAAAGCAGGGTGAAGTGAAAACATCCATTATAACCATTATTATTCAGTATTTCCCTAAAAATGCTAGCTATAGCAAACATACAAGAAGAATAAATTGAAAGTATAAGAATAGGCAACTAGGAAGCAAAATTTTCATTCCTTGCAGATGGCATGATTGTATACTTAGAGAACCTAGAGAATTAACTTAAAAACTAGTTGAAACAATTAACAACATTAGAAAAGTTGCAGGATAAACCCACAGAAATCACTAGCATGCGTATTGATTGTGATCAAAACCCAGCAAGAAGAGATAGAAAGAGACATTCCAGTTAAAATAATGACATAAAATGATGGGAGTCTATCTGCCAAGACCAACCCAGGAACTATATAACCATATTTACAAAACATTTTTCACAGAACTAAACAATTTGGGAAATATTAATTGCTTATGGGTAGGCCAAGCCAATGTAATAAAAATGACAGTTCTATTTAAATTAATTTACTTATTCAGGGCCATAACAATTTATTTTAGGGGGCTAGAAAAAATAATAATATTATTCTTCTGGATGAAGGGAAAATCAAGAGTATCAAGGAAATCAATGAAAAAATGTGAAGGAAGGAGGACTTGCAGTTCCAGATTTCAAATTATGTTACAAATTAATAATCATTAAAACAATCTGGTACTGGCTAAAAAAAAAAATAGTGCAGTGGATCAGTGGAGTAGATCAGGTATGTAATATACTGTATTAAATCACCACAGCAATCTATTGTTTGACAAACCCAAAGATCCAGGCTTTTGTAAGAACTCTCTGAGAAAAACTGCTGGGAAAATTGCAAAGCAGTCTGGCAAAAACTAGGCATAGAACAGTATCTCGCACCATATACAAAGATCAAGTCAAAATGGATAAGTGATTTAGACATGAAGGGTGATAGCATAAGCAAATTAGGGGAGTATGGAATAATGTACCTGTCAGTTCTATGGATAAGGGAAAGTTTATAATCAAACAAGAGATGTAGAGAATCGCAAGAAGTAAAATGGGTAATTTTGTTTTTTTTCATAAACAAAACCAATGCAGCCACATTAGAAAGAAGGAAAATGGGGGAGCAGGGACTGCAGCAAGTTCCTCTGATAAAGACCTAATTTTCAAATACCTAGCAAACTGAGCCAAATTTATAACAAAAAAAAAAAACAAGAGCCATTTCCCAGTTTATAGATGGTCAAAGGATATGCACAGGTAGTTTTTGGAAGAAGAAATCGAAGCTATCAAAAATCACATAAAAAATTCTCTAAATCACTAATACTTAGAGAAATGCAAATTAAAACAATTCTAAGCTACTATCTCACAGCTGACATGATAGAAAAGGAAAACGACAAATGTCAGAGGGAACATAGAAAAATAGATAGACTAATGTACTGTTTGTGGCCTAACCATTCCAGAGAATAATTTGAAATTATTACCAAAGGGCTACAAAACTGTCCATACTCTTTGACTCAGTAATCTTACTACTAAGTCTCTACCCCAAAGATGTCAAAGAAAAAGCAAAAGGATCTATATGAACAAAAATAATAATAGCAGCTCTTTTGTGGTGGCAAAGTTTTAGAAATTGAGAGGATGCCAATCAATTAAGGAATGGGTGAACAAGTTGTAGTATATAATCATAATAGAATACTATTGTGCTATAAGAATGATGAGCAGGATGGGTTTAGAATAACCTGAGAAGAGCTATATGAACTGAGGCAAAGCGAAGTGAGCAGAACCAGAAGAATATTGCACATAACTAACAACAATATTTTAATGATGATCATCTGTGAAAGACTTAGTCACTTTGATGGATACAATAGTCCCAGATGATTCTAAAAGGTTCATGATGAAAAATGCTACCCACCTCTAGAGAAGGAACTGATGAACTCTGATTACAGATTGAAGAGTATTGTTTTTAATTTTCTTTATTTTTCTTGCATTTTTTGCAACCTGGCTATGTAATAGTAATTAAGGTGGGACTTTTTGCTGTTGACTTTCAATGATTCTGACCTTTGAATGGGGCAGATAAAGTGGGATGTTTTTGTATTTCTCAGCACTGAGACAGTTGGGAGCCATTGATTTGTATCTGATGTGATATTGGGGATGGGGAACTTCTCCATGCCCAGCCTGGGTGAGGTCAGGGCTCTCTGGCTCTTAACAGGATATATAAGCTCAAAGGTTAGTGTTCTTGCTCAGAGCTTTGAGCCACAGCAGGAGTGGCGTGTGACTCGGGGCCAGCTGTTCTAATGAGCTCCCCGGCTGTACACCCAGATGTTGATAACTATGAATTGTATTTGGTCTGTGATTCAGGTTGCTGGCTTTTTCCCCTGAACTAGGTGAATGTTATTTGTATGCTGGATTAAAGTAAGATTGTTAACCCCTTAACATTGCTTTCCTTAAGTAAAGCAGATTAAAAGGACCTGTGTTGTAAGCTTTCTGGGTGCTGGTTGTAGGTAGATCTTATACCACCCACAGAAGCTACCAGCTGGATTGTTGAAACAGGCTAATATAGAAACATGTTTTGCATGACTTCACATGTATAATGCGTATCAGAGAGAGAATGTGGAAATAAAAAAATAATGTTAAAATATAAATAAAATTTAAAAAGACATTTGGTTTTTGTGTCTATTGTTGTCTTAGTTCTACTTCTAATTATTTCATTTAAGTCTTCCCAAGATTCTCCGAAATTTTCATATTCATCATTTCTTATAGTCCATAAAATTCCAGTATATTTATATACCACAATTTATTTAACCATTCTCTATTCAATGGGTACTTTAATTCTAGGTTCGAGCAACTACAAAGAATATCTCTTTGAATATTTTATTGCATATAGGACATTTCTTTCTATATTTGACCTATTTTGAATATAGTCACAGAAGTGATATCTCTGGGTCAAAAGTTGTGAATAGATTAGTGACTTTTTTCCCATAGAATTCCAAATTGTTTTTCATGATGATTGGGCCAATTCACAGATCCACCAAGCTTATATGGCCAATTTTTAACAGCCGCCCTAAGAGGTACAAAGGGTTTATTCAAACTAGTGTATGAAATAAATATAAGGCATGAATATAAGACCATTACAAAAAATTAGAAGATAATCAGATCAGGTTCCCTTCACGATTAATGTGGGGGAGAATTTTCAAATAAGCAGATCAAAGAGAAGTCTGCAAGAGATAAAACATAGTTTTAATTTTCTGAATTTGAAATGATTTTTCAGTAACAAAATCAATGGAGGTCGCATAAGAAGAGAAGCTGCCAATCAGAGGAAAAATTCTTGCATTCACTCTCTCTGACATGTGTCTGATACTCCAGACATATGGAATTAACACAAATATCAGACAATTGCCTTTCCCCAATAGATAAGTGGTTAAAAGATAGAAACAACTAACTTTCAAAAGAACTTTAAGCTATTATCAGCCATATGAAATATTGTTTTAAATCACTTATAATTAAAGAAATGCAAATCAGATAATTCTCAGATTTCATTGGCAGAAGTTACAAAAGACAGAAATAATCAATATTTGCAGGGCTGTGGGGAGAGATATAACAATATACTACTGAAAGAATTGTGAATTGGTTTAATCTTACTGGAAAGCAATTGGAGTTAGGAAATGGCATACCTTGTGGCCCGGAGATCCTGCTGCTGGTTAAATATGCCAAATGGAGCAAAGAGAGAGAATTCCCAAAATAATCATAGCTGGACTCTTACCAAAGAATTGGAAACAGAGTAGTTGCCTGTTCATTAAAGGATAGGTAAACGACTTGTAATACAGTAATGCAATTGTGCCATAAGAAATGATAAATATAAAGAATCCAAAGAAGCACTGAAGATTGATATGAATTGATGCAGAGGAAATTAAGCAGCACCAGGAACCTGTGTGCAATGTATACACAGATGTAAAGACTGCATGTAAATGCCATTTAAATGACAAATGAATGTAAAGAATGTAAAAGGAAACTGAACTTCTATAAAATTATAATGACCAAGGTTTGTCCCAGAGAAGAGTTGAGAAAATGCTCCCCTCTCTCTCTTTAGTGCAGTGGTAAGGGATCATAAATGGAAATATTGCATCTAGCAGTATATATATAACTAATGTATTGAGTTATTTTCCATACTGATTTTTCTTCCTCTTTATTTGTAAGTCTTCATTACATGAGATGGCTTGATGAGGGTAAGAAGAGGAAAAGACGTATTTGGACTAAAAGTAATATAAAAACAAAAGATATCAATACAAAGAAATTTAAATTTTTTCTACCATAGAAGTATATAAGTATACTTATATATAAGTATATATATACTATATATACTAAGTATATAGTAGCAGTTGAACTGCAAGAACCTAATCCATGTTAGGATCTAATATTGAAAAGAAAGTGTTCTACTCAACATCCCCGTATTCAAAACCCAAGCCAAGTTTTAAAACCAAGACATTTCTGGTCTAGTTGCCTATGGAAGCACAATAGGGCAACAAGATGCAAATGTGGAAAAGTATAAGAAATATGTTACTTTACGAAGCATAACATATTTGTATATTATTTCTATCTGTGTTTGTATCTTATATTTCTATCAGCCTGTAATGTCATGAAGGCAGGAATCAAGTAATTTTATCACCCCCTTCAGCACCTAGTACACTACTCTGTATATAATTGAAATTTAATGAGTCCTTATTGAATGACTAATAATACCTTAGATATTGCTCTTTCCATGCATAGTTGGATTTTCACAAGACTTTAATAAAACTTCAAGGATAAAATAAATTAATTTCCATTGGTAGAAATACGGCCATCTTTACAGTTAGTAAGGGAGAATTCTGTGGCAAGAGATCTTTCTAGGATGCTTCAAATTACAGTAGGTAGATAATCTTGTAAGACTGACTCTATGGGCAATGCTTTATATTTACCTAGCCACATCTTTTATAAAATATCTATTAAAATCAATCTTTGAGTACTTTAAAGAAAATGCTTTAGATGAGTAAAAACATTTTACTACTCTTATTATCAATTTTTAAAACATTAATTAGGTGCATCTAAGAAAGCCAGAATGAATAGCATCTTTTTTTCTGAAAAGAAGTATTTTTTTAAATAATAAGAAATGAGGCCAGATGATGCTCCCTTAAAAAAAATACTTCCCATTTAGCTGTAGCAATGATCTCAGTCTCAATTTCTGGGAAAGCTTTTGATCACCTTGAACGTACCATATATCACAATGCTGCTTTCATTTGTCATATAAGGTAAAACTATCATTTATCAATTTTTTTGACTTTGGTCCAAGAAGGCAATAACTTTGTGCTCTAGGATAGACAGTTGGAAGAAAATCTATTATCCCCAGTATAACCACCATTCCCTTCCTCACCCCTTATCTCCCAACTTATTACTAATTTGCAGAGAGAAGGCTAGGGTTCTGAGCATGTCATGTCTTCTGAGCTTATACAGTTGTGAAGATACTAGTTATGGTCACTATAAGGGGATTGTCAACTGTTGTTCCCTGTAGGAATTGCTAACATGTCACCATTGAACAGGTTTTCAAAGCTTTTCCCTCCCTTTGTCTTGTAATTATGCCGACTTGGAGGGCTGACCTTCTGTATGTAAATATAGTGTTCGGGCCTATTGTTCCTTGTCATATTAATATAAGCATTTTTTTTACATAACAATAACAATCCTGTATTCCTCCTCTATTTCCCACCCCTCCTTTTAACAAAGAAAAACAGTCAGGGAAAATCAAACATCAACCAATGAAACCATAATGTTTTTAATTTTCAGCATCTGTAGTAATCTGACCTTTGGATTCAATATTGATCTTGACAGCTATTCTGAATTCGGCTACCTTCTAGGATTGTTTTTATCTATGTTATTATAGCCATATAGAGTACATTGAGAGGCCACATGCTGTAATGTGAAGAATGTAGGACTTAGAGTTAGGAAGAAGTCGGTTTGAATCCCACCTCTGACACAAACTGGCCATGTGGCTTCGGGCAAATTCCTTAACATCTTAGTACTCCATGTTCCTTACCTATAGGAAGGATTGGTGCCAATGATTTTCCTACCCACTAAAAAGTAATTACCTTTGCTAGTTATGAACACTTCTTGATTTAATCAAGCAGAGTGTGAACAGGGCTCTATATATTCTTGAATCAATTAAAGCGCTTGTGTTAGAAACTTTGTCATGCCCTGAGGAATTTGTATAAAAAGTAAGAGCTATCTCAGTACCAAAGAGAGATTCCAAAGGTTTAAAGGAAGAGGCTGGACGAAGTATAACATTCAATCACACCTCTGAGAAGTCAAGATAGGATTGAGCTATGGCAGAGAAGGAAAATGCTAATGCGCATTATTGATTCTAATGGAATCTCAGAGTGGAAGATCTAGGCTGAAGGAAATCCTAAATATAGGTTGTCTCTTTCCTCAACTTGCCTTCTGGTGCCTGTCTAGCCACAGACCCTATAACATAATTTGATTTTTGGTTTCCCCAAAATTTCTAATAAATTGAATTTTGCATCAACCACAACCAGGGAATAACTAGAGACACATACAAATTTGAACTTAGGCAGTGTGTCTAAACTCTGCTCAAATGTTAGTTTTCCTAAGGGAGGGGGTTGATGAAATTGGGATTGAATTCAAAGCCTTTCATATAAAAAAAAAACTCCCTTGAGCTGAAGAGGAGGGAACCATATGGATCATAGGGATCATCTGAGAAAATACTTATAAAACACTTAGCACAGTGTCTGGCACATGGTAAGCATTATATAAATGTTAGCTATTATTATTATTACATCACTCTGTTTGCAAAGAACTAATTATTATGACAACATGTATATAAAATGATGGCATTGGATTCCATGGCCTCTAAGATTACTTCCCATTCCAAGTCTATGATCCTATTGTACTATGATATTGTAGGGAAGAAATCAACTTTCATTGCTAGAGTTTCCTTACCTGGGAGTTTCCTATACCAGAGAAATAACTAATATGATCCTTATTCTTAGCTAAATGGTTATTGCATATGTTATCATCTTTTTTCTACTTACTTTGTTCTCAACTAGTTCATACAAATTTTTCCTTATTTTTCCGTATTTTTCACATTCTTTATTTCACAGGACCTAGAATTATATGAGACTTGAGAGGCCATCTAGATGACTCCTCTCACTTTACAGAAGAGAAAACTGAGATTAAGAAGATTAAGTGACTTGCCTATGGTGGCACAGGTATTAAGCATCAGAAATCAGCTTCGAATATTTGAAGTCCTCTGACTTTAGGACCGCCACTGTACTTCATTGACTTCCTTAAGACACAATAATATTTCATAATATCCATATGCCACAATTTGTTCAGCCACTTCTCAACAGGATGCTTACTTTGTCATTTTATCTTTCCTATCACAAACCATATTGCTGTGAATATATGGATTTTTTCATTCTGTCTTTGACTTCCGTGGACTACATGTCTAGAAGTAGAGTTGCTGAGTCAAAAGTTCTGAACACTACATAGTTTTTCTTATCTAATACCAAAGCATCTTCCAGAATGGATCACCTTCATAGCTCTATCAACCACTTATTATCCACTCCTTTCATCTCCTAACATATCCTAGGACTTGGCTCAGTGGTTTCTTTATCTGGGTTCTTGATGCTACCATGACTTTTCTTCTCTTGATCTAGATTCCCCATCACTCTAACTTATCAGTTAAGGGACATAACACCATAGAGACATAGTTTCTTTGGTATTTCCTGATGGAAATGCACAGGGAGCAAAGCATAAAGGAACACAAGTATAGAAGTCAAACAATTAGTCCTAAGGTTATCATATAAGTTTATATGGAAATTCCTTCCAAATCTCCTTTTTTGATTGCTAGAAAGGCTTAACATTTGAAACTCTTATCCAACATTTTTGTCTGCTGCCTCCTATTCATACTGGCATGCAATTTAGTGTTTTTCCTTCCTTCCTGTGTAATTGGATCTGGAGCCAGGGACTTGTATCTTTTCTGTGTTTCTCAGGGAATGGGGACAAATGGGGAAGAACCTTGATTATTTTATTTTTATCTGTGGGGAATAAGAGATATCAAAGATCTGTCAAAAACCAATATCACAAGGGGAAATGTTTTTGTTTATTTACTTTTTAAAAATTAGATCCATAACTTTATCAGTATAGAGAGTTTCTAAGGGGAGCAAACTATAGCAATGCAGATCAGCACCTTCTCTCAGTCTCTAGGTTGAGATACTTGCCCAGGGCACTGAAAAGTTATGTAACTTATTCAGGATCCTATAGCTAATATGTGGTAGAAGCAGGACACTGACATTTCTTGCTCCTATGAGGGGCACCTACTGAAAATAATCTGATTCAAAGCTAGTTCAATCATCTCCTATCTGACACACTTTTGATTTGTCCTACCCTACTTGTGTTTACAAGTGCACATGTTGTTTTCTCCCAGAAGAACGGGTGCTTTTTAAGGACAGGGGTGTTTGGCTTTGATTTTTATGTCCCCAGGGCCTAACATTGTGCTCTCCACAATGGGATTAATAAATGTTTGTAGAATTGGATGATTGGATTGAATGGATGCAATGTCCAGGAAAGAAATAGTTACTCTCATGATTTCATCCCTTAGATGATCACTTAGATTAGAACTAGGCAAAGTGGAACGAACTACCTCAGCAGGTAATATGATCCTCCTTTCTAGAAGCTTTAGGCAAAAGCTGAAAGATCACTTGAGTGTGTTGTAGAGAAAATTCTTTTTCAAGTCTCAGTTGAACTAGATGGCCTCTGAGGTCTCTTATGACTCAGAGATTTAGTGATATCCTTACCTAAGCTCTAAGACCCCATGTCACCATCAGTCTCCCTCAAAATGAGCATCTTCATCTTGCTTAAGTCTATAAATGCTACAGCATTCTGTGGCCTGCTATCAAATTCCTGCTTTTGAGGATTCCCTGGCTTTGATTCATTGACAGAGTTTGGATAACAAAACCCTAGGACTGATGAAGAATTACCATTTTTCCCCTGGCCTAGCTATTTGTTCCACCAAACTCTACATGTCCTTGATAACACCCTTGATACCCTCATCTTCTTGTTGGGAGTTTTCAAGGTTTCAAATTAGAAAAATACTTTAAATATATGAGAGATATTATTCCTATTCTCTTGAATCAATAAGGCCAGGGTACTCTACAAATGCTCTATCTTGTTTACATAAGGAAGTATCCCCTCCACAAACTCCAGTGTCCCTTATCTGATGACTCCTTTTCTATCATGTTACAGAAATGATTAGACTTAACTAGATGGCCTCTGAAGTTCCCTTCCAACTCAGAGGTTCTGTGATCTTTTTAAATACTAGTGTAGCTTCCTGCCATCCCTCACCATCCTCAGCTCTCAGAGTAAAGGGCACAAGCAGTGCTGTTTCTCCATTGGGAATTATTAATTGATTAATTAATTCATGCGTACATGCATTTGTATATTCAATGATCTTTGAGCTTCTACTATATTCAAAACATGAGTACTAAAGGAAATACAAAGATAATTAACGACTAGTTCTAGCCCTCATGAAGTTTATAGCCTAGTGGAGGAGTGTCAGGGGAAAGACATGACCCATGTACAAATATGAAAATCTATACATTAAAATAACTATGTAGTTAATATACTTTATAATACATGACTATAATTTATACAGTTAATATACAACTGTAATATAAACAGCTAATATACTACATAATGTAATAATTCTATAGTACACATAACCAGAGTGCAAAAACTAAAGATAATTAATAAAGACCATGTGAGATCTAGGGAAGAAACACCATTTTCTTACTGGGATATCTCTTAAGATTTTGTGGAGGAAGTAGCATTTCGGTGAGGTCTGAGGCACAAAGGCAGGACATATAAAAGGAAGGAGAAGCAGGTCAGTATGACAAGAGTGTACAGCATGTGGAATTAAGTTGTATAAGACAGGGAGAGAGGCAACCAGTTTGTGGAGGAGCTTAAATGTCAGAACAAGGACTAGTGTTCAGAGCTAAAATTGCTTGAAAATCGATATGGTTTTTTGTTTTTTTGGTATCATTGTCAAGTGCTGAGATGTGTTAGTTCATTTAGTTGAACATTTTTCCTCTAGCTATCTGGGTGAAGCCTCAATAGATCTATAAAGGGCACCTCCATTTTAAAATGATCTGAATAGATGAGGAAGCCCCTGAACCAGAGTAGAAAATGCCTAATGACTCAAGTTAGCTGAGAGGCTGTCGCTGAGCTCTGTCGGAAGACCCAAATTGACGGATTGTGTTTACACGTTTGTAGCCCAGGAGCTGCTCTGTAATTTCTTTCTTGGCTTAAATGATAAAGCTCTTTGGTTCACTAGCCTGACAATTGAATGCAAGAGAAATGTTTGAAAAGGTATCTTTCCTCCATGCAAACTCTGTAAGAATATTTTCTTTGCAGCTGAAAATCCAGCAATGCAGTACTATGACTAGAGGGAAGAGAATCCTAATTTGATCTATAGTAAAAGAGGCAGATCCAAATCTGTCACAGAGACTTGAAGATGCTTATCGAAAATCGTTTACATATTAGTCGGCTCACAGATGGGCCTGTCTCATTTGCCAGCTTGTCTGGCAAACATTTTCAGGTTACGAGGGGATTTCTCCCTTGGAGGGCCTGGAAGAATGCAGAATTAGGGAAGAGAAACAGCTCAACAATGTCTCCTTTGTTAGCCAATTCAATTCAATTTAGCAAACATTTATTAAGTGTCTATGATATGCAAGACATCATGGTGAGCTCTGAGGATACAAAAATGAAAAATTACACAGCATCTGCTCTTAACAAACTTCTATTCCATTGAGGGGGTTCACGAAGTATACCCATATATTTACATTCTGAGTCATTTGAGAAGGGAGAGAGTATTAAACACTGGGAGGCAGGGCAGGATCAGGAAAGCTGTGTGGAGGATGTGCCGACTTAGTTAAGATTTAAAGGAAGTAAAAAAAAAAAAAAGACTGAGAGGAAGAGGTAAAGAGAGAGAAATTTACAGGCCCAGAGAAAAGCTCATCAAAAGAAATTCAGAGAGTAAAGATATGATTGGGGAGAGGCTAGGCCAGTTTAGTTGGAATGTAGAATGGGAAAGGGAATAAGGTGAAATAAGGCTGGGAAAATAGACTACAACCAGATAGAGGAATTAGTGCTTTATCTCAAAGGTAAGAGGGAGTCAGTCACTCAGGGTGTATGATCAGGGGAGTGGTCAGACCTTTGTTTTTTTGGGGGGGAGGGGAGGTAGCTGTGAGGAAGAAGAATTTAGAGAGCAAGATCCTAGATAAAACTACTCATACTTGCTACTTTATAAGGTTTTTGTAGCAACTAAATGGCATAAAGTCTATTCTTTATTGTTTGTACAAAGCCATCTCAGTGGTGTTTTCCTGTGGCATTTGGTATCATTTGGTATTTAGTCAAGTGGATAGTCTCTGTACTTGACATATATTAGCAGAGGAACATGTTGAAAAGAATAGCTTCCCTACTAAAGAGTGTGTCAAATTCTTGGCTTCATCAAAATTTGGCGTCACCTGTCATATGTTAATTGTTTCAAAATAATAGATTATTTTAGATGGCCTTCTGTCATTCTGTTACCTCACAAAACTTAAACCTGAATGGGAGGTATTTGTGTTTAGGGGAAAAAAAAATAGAAAATGGAGTGTGAGTTGAAAGGAAAAGAGCAAGAAAGAGTTATAAGTGAAAATCTTATTAAGCTTAAAAAACAACCAATGTTAGTTTTATTTATAACACTTTTGTTTTTATCTCTGCAACTAAAGAAACCTTTCACACAAATTTACTTATTTACCAATTTATCTATCTATTTGATCATTTGTGAAAGTGTTGAGATTTCCCCTAAGGAATGCTTTGGTTACAACTACATATTTTTACTCTTTTATCTCATTATTAAAATTATTTAGCCTGTGCTGGATCACACTTTTACAAGTAGAAAAGACCTTAGAAAGGGTCTAGTTTAATCCATTTTATAGATGAGAAAACTGTATACCAGAGATGAAATATCTTATCCATACTTAAAAATAGCTAGTGTTAGAGCTAACATCTGAACCCAGGTCCTTTAATACTAAGTCCAATATTCTTTGACATACTCATCCATATTATTTTGTCATGGTCTGAATGCTTTCTTCAAATCCCCATTATGAGATTATATTTTGTTATATAATGGTATTAAAAGACCACATTTCCTATTTCTATTTTTCATTTGTTGATGAGTTTTTTTAATACCCTAATACAAAGTCAACATATATATTCTTAATAATTAGAATTCAGGATTTATCAGATGTCTATATATCAATTTTTAAATTAAAATTCTATTGAGGCTCTTAAGTTCTTTTTTGCTTATCTTTTAGATTTGTCTAGGTCCAAAAGGGGTAAGTCGAAGTCTCCAAGAGTTGTTTTATTATCATTTTCTTTGTATATTTTCTTTGAGTACTTACATGCCATATGCCATCTTTTGCATACATATTTAATGTTGATAATTTCACTTTGATGGTGATATGTAATGTAGTTTCCACACTTTTCTAAGTTGTGCATTGGGTAAAAGTGCTGGATTTAAAGTTAAGAACTGAGTTCCAATCCCATCTCAGACTCTTAGTGGCTATGTGACCCTAGAAGAGTCACTTAACCGAAGAGCTAATTTTCTACACAGCAAAATGGGAATGATAATAACACCAACCTCACAGAGTTGTTATGGGGATCAAAGGGCTTTATCAGTGCTAGTTATTATCTTTCTAAAATCCTACCTATTTTTATTTTTACCTTATTTAAGATGATGATGTCTACTCCTTCTTTAAATTCACCTGAGGCATGATCAGCTCCGACCCCTCATTTTAACTCTGTGTGAATCTTCATGCTTTAAGTGTGTTTCTTATGAAAAATACATTATTGGCCCTTGTTTTTTTAAAGATCTATTCTGAAAGCCTCTACCATTTTATGGGTGAGCTTATTTCATTCCTATTAATGGTTATAATTGCTATGCTTACTTTCCTTTCCATCATATCCTATTATAATGTTTTCTCTCTTTGCCTTCCACTTTTCCCTTCCCTTTTACAAGAAAAAAAGTTAGAGAAATGATGGTAATAAAATCAACATTTGTATTAACCTCTTTGATCCTAATGCTTTTCCTCTCTGTTTTTCACACATTCCTAAACCCACTTTCTACATGTAATCTCTCCCTCCTTTTATTGTTCTCTTCATAATCAACCCTCTGAAGCCGAAGTTTGTGGCTATTTTCATATTAGTTATATCCTTCTTCTTAACACTCTTCTTCATCCCTTTCCTTCTCTGAATTTTCCTTACTGAGTTTCTCATTTTCCTTCTTGTATATCTACAGTATACTTTCCCCTTGCTCCCGATCTTCTTCTTGTGCCCAGCTAAGAGTGAAGTTCAAGAGATACCCACTCACCATATTCTCATGCTTGTATAATTTTCTCCTGTAGTAATTTAATTACATGAAAAAGCAAATCATCCCCTCCTTCTTACATAGTTTATGTCTTATTTTCTCCACTTCTTTCTCTTTTAAACCAACAGAAACACATCCCTGGGTCTCAAGTTTTTCTTTGTCCCCTCTTTAACCCTTCAGTATTGTGGGATTCTTTTTTTGTTTTTTTTTTTTTTGGCAGGGCAATTGGAGTTAAGTGACTTGCCCAAGGTCACACAGCTAGTACATGTGTCAAGTGTCTGAGGCTGGACTTGAACTCAGGTCCTCCTGACCCCAGGGCTGGTACTTTACTCACTGCACCACCTAGCTGCCCCCTAGTATGGTGAGATTCTAAAGGAATCTCTTCTTTCCTTTTAGCAAAGAAGTACTTTTGGACTTTCTAATTTGCTCACATTTGTTCAACTTTCCGTGTTTCTCTTGTGGCTTATGTTTGTATTTCAAAGATTCTCACCAACTATAGGTTTCATTGCTGTTGTTTTTAACAAGTATGCTTGGAAGTCACTGATTCTATTAAAGATCCATCTTCCTCTATAAGTTTATGCTCAGGTTTGCAGCAGAAGTTACTATAAGCTGCAGGTACCTTTGATTTCCTTTTCGTCTTTTTTTCTTGTATGTATGTACAATTTTGTGCACATGTAGAGGAAAGGGTAGGTGGGACTGTGGGCCATAGAGATCTGATCTCTTTCTTTCAAGATGCTTCTTTTTTCTTTGACCTGGAAGCTCTGGAATTTGGCAATCATATTTCTGAGTATGCTGTATTTGGAGTTTCAGGTTTAATTTACTCTCTGGTTCCTCTAGTCCTAGACAGCTTCCTTTTATGCCTTTTTCAAGTATGGTATGTAGGTTTTTTATTTTACCATGACTTTAAGGGAGCTCAATAATCTTTAGTTTTCTTTCAACCTGTTTTCCATATCAGTTGTAGATACC
Source organism: Phalanger gymnotis (assembly GCA_028646595.1). Classification (NCBI taxonomy): domain Eukaryota; kingdom Metazoa; phylum Chordata; class Mammalia; order Diprotodontia; family Phalangeridae; genus Phalanger; species Phalanger gymnotis. The sequence continues at coordinate 378,878,605 of CM053623.1, read as the reverse complement.
TCATACTTTCTACTTTTTAAAATTTTTTTGAATTCATTCAAATATATATATATATTTTACCATTGAATCTTTGAGTTGTTTGCTTGTTTTTTTTTCAGGCTATCTACAACCAGTGGCCTTTCCAGCTTCATGACTAAGCTCTTTGTTCTCCTGTCAAGTTTTTCTTCAGCAGCTCTAACTTTGCTCTTTATCTCTTACTTCCATTCTTCTTTCATTTCCTTTAACAGACCTTCTATTTACCAGGCTATTCCATTAATTTTCTGAGTTGTAACTTGTAGTTATCATGAATTTCTTTTAATCTCCTGGAATTTCTTTCCTTGGGTTTCTCTTAATTCATAATATTTCCCCACACACATTAGGACTTCTCTTCTGTCTGCTTGTTTTTAGTCTTTCTGCCAGGAACGGATGGCAAAGTTCCTCGTCTTCTTTTAAAAATTTCTCTTGGTTCTTTATTCCTGAAATTACTCCTCTTTTGCTTCCTAAGCAAAGGACATGGTGTTTACTGGAGTGCTCCAAGCGCCCATAGTGAACTCGCAGCTCCTAACCTAAAACAGTGCAACCCAGAGAGCCTGGCTGATGACTGAGGCAGAGATTATATTTGATGTATTTTAATGTACTTATTGGCCTCTTCCTTCCAACAGTCATTGTCTGGAATACTGAGTGAGGCATTGCTAATCTTCCTGGATAGGGATGCTAATCTGATACCCCTATAGCTGTGCCCCATCCCTGCTGCAGTACTATGCAGGGTAGCCAAACTGGGATTTTGGTGGTTTTGATGCTCTGCTTCTGCTGGTGTTAATCCTGGGCTAGGGTGCTGCTCCAAGACAAGGACCTGTTCCCTCTTGCAAGATGAAGTTGCTCAACCATCTCCTACCTCTCTGACACAATTCTGGGGAGGGAAGCAGCAACAGAAATTATATTATCTGGATTGCTAGCCCATTCCAAGACCCAGGCTCTGCCACAATCCCTGATACAGTTTTGGAAACTGCTGCCTTTAACAGTCATAGCCATAGAATATCAGAGCTAGAAGATTCCTTAGAAACCATCTAGTCAAAGCCCAAGTATACAGAGGAGGAAACTGATGACCACAAAAAAGAAATCACTTGCTCCAGGTCACACAGGAAGTTAGAGTCAGGACTAAAAACTTTGCTTCCTGATACTGTCAGTTCAACATGGTTTCCCTACCTTACCCATAATGCCAGGATATCCCCTCTCTAATAATCCCTCACTAGAGCCCACAGATATTGTTCAGGGCTATCCTGCTATTTTACACACGAGAAGACCAGTTTTTGAACTTTGTGTGCCAACATTAGGAGCTGAATTGTCTTCACTGATTCTGAATTTCTTCTTTCTTTTCTTTTTTGTAATTAAAAATTAGCCTATGGAACTGTTTGGGGAAATGGAAGAATTACAGCTAATTTGTGATGCTTGGTCAATCTTGTTTAGGTTGGTGGGTTTTAGGTCATTAATGACAGCTGGGTTATTCAGGAAAAGAAGGAAGAAAAAAGTTTAAATATGCCTATGTGCTCCTCAGCAGATGTCATGCAAAAACCCCTCTATACATTTCTCTTCTTTTTTGTTTTCAAGCAGGAAAATAGCATTTGGGATTCAAAAGAAAAGCCTAATACATTTGTAATGACATTCCTTCATTGCCTTCCACTGGGAAGATGCTGCAAGATAAATATTATTTATTCATATCACTTGGGTACATTGGGGGAAAATGGGAGGCAATTATAACTCTCAGAGATTTTTGCCAGATTTTTGTAACTTAAATTTAAACACAAACATGTTTAATTATTCACCACTGGGGTTTCAACAGTAATATCTGCTTACACCGCAATCGTGGTACGCATTGTAAGTTGTAGCCTTGAAAGATGGACATGTGTCAAAAGGTTATGTGGCCTGTGCCATCATCAGCATAGATTTACTTTCTTTAATTAAAATCTTTGGTTTTTTTTCTGATTAGTTTCTGTTGTGTAGGCAAAGTGAATAGAATGGAATGCATGGAACTTCTGTTCTATGTACCCTGAAATTCCATTAGTCTCTGGAGAAGAAAAGCATGCAGACATATAGAGTTGGACTGTTTTAGTGGGGTGAGTTTTCTAAAGGAATATTAGGAAATGTATTGTTGTTCAGTCATTTTCAGTCATGCCTGACTCTGCATGACTCCATTTGGGGTTTTCTTGGCAAAGATACTGGAGTGGTTTGTTTCCTTCTCCAGCTCATTTTTACAGAAGAGGAAACTGATGCAAAAGAGAGTTAAGTGACTTGCCCAGGGTCACACAGGTAGAGCATGTCTGAGATTTGAAGTCAGGAAGATGAGTCTTCCTGACTCCAGATCCAGCACTCCACCTCCTGTGTCCAACCTTGGGAAATAAAGGAAAGAAAATAGTGATATGTTGTGGCAATATTCTTCTGCTGTTCTACATGGAGCTTGAGGCTCCAAAGGCTTATCTTCCCCTTGCAATGCAATCTTTTGATAATAGAGGTAGCAGCCACCATATAAACACATCCCTGAATTGAGAATCAAGGATATGCACATTCTTCTGGCTTCTGTGGCTCTTACCTCTCTCAGAACAGAAGTAGTGCCTGCCAATTCCTGATCTTGCAGAGACTTTTTTTTAAGGAAAATAACAATGTGGAGATGCAGGCTTGAAGATTCAAAATCTTTCATGTGCATCTGGCAATCAAATCTTATATCCTGGTTTTCCCTAGTTTGAAGAGATGGTCACTAAGGTAGTGCCCACTGAGTTGGAGAAAGGGCTTGTGAGTCAGGAACTGGAGCAAAGAAGGACATGAGTCAAAGCAGAGATTATATTTGATGTATTTTGTACTTATTCTTTGACACTTTACTGATACCACAACTGTAGCCATTCTAAGTAAGCTGCTTTTATGTTACTTATTATGTTGCATCAATAAATACTTCTAGAGATCAATCAATTTATGTCCTAGCTCCTGACAGTGACATCTTCCTGACACAGACCACTGAAATCATGCTTCTGGTTACCATTCCCCTTAGTTTTCCTGGGTATAATTTTGGTGTTTTTCAGTTGCTCAATTGTGTCTGATTAAAGGGGTCATCCACTGATTAACTTCTCAGAGTGGCCTATTCACTGGATGGGCATGGCCTCATTCAAAGTGAGAACCTGAGAAGAGTTTAGCCTAAAAGGGCCAGAGTCTCTCAATGCATCCTGTGCCATCTCCAGTCATCCTGGTGAATATCAGACTACTGAACCCAGATGGCTCTGGAGGAAAAAGTGAGGCTGGTGACCTTGCACAGCCCTCCCTCACTCAAATCTAAGTCAACTGTGATTCATGTCATCATTTCACCGATGTCATGGTCTTCTTTGAAAAAGAAGGACAAACATAACCCGTAAGTAGTCTCTGCCTCTGCCTCTGCCTCTGCCTCTGCCCTCTGCCCTGTGCCCTCTCCCCTCTGCCCAAAGGAAGGTACATTTTGATGGCTGAAGGCTGACTCCTTAACTTCTGGGTTACTGACTAGATTTTTTTTCTCAAAAACCAAGTCTTAAACCCAATTTACTCTGAAGTTCAGATTGGACTATAGATCCCTGCCCTCCTAGCACAGAGTGAATATAAATACTAACTAGCAACTTTTTCTCTTTTAGTCAGGAACCCTGAGGGTCTTCCAGTCTCAGTTGACTTTTTTTTTTTTAATTTTGATTAAAGGCACCATCCCACGATTAACTTCACTGAATTGGCATGACCTCAGTCAAAGTGAGAACCTGAAAAGACCTTAGCCTAAAAGAGTCAGGGTCTCCCAATGCATCCTGGGCCATTTCCAGTTGTCCTGATGCATATCAGGCCACTGGACCCAGATGGCTCTGGAGGAGCCCTCCCTCACTCAAATCAAGGTCAACTGCAAGTCACGTCATCATTTCTCTGATGTCACAGTCCTCTTTGAAAACAAAGGACAAACAGAATAAGTCTTCATGATCTCATGGACCATAATGTCCATGAAGTTTTCTTGACAAACATACTAGAATGATTTGCCATTTCCTTTTCCAGTGGATTAAGGCAAACAGAGGTTAAGTGGCTTAGCTAAGGTCACACAGCTAGTAAATGTCTGAAGCCAGATTTGAATTCAAATCTTTTTAACTGCAGGCCTAGTGCTCTATCCACTGAGCTACCTGGCTACCCTGGGTATAACTTTACTAGCACATAATTCTTGGAATATCTTCATGTTGAATTTCACACAGTATGAAATCCAGTCATATCTAATGACTTTTTTAGTGATCTGGAACAGAGACTCCATTTCACATAGTTAAAATACCAACAAGATATTGTCTTTGTACATTACTTCTCTTTCTTTACTGCCACATATTTATCCACTAACTGCATCATCTACATACTTTATCAACATAATATAAAGTCTCCGTTACAGATCACTACTAAAGTTGTTAGATTTAATTTAACTTAATATATTGAGTTTTGTGTTGCCACGTTACGCAGCTTATAGTAATAGTAAATAATAAACATTTATATAGTGCTTACTATGTGCCAGGCACTGTGCTAAGTGCTTTAGAATGATTATCTCTTTGGATCAACCCTAAAACATATGTGCTATTTTACAGACTGAGGCAAATAAAAAAAGTTCAGTGACTTAGGCTCACATAGCTAGTAATTGTCTGAGGCTTGAATCAGAACTGAGCTCTTCCTGACTCCAGGCTCATTGCTCTATTCACTGCACCATCCAGCTATCCCTAACTACTTCTTATCAAGATAAATTGCTATTTATCATTACGACTTGTTAATATGTGCAACTGTCTTCTTTTTCAAGCTCATCTGAAATATCCAATCAAGCATATTATTGACTTTTGTAATCAAAGCAATTATTCAAGAACAAACAAACCATACTGATATTAAGCACGGGGTGGAAAGAAGGGAGGAAAGAAAGGATAAAGAATACAGAACTACTTAAGGGTGAATATGCTAGCTCTTTATTATTTGTCAGAGCCCAGAATATACAAAGTGATATGCAGAAAGTAAGGCAGTACCTGTATTTAAAATTCATTTACATGATTTATGAGGGTAGAATTCACTTAGTCAATTATTAATTTAGAGTTAAGAGCCTAGGAGTCCTGCTTCTCCTTCTTTGCTCTTAGATATTTTAATGGATTCATTGGTGAGTACTCTTTTGTCTTTGCTGACCATAGCATCTCTACCCCACTTACTATGTAATACTTATCCATGCTGTTCTATAAATCCACCATTGTATATTCAACCAATATTCTAGAAGCCTCCCTTTGGTACTTTTGACATATTGATATGACACATGAGTTGTAAATCTGTATTACTTTTCACTAGAACATAATATTACCATCTCTCTCCTGTTTTTCTGTCTCTTTGTCTCTGTCTCTAGATTTCTCTATGTCTCTTGCTCTCACCCCCAATACATTTTTGAACTGCTTTAAATGTCATTTTCATTATTCACAACATGGAGGAAGAGTTAAATGGAACTGATACTCTGGACTTGGTTCTGAGTAACAAGGATAAGTTGCTAAAGTAAACATGGTGGGATCCATGGGAGGGAGGAAATGATCACCTTTATCTGGTTTCAATTCAAACCACCATGTGGAAAATTTGGGGAGCTGGTTTCTAGTCATGGTGACTTAGGAATTAGTATGTTGTGATGATGAAAAATCTTCTAATTGGCCACAGAGCCCCAAGACCTAATAACTCAAAATGTGTTGAACTGGACCTAAGCATGCATATGATGTATGTTCCCCGCCAATTTTCAGTCTCCTTTCTTGGCCCCTTCTAGTAGGGATGGCAACTGAGCTAATGAGTGGAATTCAGCTGACCGAATTCTCCCAACATGTCACTGTGTGTTCTTGATCACAGGGCACCTCTTTCTGTTTTTTAATTCTTTCCCTGATCTTACCCAAGTAAGTATTCCAAGATGGGAGTGTCCAGGTAACCTGGTATGTTCTGGAGATCTAGAGGTCCCATTAAAGATCCTACTGAAATTGATAGTAGGAGAACCTGGAGTTGGTAGCAGTAAGCCACTGGAGTCAGGAGTTGGCCAAGAAGGGACCTTGAATTGGATATGCTACATGGGTATTGCAAGATCTGGAGAGAGGTAGTAGCCTAGCCCAGCAGAAGAGTATCCCAGTCTGAAAAGAAGTAGCCTAGGTCAGTAGTTAATTGACCCCTTTTAAGCAGAAATACCATGACCTATATGGAACCAGGCTAGCTGAACAGCTTGATTCCGTGCCTCATAGCAAATTTCATGAGGACTCCATAAAGAGAGAAAAAGACATCTAGAATCCAGGAGCTGTAAGGCCTACCTTGGCCACATGTGTGCCTCGCTAGGATTGTACTTTATATTTGAACCCACTTAAACCAAAGTTAAGTGTGCACAGGGGCAGTGGTGGTGGTGGTGGTCCCCCTGGGGTGGGAGAACATTTTGTATCCACTATTCTTGTTCTACTTTTTTTTTTGTAGATCATTTTACTAAAAGCTAACTGATGACTGATTGATAACAGGGAATACAATAATTGCAGTTCATGAACTACAGTATTGGAAACCCCAGACTGCTCAGGGTTACCACTAGCACCCTAAGCAAAGAATACTAATAAGCCACTGTATAGGTAATTAAGGTGAGACTTTTAAAAATTGTTTTCTCTTTTAGAATGCTAAAGTAGTCAAGTACCTTTAAGTCTTACTAGGTGCAAAGCCACACATCCTTTTGCTAAGTATAAAGCCCCAGGCCCATACCCTTTTGCTGATTAGGTATCAAGCTTTCAGGCTCTAAGAGGGGCATATAAACTCAGAGGTTAGCATTTTGTTTGGGGCTCTCACTCACCAGAAGAGTGTTGATGTGGAGACTCTGGGTAGCCACTGGAGTCCCCTGGCTTTGAAGAAAACCCAAATGGTGGTGCTTCTTTTTTTGGTAACTTTGTATGAGATGTCTTGATCAGACGAAGCCTGCCTGTTGAATTGTGTTATTTGATCTGTTGATATTTTCTTTTCGTAATTTCTATTTGTATTTGCTCTGAAGTTCGGTGTGCTGGCTTTTCCCCCTGAACTAAGCGAATGATATATGTATGTTTGATTAAAGTGAGATTGTTAACCCCTTAAGGTTGTTTTCCTTAGAAAAGCAGATCAAAAAACCTGTGCTAGCAGCTCTTGTTGCTGGTCTTGTTGAGTCTTATACCCCTACAGCAGCTGTTAACCACATTGTTGCTACAGCCACCATCTGGTGCCCCTAAATTGAGAGTTGCTATTATACACTTCTGAATAATATTCAATTTATAATACTCTAAAACTCTCAAATCTCCTTTATGGAATTATTTTCTAGCCATTCCTATGCTGTTCTCTAAATTTGTACCTATTTGATGCAAACAACTCTCTCTGAATACAATTTACAGAACAGTAGCTAATCTACATTGGTTGGAGTTTCCTCTCAGAGTTTACTACAGTGAAGTCATATGACAGCACAAAAACATTGGTTTGATTTCAGCTTAGTGAAATCTTTTTGGATAAAGGCATGGATGATATGTTCATTGGATTTTCAGATGATATATAACTTGGAGGAAAAGCTAACATACTGGATGACAGAGTAAGGATCCAAAAGGATCTTGACAGACTAGATCATCAGGGAAAATAATAATATGTAATAATAAAATATTATAAGATGGAACTCAATGGGGATAGATGTAAAGTCTTTCACTTGGGTACAAAAATTAGCTTCACACGTATAAGGTGGGAAGATGGCTAGATTGCATTTGATCTGAAATAACTGGGGATTTTATTGGATCACAATTTCAAGATGAATCGGTAGTGTAATACAATAGACAAAATGGGATCTTGCACTACATAAACAAGGGCATAGCTTCAGGAACAGGGAGAAACTAGTCCCACTCTACTCTACCCTCATCATATCATTCATCTCTTCCAATGAGGTTGGGGTGTTAAACGACTTAGCCTCAAGACTTCCAAAATCTAAGTCTGGTGCATTGTTCAATACATCACTATTCCCAATACGCTGAATGACAATTGAAGAAGTCAACTACTCATGCTAACTAGATGAATTATAAATTCACATTCAGTTTCAAGTGACCTATACCTCTGATTGTAGTTACTCTGACCTGATTTTGTCCTTCCCCTCACCACACCCCCCACTTTATATTCATTCTGACTCTCTCCTTAAGAGTGATTCTTATACTCAGGAGTCTATATGTTCATGATGTATCATTATACGTATAGGTTGTAAGATCTCAAGAATGAGGAGTCAGCTTATTTAGTTTCTACAGAGTACATTGTATGTATTTGCAGCTATTAATAAAATCAATCCCAATTATTTGTGAAAATTTATTACAGTCAGGAAATAAAAAAAAAACTACCTGGTTATCTAGATTTAGGCTTAAGTTTTGATGAGAGTAAAGTACTTGTGAATAGAAATATATACTTGTAAGCTATGAAAAAACATCCATTTAAAGTTCTATGCTTGTCGTGACATTGTTCTCTGCCATGTTTCTTGTCATTGTCAACAAGCACTAGCTTGAAATTGACAGGAAAAGAAAATAACAGTAAAACTTTAGCTCCCAAATTAACAAGTTAATTTGGTTTATTTATATAAAATACAAAAGATTGTTGACAAATTTTTGGCTCTTTTTCTTTCTCAGTTTTTTGAAACCATTGTTAAAATGTAAAAATATTTAAATGGAATTGAAGGCACTCTAAGTTGTTTAGTTTAGTTTAATATATCAAAGAATATTACTATTCCTAACATCATAGTAAGGAGAAAACTATAGAATTTTTAGGAAAAAACTACTGGAAATTGCATTTGAAATAGGATATGTATGTTTTACCAAATTGTGTAAATTATATAAATAATTTATGACAGTACCAGATCTGATTTAGTGTGCACATTAAGTTTTATGAGAATGTCAGTATTATTGCAAATATTTCAAACAAAATATACCTGTAATTCATAGTACCTTGTCTTAAATCTTTCAAGTGCTTTATTAAAATGTGTTGATCTAAATTCTTTTCAGTTTCTTTTAAAACACAGAATATGAAAGTATAAATATTTATAAACCAAATCATAAATATTTAAATATGCAAAAATCTCACACAGTAGAAGTTTTCATTGCTTAGGATAGCACACAGCTGTGGACTAAGTTGATGAAATACTGTTTTTACTTTGGATCATTTTAAATGAGAATAGTTCCATTAGTAAAGCACGATTGACTTTCTCTTTAATGTATGACATTAAGAAATGCGTTATACCTATTAAATGAAAATATGAACATCAACTTGATGCTTTAATCTGAACTATGTCAAGCAATATTGATGTTATTTGTATGCCTTTTTTCATTTATGAACTTTATCACACATGCTATAAAGATTGAATCAGAATTAAATATAAAGGGAGAGGAAGAAACAAAAATTAGGAAAGAAGGCCAATGAAAATATGAACATGTTTTCAAAAAGATTAAATGTCTTTAATTTGAGAAGCAGTGGAGGAAAATTAAAAATCTTGGGTGCTGAGAAGTTGTAATTTGGTAATTACTGGGCCTCAACATGTCTAACATGTAATTAGTTTGATTCCTTCACTCATTATCCTATTTCATACAGTTAATAACTGACATTTTAACAGCATGTTTAAATTTCTAAAATGCTTTATAAACATTATCTTATCTTAGCCCCACTAAAAATTTGTTCAGTAGGTGGTATAAATATTATCCCCATTTTACAGATGAAGCAACTCAGTCTGGGATGTTAAATGACTTGAACTGAAGACTTCCTGATTCCATGTCTGGTATGAGTCACTACACTAAGATGCCTCTCTGCATCATATGAAATTAAACGTAATTTATGTGTCACCACACGTTGATATCGTATCTAATACATTTAAGTTTACCTGGCATTTTTTTGTATGTCCTTGAAAGATACCTTCATGTAGAGCATAGGTATCAAATATGTGGGCCACATGTAGCCTGAAACACTCCCAGGTGTACATAAAATCAGGAGAAGATATAATTGGGAAATATTTAATAAAATAAATAAAACATAGATAACACTACATTTTAAAATAAAGTTAATATGTGACCCACAGGGAGCCCTATGCTCCCTATTATTTGTATTTTATTTCTCTTTGAGGTTGATAATACTACTGTAGAGGAAAGAATAATGGACTTGAAGTAAAAAGACTTGAGTTTTAGTCTCAGATCTGCCAGTTACTAACTGTAATCTTGAGCAAATCACTTAATGTCTAAGAAACTCAGCTTTTTCATCTATTCCATGAAGTTCAAACTCTTCTACCATCCCACAGAAAGTACTTAGTAACCATCAAACAAATATGCACTTACTAAGGGCCTAGCCTGGGTCAGGCACTCTTCTAGACACTGGGGATGCAAAGAGAAAAATAGAAGCAATTCTTGCCTTTAAATTGTTTACAATCTAATAGTGAAGATAACATGTGTATAAAAAAGCTTATAGAAAAATATAAAATAAATACAGGATATGTATTTTTATGGGGGAGGGGATCACTAACAGCTAAGCATAAAACGCTATATAAAAGTAATTTATTATTGGTCATCTGTCCAAATCAATACTTAACATTTTAAATTGAAGCCCTCTAGAGGAAATCAATTGGCAAGGTACGTTTTATACATCATAAGACTGATGAAACATAACTATGTAACTTATAAGTTAAAGTCATATAGTTTTAATATTTATAATGTGACAGTCTACATTTTTGACCCAATATTAATGATTCATTTCTAGTAACTCTCATGAATACTTCATCCAAAGCCAACATTATCCATCTGATTACTCATGGGCAATTATTAATCAACTAAGAATTTATTAAGTACCTACTCTGTGCCAGGCATTTTGCTAGCTGCTGGGGATACAAAGACAAAAATGAAATAGTCCCTACCCTCAAGAAACTTACATTTTATCAGAAGAAACAAGATGTACCTAAAGAAGTAAATAAAATATAAATGCAAAATAAGTTTGTTTTTTATGGGGGCAGGCCCTAACACCTGGGTGGGGGAATCTGATCCAATCTAATAAACATTTATTAAGCACCTACTACATGCCAGGCTCTATACTAAGGGCTAGGGATATAATTAATAAAAAGAAAGACAGCCCCTTCCCTAAAGGAACTCACAGTCAGGGGAGACACACAAAACGAAGCAAGAAAACAGGCTGTTTTTAAAAAATTGCTTTTAATTTAAACATCCAGAAAAATAGAACATAATTCATAATAATCTCCTTTCTGAAAAAAAAACCCTCCAAGTATTAAACAATCTTTATAAAAAACAAAGTCCACACACAAAACAAAGCTAAGGTTGTGTACTCCCATATTGTGATGGAGACAGCAGTTGGCCAATTGATGGGGGAAGTGTGGGGCTGGGCAGGAGTGGTGGGGATAGCAAATAAGAGAATGAATCCTGGCCCAAGATAGTAGGACTCCCAACCCTTCTCCTTGGTCAAGGCAGGACAGGATCTGGGTCAGGCTGGTTCTGGTACAAGAAAGGGGGTCACCTAGCTCTTGTGGCCAGAGTCCTCTTCCAATATGCCTTAGAAGCCCCAGTTATCCATTCCCAAATTTGGGCTCCCAGCCTGTTGGCCAGAGTACTCATACAGGCTTTCCAATTTTGGCGGGGGGTGGAAACCAAAGGATATCCTCAGGGGCATCTTGTTTGGTGGAGTTGAGACCAGGCAGAGCAGCGGATCAGTTTCTGCCCTCTATAAAGGAAGGCTTTGGGAGGAGTTTGGTATTCCATACTTCAGCCCTTTTATCAGAGGAGAGAGGAGGCTAAGGGAGGTGGTATTTAGTCAAAGGTTGAATAAACACCATAGTGGTGAGATGAGAGATGATGAGCTTAATCTGGGAGGCATATCTTGTTCCATGGAGGTGGAACCAGGCAGGGCAAGAGATGGAGAATGGAATCAGGAAAAGTTTCATGTAGAAGGTGGTTCTTGATATGTGTTTTGAAGTAAACTAGAGTTTCAAAGAGATGGAGCCGCAGAGGGAGTGTATTCCAGGCATGGGAGTATAGTCAATGCAAAGGCACAAAGATGAGAGGGCATGGGGTGAAAGATAAGTTGTGTTTTGATTGCATTGATTTTCAGATATCAAGAAGATATCTAGTTCAAAATTTGTTTGTAGTGGCAAGTAGTTACAGCTGGGACTAGGTAGTTTGTTGGCTCTTTTGCTTAACCAACATCATCTATGGATTGAAAAAGTATAAAAATCACTATACAAGATGCCAGAAAACTGGTACTGTTCATTTTCATTTTTTTTCCCAATAGCTCAGACAATGTCATGCACAGCTTATTTAGGCATGGCTTAGGCAAAATCAGAATTAGAAATTTTCATTTGTCATTAGCCAACTGGTAACAATTAATGGTTAATATATCTGAGGATCAATTGGTTTCAAATGGAAATCTTTGGAGTTAAAGAGGTGACTGGTGTATGCCCATGGAACATGTCTATACAACTATAAAGGGCTATGAAGAGATTTTATGGTCTATGACTGAATTGAAGAACATATCTATTCAGTTTTTGTTATTGTTGATGAAGGGATATTTTCCCTTCTATCTTTCTCTTAGTAACAGTCTAGAGAGACTAAATAATAATTCCCCTAGCAGATATGTAAGCTGGAGGGTAGTATTTGGTAAACGAGAGAGACAGAGAGAGAGAGGGAGAGAGAGGGAGGGAGAGAGAGAGAGAAAGAGAGAGAGAGAGAGAGAGAGAGAGAGAGAGAGAGAGAGAGACAGAGAGAGACAGAGAGAGACAGAGAGACAGAGAGAGACACATAGAGAGACACACAGAGAGAGATAATGTAAAAGAATTGGAGACAAAGAAAGAATTTGGGAATTTCTTTGGTACTAATGGTTACCCATTTTTAAGTTTCTCTTTTGGTTTCTTCCTTTTAATAAAATTCTCATGGGATTGTGAGCTCTTGTGCTTGCAAGTGAGGGATCGATTTTAGTACACTGTGGGAATATATTTTCATGTGTCCATTTCTCCAGATTTTCTGGATGGGTTTATGAACCATGAAAGAGAAAAAATGCTCCAAGGTGTGTACTTGGACCCTTCGCATTATGAATCTCTGACATGAGTTACAAAAGTATTTGTTTTCAAAAACATGTTGATATTTTTGCATTTTGTGAGCCCCTCATTTCTTCTAATCCTTTTCATGAGTTTGGATCACATTTCTCCTTAGCACTGCTTGCAACAACACATAGGAAGGAAGAGGAGGAAGAAAGAAAGGAAGGTTCTGCAGTTACAGCTTTTAGCAACAATTACACATCAACATGCTTTTTCCATCTGAAAATGAGTCAACTACATATGGTCATTGCCATAGAGCCATTAAGTCTTCATCAGTCCCTGTCTGCAGGCTGACTGTGATTGATGCTGTCTCATCAGCTGGAAATTGAACACTTTCCCTGTCCTGATTAGTTTCTAGATCTGGCCTGATCTAAATCTGCTGGAGGTCTTTGCTCTGCTAAAAGCAGCAGAGATGTAAGATTTTTGACTTGTCTTAATGATAATCCCACCCTTCAGAATGAGGTGAAATCACTAAAGATTGCTGACATCTTGGACATGACTCAGTGGGAGAATGGGAGAATCAGGGTGCAAAAGTAGAAATAACTTTAACCTGTGGAAAAAAGTGATCATATAATCTTAGAATTAATGATGATTCTGAATGCATTATAAATGCATACTCTAATATTTGGGAGAGTAGATTTCACATAGTTCAAAGAATAGATATGCTTCCATAGCTGAAAATTCTTCTGGGGAAGTTGACTCAATGTGGAATAAGAGGCTCTCGAAAAGTAAACACTGATGAAGCAAGTGCAAGTTGTTCCAATGAGGCACAAAAGGTGAAACAGTATGTAAATACTAGTACGGTGAAGCTTAAGTTCATAAATGGCCCCCAAGTTGCAATTGTTAACACTCATTGCCCTCTTTTTCTGCCTCTAATTCTGCAGAAGTAGTGTTTCTCCCCAACATGAAACCCAATCTTTTAAATGGCAATATACCTATCAAGATGCTACATGGCTACGAATAAGGAAATATTAAAATCCTTGAAGCATCTGAATCACAGATCACCTGAAGAACAATGGAGATGTGGTGATGGACATAAATAATCTGTAGCACATGAATGGAAAGCTGCATAAAAGATATTACCAATGTGTATGGTCAAGAATGTGGGCTAGTCAATCACGATCGCTGACAAAGCAAAAGCAAAAATAGACCTAATTAAAATAATCAGCTAAAAGGTATCATAGACAATGGAGTACTACATAAAAAAAGTTCTATAGCAAGTTTCTCTGATGAAGACCTCATTTTTCAAATATAAAGGGAACTGAGTCAAATTTATGAAAATAAGAGCCAGTCTCCGACTGATAAATGGTCGAAGGATATGAATAGGTAGTTTTCAGAAGAAGACACCAAAGTTAACTATAGGCATACGAAAAAATGTTCCAGATGATTATTAATTAGAGAAACGTAAAAGAAAACTACTGAGTTACAACCTCACGCCAATCAGAAATGATGAATGCTGGAGAGGATGAGAGAAAATAGGTACACTAAAGAACTATTGGTGGAGTCGTAAACTGGTCCAACCATTGTGGAGAAGAATTTGGAACTACACCCAAATTTGACACAAAACTGTGACCCAGCATACTGTTACTAGGTCTATATCCCAAAGAAATCAAACAGATAAAAGGACCTACATGTACAATAATGTTTTAGCAGCTCTTTTTTGTGGTGGCAAAGAATTGGAAACTGAAGGGATATCCATCAATTGGGGAATGGCTGAACAAGTTGTGGTATATGATTGTGATGGAATACTATTGTACTATAAGAAATGATGAGCAGGATGGTTTCAGAAAACCTGGAAAGACTTAGACGAACTGAACGGCAAAGTGCAAGGAGCAGAATCATAACATTATATGTAGCACAGGGGTATTGTAATGAGGATTAACCACTAAAAATTCAGCTACTCCAATCGATACAATGGTCCAAGACAATTCTGAAGAACTCATGATGAAAAATGCTAATGAGAGAACTAGTGAACTCTCAGTTTGAACTGAAGTATAATTTTCTCACTTTATTTTTCTTGCCTTTTTTGAGACATGGCTAATATGAAAGTATAATTCATATATTGCTTGCCTTCTCAGTACATGGGTAATGGGTTGAAAGGAGGTAGAGAATTTGGAATTCAAGTTAAAAAAAAGAAGAATGTTAAAATCAAACAAAACAAATAAATAAGAAAAAAAGAGGAGGGAAAACTGAGCCTTGGTGTAATTAAGAGATTTGCCTGTAATTACTAGTAATAGTTAGAGGTGGGATTTGAATCCAGTTTTTACTGCCTAACAGTTCATCATTTCATCTATTATACTATGTGAAGAAAAAAAATGATTTATTATATTCTTTGGGAAAATTATTATATTGTTTAAATCCAATCTTTTTTGATTAAATTTCATCCATAGCTAGAATGTAGCCTGACACCAGTAACTTTCTCATAATACTGGAGATGGCTAAAAGATATTCTGGGTTCCCCCAGGTCCTGTATGCACCCAAAGCATTCTTTTTTGGGTTACCACTTGTCCACTGAAGCTTGTAGTTTGGATTCTCCTGTGTTTTCGTTTTGCCCAAATTTTATTGAATGTTTACAGTTACTCACATCTATCTCAATCTACTTTACTTTCCATTTGTCCTCTCAGCAAAATTGCTTTACTCTGTAAGTCTGGTTTCTGTGCTGGCACCCTTGTCAAAATCCTAAGTAAGTTAAATATTCCAGAGTCTAGAGAGAAGAGAATCACATCTCCATCATGGCTGGCTGTCCTCTACCAAATAACCTAATAAATTATTTTCTAAAACTATTTCAGATTTTGAGGTTTGTTCTCACAAACAACATATGCTCCCTCTATAGTTAGTTACATATACATCTCTCTCTATATATATTTATATATAACATTTTGTGTTATAATCTGTATCAATGCCAAAAAATGGGCTAGTAATATAGTAATAGTGAATTGATGAATAGCTCATATGATCCACTGCCATCCATATACCACCAAAAGAGATGGAGAAAGCCTCCTAGAGTGTTGGGTGAAACCCTGTGAATATGGACAAGAATTACACAGAATGGCATGGTATGGATGGGTTGCAATCTTCTGGAGGGAGTAACCACATTAAGATCATTGATCAATAGAAGAATCAGAATGGTTAAACAGGTTTTTGGTACAACAGTTTAGGAAGGACATTGACCTGCACTGTCTATCCTCCATGCCTGGAATTTCCTATCTGCTTAGTTCTGCCTCCTGGCTTCCCTGGCTTCCTTCAACCTTCACCTCAAATACGACCTTCTGTAGGAGGTCTTTCCCAGAAGCTAATATTTTCCCCATTCAGATTCTCATTAATTCTGTATATATATATCTCATGAATTCATAATTATTTACACATTGTATCCCCCGTTAGAATGTGTTCTCCCTAAAGGAAGGAACCATCTTTTGCCTTTCTTTGTATCTCTAGCTCTTAGCATAGTGCCTGACACATAATGTGTTTAATAAATATTTGTTGACTAACAAGATTCTGACTGACTTGGACATACATCCAAGGAATAAAGGTAGAACTAATATGGTGAAAGGACTTGAAACCAGACTATACAAGAATTGATAGAAGAGGGGGAGATTCTTTAGCCTAGGGAAGGGAAGACTTGGGCAATGGAGGATATGATAGCTTCTTAAAGTATCTGAAGGACTATCATATGAAATAGGGAATAGTTTGCTTTCTTTGATCACTGACTACTAGCAGAAGGGTTAGGTTATGAAGAAGCAAATTTCAGCTCTCTACAGGGAAGACT
This sequence comes from Phalanger gymnotis, assembly GCA_028646595.1. Classification (NCBI taxonomy): domain Eukaryota; kingdom Metazoa; phylum Chordata; class Mammalia; order Diprotodontia; family Phalangeridae; genus Phalanger; species Phalanger gymnotis. Next base: position 378,861,746 of record CM053623.1, on the reverse strand, counting down.
GAACAATTTGTGTTTCCCAAAAATAGAATGGACTAGCTTATTAATGTTCCTATTACTAGTGGTCTTCAGGCAGGGTCATGATAAACACTTAGAGGTTGTAGTAGTTAAATTTGTTCAAGTATGAGTATGAACTACATGACATAATTTCATAGAATCTCATGTTCCCATGATACCTTATCACTCTCCCAAGCAGACACTTAAGTCTAGGCTGGTTCTTGTACTGACTGGTGGCCACATATTCAGTTCAATAAACAGTTATTGAACACTTTCTAACACAGTACCAGACACTAAGTGAGATGCAAAAATAATACATGACGTGGGGACTGCCTTCAAGACACTTATAGTCCTACTTAGAAAATAAGTGGTTTAAATACACAAAGCTGTTTGAGGGTGATGTATAAAATCATGAAGTACATATGACTATGCACTAAAAAAAGAAAAGAAAAACTCTAGCACTGGAACCATAAGTTTCCCATCTTCTGTATAATTCTCTCTTTTCAATACCCAACACTGATACTACATTATGTATAAATCCTTCTGTGAATACAGCTCCCCCCCAACTTAAAGAGAACAGGCTTTCAGATTCCTTATAGAACTTTGCATGACTCACATTCTTCTTTATACTACAGTCATTTGTGAGTTTGTCTTTCTTTCTATCAAACTGCAAGCTCTTTGAAATCAGGATCTATGTCTTATCTTTTTATTTCCAGTGCTTAGCACAATACTTTGACCAAGTAGGTACTTAATCAATGTTTGTGGAACTCAGCTGGTTATCCAGCAAAACCTCCTCATTTTATAGATAAGGAAATTGGGGATTGTAGAGGTCTAACCCAAGGTTATGCAGCTAGTTAGAGCTGGAAGCCTGGATTCTAGGTTTTTAGACTCCCAGGCCCGTTCTATGTCCACTATTACATCACCATCCTCAGGAGATGGCCAAATTGAGTGTAATCAACTATGGCACAGGAAACAGGAAAAATGAATGCCTTGTTCTGTACTCAAGGGGAAAAAAAATCTGCCCCATGAATTAGATTTTAAAAAATATTATTTTTTAAATGGATATCATAAAGAGGTTCTATGAAAGATTCACAATAGGGAAATTAGGAAACAATTTTTTAAAAAGTAAGCTGAATTCTTTAAGAAATATGAGTATGAATACATATGCCCTAACAGATACACACACTGAAAAGAATGCTTAAACAAAAACTCCCAATATTCTTTTATTCACTTATTCTTTTAACAAACATTAAGTACCTGTATGCTGGGCAATATGTTATACAAATATCAGCTAAGATGTGGTTCCTGCCCTCATGGAGCTTACAGTGTTTTGTGTGCATGTGGGGAGGATATAACTCAAAACCAGATAATTATAACTTTCAATTATGATACAGTAAAAGTATTAGCAACTGCCCCTCCCCCCCAATTTCTTTTAGATCTAAGAGAGAACAAAATTATCTATTGAGGAAGCTTTGTCGAAGAGATGACTCTTAAGATGGACTGAGATGCAGTGGGCAAAGGTATTGAAGATTTTGCACATAGAGAGAATAGTCTGGACAAAAGAACAGAGATATAAAAATTCAGGGTCAGGGTTAGGGTCAGAGGGTGATTGAGCTCAGCTGTAACATAGAGCAAAGGTGTCAAACGTGTTATCACATATCACCCACAGCACTATAATGCTATGTGAAGTATATTAAAATGCAATGGGGAAATATTTAACAAAATAAATAAATATATAATAAAACATAGATGACATTAATACGTGGTTTTTGAAGTCAATATGCATTTGCAAAGATCTTTATGTATTTTTAAGTGTCCCTTGTCCCTATTTGAGTTTGACATTACTGGCATTGAGCAAAACATTATGAGTTGAGGGTAAAAAGGTGCCTGCTCATGGAATACTTTGAGTACCAGAAAAAAAAAGGAGTCGGAACTTATTTGTAGGCAACAGAGAGCCACTGTGGATTTTTGAGAAGAGGAAGTATTCAGTTAGCCCTGGTGCTCAGACAGCCAACAGTGTGTTGCCAGTGATCCAGAAGCCAGTGCAAAAACATTCTAAAAGATAGATTAAAAAGTAGGTTGGGAGGGCCTTCCTTCCCAGTAGTCCCTTGATTTAACTTAAAATCTAGAAATGAGTTTGGTTACTGTTGTTCATATCTCACCTATGGATACTCTTAGAAACAACATAACAACATAGAAACAACAATAAAAGTACTGAAAATTGATGCAACTTGTTGAAGGAGGGTGACTGTTTAGAGTTGGAGTCTGGGTGGTTCAGAAGCCAAATTCACCTGATGCCCTCTTTAACAAGACACTGGAGTAAGACAGTAATAGTAGCTGAAGTTTATGGTTGTAGAACATTCTATAAACGTTATTTCATTTGTTCCTCACAAATGGTGAGGTGCTACGAGCATCCATTCCTCTATTCTAGGCCTTGCCTGATACTGATGTATAAATGGGATCAAACAAACATTTCTCCATTGTTAAACATTTTGAGGCATCATTAGGCAGATAATACACAGGAGGCACTGGAGGTTTCGGATTCCAGCCACTAACAGGTTCACTCTTGATCTGGTCAGACAGGAAAACGGCTTCAAAGGGGTTAATAATAAGTTTTTTTCTAGTCTAGTCTTCTCTAACACAGTATTGCTGATAATAGAAGCACTACAAACTCCTACAGCATTCCCTAACCGCCCTTCTCACAGGGGCCAGTCAGAGGGCGGGCAACTACCGCTATGTCTCAATGGGGTCAATCAAGACAGGTACGACTTGTACATCCCCTAAATCCCCTCTAGCCTCAATGGGGAGAGTCAAGGCAAACACAGATTCCCACTCCCAAGCCTTGATGGGGGGGGAGCAGTCAAGGCACATAGCATTCCAGCTTGTGCATTCAACCAAGGTTCCCAAACTCACTGACCAATGCCCACCTGTTTTTATAGGGCATCAGACAAAGAAGGCATATTGCCAGCAATAGCTTCACAAGTTTACATAACCTCATCCCTGTATCTCACTGCACAGTTGTAGTGGATGTTTATAGTTTCAGCACATATTCATATTATTTATCCTTACATAATGCTGCACAAGTATGGTAGAGATGTTTTGAACCATGAGCCTGGGAACTCATGTCTAATACCTGGGAGACAGAGATCGTTATAGCCACGGGTCCTGGGAAACTGAGGTTGTTATGGCCATAGATCCCAGGAAACTGAACTGTAAGAAATAATAACAAAAATCCACTTTACTTACTCTAAAATTCACCTTACTGACAGGCATCCTTCATAATTTTGACAAATTCATAAGGAGATGTCTTGTTAGAAGAGACCCTCTGTGTGGGTATTTTCCTCTAACAAATAAAATGCTTTAAAAATAGTGAACAAACAAAAACACAGTGGATGCTTGTTTGTATTCTTTTCATCTTTCAGTCAGTTGTGTGGAGACAAAAGTTTGATATAAAAGAGAAAGTAGGGGAATCCAGGTTAGTAGTTAATAATATTCCCATGATTGCCCTTTGGGATCATTAATAAGGTCTAAGATATTTGTTTAATGCCTCTGGTATCTTCTACTCCTTTAAATACTTTGTGAATTGTTACTTTAACATCATCACAGTTGTGTTGCCTTCAGCATAGATGTACTTCATGTCCACTTGGTCTATTGAGTTGCTTTTCCCATTGTTTTTCTCTTTAGTGAATTTCTATTCCTTCTATAAGTATATATGCATATATATGTATTTGTATGTATGTAGCTATGTATATTACATATTATGTATCCATATAGACATACATACAAGTGTATATATACACATACATACATATACACATACACACATCTATATAACTGTGATGTTAGAGTGCAAATGTGGTGATGTATTTTCTTTGCTTATAAAAAGTTTATTATAAACTATCTTAGCAGAACTTTTCTATCTTTACTCAGCTTATTGACTACTTTTATTTTCATCCTTAGATGCCCTTGAATGATTTTACTAAGTTGGTTCTCTTACCAAACTTTCTTATTTTCTTCTCCCTCCCTCTTTCCTTCCTTCCTTCCTTCCTTCCTTCCTTCCTTCCTTCCTTCCTTCCTTCCTTCCTTCCTTCCTTCCTTCCTTCTTTCATTCCTTCCCTCCCTCCTTCTTTTCTTCTTCTTTCCTTCCTTCATCTTTCTTTCTTTCTTTGTTTCTTTTTGTTTTTTACCTTCCACTATTCTCTCTGTTTTATGAAGTGATATTGTTCCCTAATCTTCTACCTTGAGTCTCATTTTACAAATGAGTTTAGGTTCTAAGTCAGTGTTGTCCATGTCTACCATGTCTTTCCACTTAGGCAACCACTCAATTATTTGTTGACTAAGGTGTTTTTGAGCTCTTTTTGTCTTCCATTTTGATTTTATATAGGTTAAAGTTCTGTATGAAATTATTGTAATTGGGGTCTATGTCCCTTCTGTCAAGATCTCATTTTTTTTGGTCATAACAGCTTATTTAAATTGGTCATTTTGAAGTTATTTTACTTTCTTCAAACTTTTACTAACTTTGATGTTTCCATTAATGAATTGATTGCCTGACTACTTATTGGACTGTTGATTCTTGAATGATTCCTATATAATAATGAGCCTTTTCTGATCCATTAAAACATAATTTAATTTGATTCTTTCTCAGAGAGAACATTCATGTAACATAGGTGTGAGGCTTCCATGAAGTACACACATTTTTGACCCTCTCATTCTTATTCCTTGCTCCATCTCTGTAAATTTTATGCGATCCCTTTGTGTTGAAGTTAGTGAATATCACAGAATGTGTTGACTTAATTTGAAGTTTCTTATTGAATTCTTCATGGAATTGTTCTATCATATTCTTTTTTATTTTCATTTTTATCTGATGGAATAAAAAAGCATTTCCATAACATAGTACAATAAAAAAAGATGATTGCATGTGAAATTGCAAGTCTACTATGCACAACTTATTCTTGCTTTCAAATATACATTATCGTGTAAATTTCTTTTTTTCTCCCCCATCCTACCCTAGAGATGGCTACCATCAGACCCAAATAGGCATACAGATGTAGAATTATTCTATACATACTATTATTTATCAGTTCTTTCTCTGGTTACAGATGGCATCTTTCTTCATATGTCCTTTATGGTCCCATATAATTCTTAAAACAATATTGCTGATTTTTTTTTTTTTTTTGCTATCGCTGAGGTGAGGCGGCAGCAGTCGCTACGTCCGCCGGTACCCGGAACGGGACAGAGGCGCGAGGCCCTCGCCGCGGGCGTCATCCCCTAGTCGCCGCCGCCACCCCCGTCATTGCCGCAGCCATCATGCCGTCGTCGCCGCTGCGAGTGGCCGTGGTGTGCTCGACTAACCAGAACCGGAGCATGGAGGCGCACAACATCCTCAGCAAACGAGGATTCAGTGTCAGATCCTTTGGAACAGGAACTCATGTGAAACTTCCAGGACCAGCACCAGACAAGCCGGATGTTTATGATTTCAAAACAACATATGATCAGATGTACAATGATCTTCTTAGGAAAGACAAAGAACTGTATCCCAGTGGAATGCCCTTTTAAAAACCCCAATATGATCATCAAAAACAAAACAAAACAAAACAATATTGCCGTTACTAAATACAATATTCTCTTGCTTCTGCTCATTCTGCTTTTCATTATTTCATGCAGGGCCTTCCATGTTTTTCTAAAATTGAGACAATCATTTCTTATAGCACAATAGTGTTCCATCACAATCATATACCCCAACTTATTCAATCATTCCTCAATTGATGGCCATTTCTGCACTTTCTAGTTCTTTGCTACTACAAAGAGAGCTGCTATAAACTTTCTAGAACATATAGGTTCTTTTCCCTTTTTCCTAATTAGCTTTGGAAATAAGCTGAGTATGGGTATTGCTGGGTCAAAGGGTATAGTTTAATAACTCTTTGGGTATAATTCCAGATTGCTCTCCAAAATGGTTGGATCATTTCACAGTTCCACCAACAATGAATTAGTGCCCCAATTTTTCCACATCCCCTTCAACATTTGTCACTTCCTCTTCTATCATTTTAGCCAATCTGGTAGATATAAAATGGTATCTCAAGGTTGTTTTAATTTGAGGTTCTCTAATCAATAATGATTTAGAGTATTTTTGATTTGCAATGACTATAAATTATTTTGATTTCTTCATTGGAAAACTGCCTGTTTATATCCTTTGACCATTTGTCAACTGGGAAATGACCAAAGTTCTTTATATATTTTAGATATGAGGTCTTTATCTGATAAATTGTCAATAAATTTTTTTCCCAATTTTCTGTTTTCCTTCTGATCTTGGCTATACTTTTTTATTTGTACAAAACCTTTTAAATTTCATGTAATCAACCAAAATTATCCATTTTACACCTAATTTTGCTCTCTATCTCTTGTATATTCATAAATTGTTTGTCTATCCCTAAATCTGATAAGTAATATGTTCCGTGATCCTTACATTTTCTTGTAAAATCTCTCTTTCCATCTAGGTTATGTATCCATTTTGAACTTATCTTGATAAATGATGTAAGATATTGATCTATGACCAGTTAATTTTACTCACTATTTTCCTTCTCAGTCTCTCTTTTTACCCTCTCCCTGTTACCTTATCTTCTCCCCTTATCCTCTTATTCCTTATTTAACTCAACCCTCTAAAAATCCTTCCCTTATTTATTATTATCTTATCTATTTACCCAACCCTCCTAATCTTAATATATACACCCTTCTAAAAGTCCCTTCCCCACCTTATCCCCAGTTTTCTTTAATAGATGTTGCTGTATTGCCTGTTGTTATTTGCATAGTGTTATTTTTGCAAGCATTTAAAAGCATTACAATATGTGATGACCACACATTCCATGAAATTATATTTCTTGATAACTTAAGATGTGTGATAAACTAATGCTGCCAACTCTTTTATCTGCCACTCAAAGGAGGGCCTGTGTGCTATCCTTTCATCTAACTTCCAAATAATTGGACTAAAACTTTTAAAAGCCTCAAGATTTAAAAAATATATTTTGCTTTCTGTTCTAGAAGCAGACAGATTGTTAGAACAATTATTAATCTGACTCATATTTTTGAATGGGGCTAATACTGCTAAGAATAAAAATTTTATAAAGAAATTGTTTGCATAAGGTAAGAATCCAAATAAAGGATAAAGAAAACTTGAGCATGAGAATCGAATTAGACTTGCCTCCTAAGAGTAACTTCTCTGGAAAAGGACATTAAATAGGGAACTACATTTTAAGATGTGGCTTGCAGGTAATTAACAAAATCAGTGCAAAATGTTATTCCTTGGTACAACTTTCTGTGCATTATCTAAATAATAATAATAATAATATTTATCATTTATATAATATTTCAAGCTTTGCAAAATGTTTTTATCTCATTTTATGCTCACAATAACCCTGGAAGGTGGGTGCTTTATTATCAATTTTGCAGATGAGGAAACTTAAGAAGACAGAGGGTAAGTGACTTGCCCAGGGTCACATATCAAGTCAACTCAGGTTTTCCCAACTCCATGTCATTGGAGCTGGAAGAGACTTGAGTCTTCCCTCCCTACCTCCACCTCAATTTATCTTTGATAAGTAACTAAAGCTCAGGGAATTACAATGGAAGTCCAAAGGCACGGTGATAATTAGTTTCAGGGCTAGAATCCTAGTCCAATGTTGTGACCCTCTTCCCCCTCCACCCAAACCCCCCATGCCAAGTGCTCTATGATCATTAGGAGTTGAAAGGAATAATGGTAGGCAAGTTCTGTTCTTTGCAGGAAAATCCATGCCCAGTTCTACCTATCAAAGGGTGGGTGGAAGCAGAATATAATTCTGTAGGAGGTTTTTAGGGCAGTAGATAGTAGACAGATTTTTGGCAGATGGTGAGCAACAGTGGATATTGAGACTGGCCTTAGTGTGGTTAGTGTTAAAACATGGTAGGAGCTGTAAGGAGTCATTTTGTGTGAGAAAAGCAAATCTGTGCTAGAAGGAGTGGAGCTAGGGCTAGACCTGGTCCTTTCCCTCCCGCAGTCATCATTGGGCATAGGGTGTTAATGGACATGGTTTCAGTCAGAGTACTCACTCTGCTTCCTTCAGGAATTACATATAGCTGCTGTCAGTTCAGGAGTAAAGGGTGCTTATAGCTGAAATTAGTTTCCATCAATTATTAGAATGCTATGGTTTATCTAAATCATGTCAACTAGCCTGATGGAAATTGCCTGGAAGGGGTTGAGCAGGGCCCACATAAACTTAAAATTATCCTCCCTATGTGGGTATACCTAAAATGACCAATCCAAGGTAAGGCTCCCAGAAATTTTGGACCTGATTTGCTCCCTAAAAATAGCCAACATGGTTGCAAGATTTTACAATAGCAGTTAGTCCAGTATTACTAACAGTAAGGTCCATTCTCCTTCCCCCTAAAATCTCCAGCTACATTCTATATTTCTGTATCAGTAATAGTGTTGCAGTTAGAATTGTTTTGTCCCTTTTGCAGACTCATCTATCTGGCTGTTCCTTGTATGGATTCTGCCTTTGCCTATAACATAGTCAATAGGTCAATAGTCAATAAATATTTATTAAGTACCTAGTATATGCTAAGCACTAACCTGGGAAGATAGTCCCTGACCTCAAGAAGCTTACAATCTAATGTGAGGAAGATAATACCCAAAATTAGATTGGAAAAGGGAGAGGGGGCAGGGCACAAGAGGGTATGGGTTGGGGTGTGATGTTCATGAAGTTGAAACCAAAGCAGATTAGGTGATGGGAAATAAAGTTAGCTGGAAAATTCTGAGACACAGATTCATAGGAGACCTGAATCTTTTGCTCAGAATGAAGCATCCCATTCCTTATGTGCCACACAAATCTGAAGCTATTTCATATTTTTTGAAGCTGGTTCAGTGACTATTTAAATGACCCCCTCAATTTTTTCTCCTCCCTGCCTGAAATAACCCTGCTTGAAAATTAGCTCATTACCAAACAATTACTAGAAAATCTTTAGGAGGTTTTTATTTTTCCAAAATTGTGTTTTAAAGAACACTGTATCAGTGTTGGGGGATTGGTAAAAAGTATGTACTGCTGTGCACAACAGAAAAGTATGCACACCCATGTGCAACAGAAATAAAATTACTTGCTTTTTTAGCTTGCCAACTTAGAAATCACACTGGACCAAAGCTCCAGATATATGTCTATACATACACAGATGAGCTTCCTGTAGAAGGCTGACTTAAGAGAAAAATGAGAAACAGAAATAGCTTACCAATACTCAGCTTTCTAATGTACCTCTGCTTGAAAATAAATCAGAAAATGATGCCAATAAAATGAGGTCTGTATATTGGACCTTCTTTCTCTCATTCTGGGAAGCTCTTTGGAAATGTTTCAAAAACTGTCAAGGACACAATTCAGCAAAATGGATTAAAGTGACCTCATCTGTAAATTGGTAATGGGACCTCTTGCTTCATAACTTCCCAAATTAGTTCTTCCCCATCAAGGTTCAGAGTCTTGAGAGGATACAGTCCTAGAAGTGGCATTAGATCTGGTCCTCAGGAGCACTATGACTGTATTTGTGTGCTCTAACTGCAAGCCAGCATTCCACATTCTTTCGGCAGGTATGTCTTTACTGAGTACGTATGTGCAAAGCATGGGGGCTAAGTCTTAGAGAGGATACAAAAAAATAAATAATAAAAAGACCCCGTTCCCAAGATTCCAGTCTACTACAAGATGTAAAAGGCACATAAATACCTATAATGTAAAATAGAATGTGATAAAACACAAAGAAAAGCATCAATTACCTTTGCTGCCCATATTGGAATCATAAGGTCACAAAAGTAGAGGGGCCTCTGGGCCATCTAGCCCTTGAAGAGGGTGCCATCTGGTGGACATATTGATATATGGCTCCCCATTATGAGCTCGGCATTAATTATACACAGAATATTTTATACATATACACATATATACTTGTATATATGCATATATATATATGTAAGTCAGATAAATAAATCTGTAGGCGTTATGAGTTCAGACTTGTTTCCTGATTTCACTGGGGATACTCTGGGTACCTGCCCGTCCTTTCTGTGAGGAAGCTCTTTGGTTTTGGCCTACGACAGTCAGTAGGTTGAAGGAGCCCAACCAACTTATTCCAAATTAAAGAAAAAGAAAAAAGAAGAAATGGAGGGACAGACAGATAAATGAATTTACTAAATCATTCTCAGCGAGTAAACTGGTTCATTTGTGGAGGAAAAGAGAGAAAAGGGTAGAGGAGAAAGAGAGTAAAGAGGAAGAAGACCAGAGTTTGAAACTAGGAAGGTCCAAGAAAGAATACTGTCTGCTTTTTACCTGCATTTCCAGAAGGTTCCTAATCTGTTGGGCCAATTTCTTTTCATAGCCAGAAACGCAATCTCTGCATTTCAAGCTAAGTCAGATTTGATCCAGCTGTATGGGTATATATCCTGCTCAGGTTAGAGGAGGTTCAGGAAAACCCTTCCCCATCTTTAAATATACAACTGTGTCCTAGATCTTATGACCTTGCCTATAAAATGCCAATACTATAATGTTCAATAAATATTTTTCAATAAGTTATAGAATGATATCTCTATTATTTGAAAATGACTCAAAAATAAGATAATAATTATAATCAATGGTAATTTCTGCCTTAGTCAGATTCTAAATCACAGGTCAGTTTCTTTATAAAGTTATTGAACTAAAATAGTTTGGTTTATTGCTATAACTGCTTTCTTCTAGCTCACATATTCCTTTGACTCTTTTCACCCCACCCTTTTAAATCAATTTAATAAATAATGACTAATGTTTATATAGTGGTTTATGGTTTTGAAAATGCTTTCTATACATTATCTCATTTGAACCTCACAGTAATCCTATGAGGTAGACAGTTGAAATTGTACTACGTTGATCACAAGTATTATTTATCTGCATTTTACAGATGATAAAATTACAAAACTAAAAAATATAAGATAACTTTTCCAAGATCATACTAATAAATAGGGGAACTGAGATTTGAAACTAGGTCTTTTTTAATGCAAAATTCAGCACACTTTTCATTATACCATAGCTATGAATATTAAACTAACCTACATTGTTTTCAAAAGGAACCTGAGAAATATCTTTGTCTACTTTTTTTGTGTTGCAAGTGTTAAAAAAAATCCAACTTTCTTTTAAGATTCATTGACGCCTTTTGTTTCTTCGTGACATAGACATTCCTTACACAGAATACTCCCTTGTCATGAAGAAAAAACAGATGAACAAAATTACCACATAGAGGACAATTTTTGTGACTGCATCTGATGACGTTTGAAGCATTCAGCACTCATAGTACATTACTTTTAAAAAAAATTATTTATTTTTAGTTTTCAACATTCATTTCCACAAGATTTTGAGTTCCACATTTTCTCCCCTTCTCTCCCCTCTCCCCCTCCTCCAAGATGGCATGCATTCTGATTACCCCTTCCCCCTTCCTCTCTTATCCCCTGCCTCTCTTATCCCCTTCCCCCCTACTTTCTTGTAGGGCAAGATAGATTTCTCTACCCCATGAGTTGTGTATAAAAACAATTTTTAACATTTGTTTTCAAACTTTGAATTCCAAATTCTTTACCTTCTTCCCCCCTGCCCCACACCCTCATTGAGAAGGCAAGCAATTCAATATAGGGTTTACATGTGTAGTTATGTAAAACACTTCTATAATAGTCATGCTGTGAAAGACTAACTATATTTCCCTCCATCCTATCTCATCCCCCACTTATTCTATTCTCTCCTTTGACACTGTCTTTTTTCAAAAGTGTTTGCTTCTGACTACCCCTTCCCCCAATATGTCCTCTCTTCTATCACTTCCCCCCCTTGTCCCCTTCCCATCTACTTTCCTGTACAGTAAGATACCCAATTGAATGTGTATGTTATTTCCTTCTTAATCCAAATCCAGAGAGTAAGGTTCAATCATTCCCTCTCACCTCCTCCCTCTTCCGCTCCATTGTAAAAGCTTCTTCTTGCTCTTTTATAGGAGATAATTTACCCCATTCTAACTCTCTCTTTCTCCTTCTCCCAATATATTCCTCTCTCACCCCTTTGTTTTATTTTTTAGATATCATCCCTTCAAACTCAGCTCACCCTGTGCCCCCTTGTGTGTGTATAAACACACACACACACACATACATGCACACACACATATATATATATATATATATATATATATATATATATATATATATATATATATATATATATATATATATTCTCTCCAACTACCCTAATATTGAGAAAGGCATCATGAGTTACAAATATCATCTTTCCATGTAGGAATTCAAACAGTTCAACTTTAATAACTCCCTTATGATTTTTCTTTCCTGTTTACCTTTTCATGCTTCTCTTGAGTCTTGTATTTGAAAGTCAAATTTTCTATTCATCTCTGATCTTTTCATCATGAATGCTTAAAAGTCCTTGATTTCATTAAATATCCATTTTTCCCCCTGAAGTATTATACTCAGTTTTGCTGGGTAGGTGATTTTTGGTTTTAATCCTAGCTCCTTTGTCCTCTGGAATATCAAATTCCAAGCCCTCCAATACCTTAATGTAGAAAGTACTAGATCTTGTAT
>CM053623.1:378832727-378848660 GCA_028646595.1 Phalanger gymnotis | reverse complement strand
TGATGGTGATGGTGATGGTGATGGTGATGGTGATGGTGATGGTGATGGTGATGGTGATGGTGATGGTGGTGGTGATGAAGATGATATTTTCTATCTGGACCTCTTGGTCATATATTACTTTAGTTCTTCTATTAATTTTTATATCTCAGGGTAAGACTTTCCAAAAGCTTATAGGTTCAAACTAATGTTAATGTTCAATGAAATGAAACAAAAGATGACATTTATACACGTAATTAATTCCCATTTCCAACAATACAACTTAACTGGGTAAAATAGCTTTTAAAGAAGAAAGGAGAGAAAAAGAAATATGATAATATGGCTATTGCTATAGATGTGGTCAACTCATCTTTTAAAAAAATCTATGGTAATCTGAAGACTTCCACACTGTATATCTCAGGCAGTAAAATGGTGTACCTGTCTTGTTTTATATTTGTTACAGGACAATACAAAGTACAGAAAGAGTATTGAAAACAGATTTTTAGAAATAGTCAGGGAATGAAGTGTAGCAACTTCCCTGATTAAAGTATATTTCATCACATCTTGAGACCTTCATAGAAGATCATTGATTTAGAGCTGAAAGGTACCTTAGAGGTCATCTAATCCAGCTCCTTCATTTTCCAGATAAAGAAATGGAGACCCATAGAGGTTAAATAACTTGCCCAAAGTCACATAGGTAGTAAGTGACAGATATGGAGGTCCTCTGACACCAAATCAATTGCTTTTTCCACTGTAATCTGCTGCCTTGAAATATTTCAGAAACACCAAAGAATTTCTACCAAATGAATGCTTTATTCTCCTTTGTGAATTGTTACCCATTGGCCTTAAATATAGTATAAAAAATTACTGTGGAATCTGTTCTTTAAAGGCAAGGATGTCAAACTGAAATAGAAATGGAGCCTACTCATTCATATATAAGGATGCCTGCAGGCCCATATTGACTCAGTTTTAAAATGTAATGTTTTCTACTTTATTGTATTTTTATTTATTTTGTCAAATATATCCCAATTACATTTTCCTCTGATTCCACAGCACTGTTGAAGGGCCATGCAGGCCTGAGGAACATGTTTGTTACTTCTGTCATAGAGTGCCATCATGCATCATTGCTAGACTGAATACAATAGAGGAAACCTATTGTCCCAAGCATACAGCCTTCAATTCACTCCATATCCAATCAGTTCCTAAGTCCTGTCAATTCTGCCTTCAAAATCTCTTGCCTTCTATCTTTCCTCACCCTCTGCCACCATCCTACTTCGGGCTGTTATTATCTCATGTCTAAACCATTTTAGTTGCCTGCTAAATGGTCTCCCTAACTCTAGTCACTTTCTCTAACTCTTTTTATACCCCTTTACTGTATGTGTCAAAATCATTCTTCCTTATAATCTGTTGATTATAATAGAGTCTTATAATTTCCTTTTATATTTCCTGTTACAATCCTTATGATCTATAATGATGTCATTCTCCTGTATATACCTTAAGTGCCAACCTTTCTACTTCATAATTAAGAATAAAAACTTTAGCCTGCAATTCACACTCATCCATAGTCTAGACTCAGACTTTCTTTCTCATAATCTCCCTTCCTTTACCTCCCTCCTCCATCATGAAATGTGATTCTACAAAAAGAGAATACTTACAGAACTCAGCCCCAAGCATAGCCAGAGTGAGGAAGGAGGTCCAACAGAAATACGTTTAGAACAGGACATTAAGAAGGAAAGGAGTCAGATTGAAGAACCTGAGGATTGAGTAGGTTTCCATTTAAGAAATCAGTCGGAGCAACAGAGGTGTGAGAAATGGGGGAAGGAGTGATCTAGAAATCACCTAGGGAGCTCAGAGATAAAACGGAAAAGGGCAGAAGATAAAGTATTGGAAGAATAAAGATAAGATTGTCAGGGAGAGAGCAGTAGGAAAACTCAACAGTTAACAGCAAATATGATTTTTGAGCACCCACCATATACACTGTGCTAAACTCTGGGAATACAGAGAAAAGCAAAAATAATCCTTGCTTTCAAGGAACTAACAGGCTAATAGGGGAGACAACAACGTAACAAACTAAGGACAAACAAAATATATCCAGGATAAATTGGAGATAATCTCAAAGGCGAGGCTCTAGCCTTGTGGAGGACAAAGAAAGTCTTCATGCAGAAGGAGAGATTTTAGCTGTGACTTGACAAAAGCCAAAAGGCAGAGATGAGGAAGGAGAGAATTCCAGGCATGTGGAGGCAGCCATTGAAAATACAGGAAGTTTACAGTCAAGATGCCTTGGCCAAATAATAGCAAGGAGGCCAGTATCACTATTTCATTGAGTACATGGAGAGAAGTAAGATATAAAAAGGCTGGAAAGCTAGAAAGGGTCAGGTTATAAATTACTTTAAAGGTCAAACAAAGAATTTTATATTTGATCCTGAAGGAAAAATGGAGGCACTGGTATTTATTGATTGATGGGTGGGCTTGGGGAGGATGACATGATCAGATCTGTTTAAAGACAATCAATCTGGTGACTAAGTGGAGGATGGCCTGAAGTGGGGAGAGACTTGTAGCAGGAAGATCAGCCAGAAGGCTATTGCAATAGTCTAGGCATGAGGTGAAGAAGGCCTGTACCAGGGTGGCAACATTGTCAGAGGACAGAAGGGTCCATACAGGAAAGGTGTCAATGAAAATAGAATTGACATGATTTGGAAATTAGACAGATATGGAGCTGGTGAGAGAGTGTGAGAAGTTGAGAATAATACCTGATTTGTAAACTTGGGTGACAGTATAGAGAAGTTAGAAAGAAGAGAGGGTTTGGAGGAAAGATAATAATATCAGTCTTGAACATGCTGAATTTGGAGTATCTAATGGAGCATGTGTGATACTGGAGATCAGGAAAGACATTGGGGCTGGATAAATATGAAAATCATCTGCATTGAGATAATTGAATTCATGGTATCTGATGATATCACCAAGCTAAACAGGATAGAGGGAGGAAAAGAGGGCCTATAGCAGAGACTTGGGAATCCAGCAAAGGAAATTGAGAAATCAAGAAACAGACAGGAGAACCAGAAAAGAACAGTGTCATGAAACGATGGAAGAAGAAACTATTGAGAAGAGGCTCGTTGACAGTGTCAAAGCCTCTAGAGAAGTCAAGAAGGATGAGGACTGAGAAAAAGTCATTAGATTTGGCAGATAAGAAACTAATAATAACTTTGGAGCAGTGATGGGATTCCGCTGAACTGGTACCTAATTTTAGGTTGAGTTTGGGGAACCGGTTGTTAGCAGGGGGGGTCCTATGCCCACCACATCAACAACGACAGGGGCACCTTGGCTCCATTCGGTATAGAACAGGTTGTTAATTTATTTGAATACCACCACTGCTTTGGAGAGAGCGAGTTCAGTCAAGAAATGAGGTCAGAATCCAGGCAGTTTAGAGTCGAGCTCTAAAGATCTCTTACTGACTAATCTATTGCATCTCCAGGCTTTCACTGTCACCCTTCAGAGCCCACCAGAGATGATTAGGAGCTAACACTAGCACCCTATTTTCCATCTTTTGTAGGCCTAGATTCATCCTTGTTATGAGTGACTGCCTTCATCTCAGAACCTTGACCATCTTCCTCAGCCTTATCACTTTCCTCTCCATCTCTTTCATCTCATCCTCCTTCAAATCTGCATTTCCAGAACACTTATTTGGTCTTCTTTTTCCAGCTGACCTCCATTTGTATTGTTGTTGTCCTTTTTGTTTTACTCTTTTGGGTCACTGGGGCCAAGTTCAGCCATGTAATGTGTGTTAGTATACATGTGTACATATAAATATAAAACTTACATTGGAGTAAGGGAATGTGTGGTGGAATCCCAGCTATGCCATTGTACTTATTCCTTCTGTGACCTGGTTGTCACCATTTAACCTTTCTGAACCTCAACTTTCTCATCTGTAAAATGAGAAGCTTGCATTAGATGATTTCTAACTTTTCTCTTGTGACCTCTGCTCCACCCCTCCCTGCCCACACTGTTAATGAACTCAGAGATAGAGGAAAAAATTGAATATTTCATGATATAAGGATATCATAAAGCTTCATTCACCACTTTCATATAGCTCACTGAGGAAATGCATACTGGAAGCTCACCTCCATGGATGTCCTCTGAAAGAATAAAAAGAATCCATAAAGCAATTAACACTTGGGCTCTTAGGATACTTTGGTGAACAGTTTGCATGTCTTTATAATATTTCCCCCCATTTTTCATGAGACTACTATTGACAGATGAAAAATAGGTAATAGAAAATGAATACAGATTCTATTAAAAATCCAATTAGAGTTCAATACATGCAGAAAAAATGATCAAAGAAATTCTCTAAGTAGAATTTAAGTATCTATAACAGTCAAGATTATGAAAAATTTGTTTTCTAAATCTCTCCCTCTATGGCTCTTTGATAAGTACATTTTCATTAGAAAAATAGAAGCAGTCATAGGCTGAAGGAGAGTATATGCCATTACAAATAAAATTTATTTAGACTTTATTCTTTTGGAAGAAATAGAGGAAAGTAAGGGTGAGTGAGGAGAGAGGAGCCAGTGTAGAAGATAGATTTTTTTTTGTTATTGTTTTGTAGTAGATGTCTTGTGAAACCTGGTCCAACATTTCTTATTGAAAAACAAAAGTATCGCTCTTTTGGTTGCATATAGAGGTTGGAAAGCAAAGGAGCAGCAAGGGGTCAGCATATTCTAATTACTGTATTCTATCTGAAAGAAAAGCATCCCTTGTCTTTAGTTATCCTTTTTAGTGGTCCCTGTTCCTCATTTGTTTTCTAAAGACGCCAGCACAATGATGCTTAGCAAATGGGGCCACTTAGCAATGTTGTAATTAGTGTCCCATTTGTAGAAGTAATGGACTTCTACATTAATATTCTGTCACCATTTTATAGGCATTGATACAGAATAGTGACAGAAAAGTGACTAATTGATTTTTTTTTCATTTCAAAAGCTATTCAGCAACCAGATTGTTTTAACATAAGCTTTCTGTTCTCATTAAGGAATTACTGTCTTGCAATGAGTTGTTGCTCTGTGTTTTCTCATGAATAAAATTTTAGTATTCATCAGTTTATCTTCCTGAAAGGACACTTAAGTCAAAGGTTTAGGGAATTTTTTTTTTAAAAATTCTGTAAAATACTTTCCGGATTTGTCATCACAGAAAGCATAACTCTCCCACTTTGAGGCATACCCTAATAAAACTAATCCCATCAAACACACCACACCACATACACTCCTAAAACCATTCATTTACCCTAAAGCTCCTAAAATGTGTACTACTTCAGCTTCTAATGTGTGTTTTTCAATCTCAAGAGACACATTGTTCTTTTGGGGCAACACGACATTTACAGCAGCTGAGCCCTCGTGGCCTGTAAGAGATAGCATAGAACACAAAAGAAACACACACTGCCTTGCTATATGGACAAAATCCATCTTTGTAATCTGTCCATATAATTAAAACCAATTTAAAGAAAGTATTATTTCCACTCATTTTTATAAGAAAAATTTTGGAAAATTCTTGACCCATTCCCTAAAGTCATCCTCTTCTGCCCCCAAATTCTCAATTCTCCAACACCTAAATAATTGCTTAGTCAATTGCACTTACAGAAAAAAAAAAGATAATGCATAGATGTTGAGGCAGAGTGAATCAGTCTGACTATTTGCTTCAGGGTGAGGAAGAGCATGAAGGTCAAGGTAATACAAAGGACAATGTCCACCTTTGAATTTCCACTCCAATTTAGGGAGTGAAGCTGTGTTATCATTGGTGAAGGAAAGTCCTGCATAAAGTAAGTCTGTTCTAATAACAGCACCTTCATTGCAATTTATATTCTTAGGGAATTATCTCAGAGGTTAGGTGATTAGTCTAGACTAAGTGTGGGGAGCCTGCAGCTCACGTGACCCTCTAGGTCCTCAAGTGCAGACCTTTGAATCCAAGCTTCACAACTGGAGAAAATGAAGTACAACTACTCCAATCATCCCTATTTAATCAAGATGGCTTTTGACATTGAATATGCAGGTGGGTTTCACACACATTGTTTACTAAGTAAAACAAGAAGCACATTTCTAAGGATCAAAATGGACAGTCTGGGTTTAAGGGTGGGGTACATCCTAGTAGTTGGAATTTCTGTGTATTGGACCTACAAGTCACTGCCAGTCTGCTAGAGGTCATGGAGAGACTCAGCACTGTTAATGAACTTTGTCACTCTATCAAATACCTAAAAAAAACACAATTATTCATAGGATATCATCTAGATTCTCATAGCATGTAAAGTAGTTAACGGATTTGCACAAAATGAGCAATAATATCAATAAAATCATTCCTTCAAAGTCTATTTTGAATATACTTAGGCTCTGGAAGTCTTGAAGAAAAAAAGGCTTTTAATAGCTCATGGACTTAAAAGGAATCTGGAACAGAGATTTCTTATTTTTAAAATTCCCTCAGTAGATCTGTAATTATTCAAGAAGATAAGGCTCTGGTCGGTGGGTTGGTGTTCCCTACTTCTCTCTCACTTCACCCCTCCTACAACAAGCAGTGTTAGAGGTAGAGGTAGACAGAGAAATACTCCTTGTTAAGCTAGACATACTTTTGCTTCCCAATATCAGAACAGGGGCACGTTTCACGGATATGGCCCTTCTGCTTGCCTTTTCCTCTTGCCTCTTTAATTTCCTTTTCCTCCCTAAGGAATCCCAGAATCACACAATGTCAGAATTGGAAGAGTAATAGTCCAAATTTTATATGAAAAAGCAGCTCTTCTATATATCATGCGGAAGGGTTCAACCAACCTCCATGAGGGGGAGCCTTTTACCCCCTAAATTTTAGGTAGGTGGGGAACCTGCAACCTCAAGGCCACATTTGGCCCTTAATAAAAGGATTTGTTCTGTGAAGTTTGGATTCAGTCAAAAGCCACACTTGAGGACCTAGAGAGCTACATGTGGTCTTGAGGTCACAGGTTCCCCCTGACCTAAAACTATCCCTTCTAGTTCAAGATGGCTCCACTTTATAGGATAATTTTCATTACCTACATCATACCTATATTTCTGCTTGAGGGAGTAGAAAGGAGAGATAGTTAGACTGAGAGTAGAACAGTCAGTGTTGGGTAACAAAAATCATTTCATTTGATTCTTTTCAGAGACACATTACAAATCCTGCTCCTAGTCCACCAGCTCTAGTGATAGTTTGGCCCTGATTTAATTGGTTAGATAAAACTGAGTAATTCAGATGATCACCACTTTTTGTAAAGCAAGAAAGATCACTTAGTAAAAAGCTCATGATGTACCAAGCATTGTGGTGAATGCTAGGGGTACAATTACAAATAAAATAGTCCCTCCTCTCAAGAAGTTTACATTCTAATGGTATAAGAAAACTTAGAATAGGGAGGAAGACAAGGGTGGCCAGGGTGGGGGAACAACAAAAGGACAAGGCTGCTAGAGGTAGAGGAGTCTCTACCTAGGGAGTGAGCCAAATCAGTTATAATAATTTATTATGAGATACAGCAGGCTCTTTGAGAAGAATAGAGTGTGGTGGAGCCAAGATGATGGAGTAAAGGCAGAGACTCACCTGAGCTCTCCTCCAAAATCCTCCAAATACCTTTAAAAATGACTCTAAACAAATTCTAGAGCAGCAGTCCCCATAAAAAGATGGAATGAAACAAATTCCCAGCCCATGACAATTTACAAGGTTGGCAGGAAAGGTCTGTTGCACCAGGCTGAGAGAGGAGTGCAGTCCAGGACGGACTACACCACTGCAGACCTGGCCCCAGGAAACCTGCAGCAGGATTTACTCTCCTTAACAAGCACCTCTCCTTAGATCATACCACCGTGGAAGAACTGAAAACTTACAGGACCCTGGAAGTATCTCTGAATATAGCTGCACGAAACCCCTCAAACTTGGGATAGTTCTCCCTCCACCCTGGAAGCAGAACCCTACTTTAACAAACAGTTAAAAGTCAAGTAAAAGGATGAGAAAATGAGCAAACAATGGAACAAAAACCTCTAACTATAGAGAAGAATATAGCAACAAGACCTTCTGTATGCTCTCCTGCATTTGTATGAGTTGTGCGCTCCCCCAAAACTTGTTCGTTCATATATTTGGGATATATTTCCTGAGAGACCAGTATTCTTGGGTTAAGATTTATTTGTCTAGGGGTCTGTAGAGTTAAACAGGTGGGGCTAAATCAAGCCATCAATAAAAACTGTCCCCAGATCAGTCCATTGTCCTCTTTATCTGGGTAGCATAGCCCTGGGGCCTATCTCTACATTATCCATGTGATGTCCCAGGAAGAAGTAACCACCTTCTTACACCTTGCATGTAGTGGGCATTCCAATATCTGTTGAAATGAATTAAAATTCCCACTTCTTTATTAGAAAGAAGTCAATAATCAGGCTCATTTCTAGGATCTATAATTTAGGAAGGAACTGGAGCGTCCCCAGAATTAGGCAACTATGATTAGGGGAGGACCAGAGACAATGCCACATGAGGATTATTTGAATGAATAGGGAATGTTTATTCTGGAAAAGAAAGGACTAAGAGGGTAATTATGAGCTATCTTCAAGTATTTTAAGGTTGCTCCTATGGTAGCATGATTAGACTTCTTATTTTCCCCTAGAGGGAAAAACTAGGAACTGCACATAGAATTTTCTAGAAGGTTCAGTGTGAGGGGAAAATTAGCACTATTGATAGTGAACTGAACTGACTTGAGAGGTAGTGAGTTCTTTCACTGGAAGTTATCAGGTCGAGGCTGGTTGATCACTTGTCAAGGGTGTTGTAGAGAAGACTTTCATTTAGGTACAGACAAGATTGTGTGACCTGAAGAATTACTTGCTATCACTGGAATGAATTTATTTAGGTTCTACACAATCACTTCACCTTCTCTTGGGTCAAAGAGAATTTCTTTATTGACATTGAGATCTGACAATATTCCCTCCCCCCCATCCTACTTTTTTAAATTGCATTTAGAATTCTGATTATCTTCAATATTATACCTAATTATGAACTCTGGTTCAAACCACAATGATTGCTGCACAATGAAAGTTAGAATTAATAAAATCCTAATGTAAGATCACTTAGCATATTACATTTCATAGAGTTTTGTTCTGTATAATATATAGTGATGTTAATGTGATAGCAGCAGAGTTGTCTGTGAAGATTAAGTGACATGAGATCTTAAAGACTAAATCTAGTTTTGCCTCCATTGTGTTCCAGACGGTTCTGCAGAGAGATTTAAAGTATTACCCTCACGCAAGTTGATTCTTTTTCCAGGAAGCCTCCATATTGTCTCTTTTTATTAAGAAAATAATGACTTACTACTCAACCAATAAGGCCTAGTGTTGGTGGAAATAAAAATAAATTCACTATTTTCTTTAAAGATAACAATGAGAGAAAGATCCCTGGGTTTCTCATAGTGAATTGAATATAAATTCATTTTTAAACAAAATTATAAACCTTCTCCTTGGATCTTGCTATAATAAAAGTATGTTGAAAGAAAAAAAAGAAAAATTAAAAATGGATTATAGTTTCAAAATTTACCAGTTAGAAAACAAGTAAAAGGTATTCCATAGAGAGTGAAATTAAATAGGCTGGACTCTTCATTAGCATTTTGTGTTTTCTTCTCACTAGCCTGGTACAGTACAATGAGCACTGGAATTAGAGTCAGAAGACCTAGGTTCAAAATAGATGCGATTTCAGCCAAGTGCAAGGACTGTTGTATCCTATCATTGTATGATATTATTATTGTATCATACTTAGAACTGGAAGGGATGTTAAAGACCACCTAGTTCAATCTTCATTTTTTACTGATAAGGAAACTGAGGCACTGTAACAACAATGCTGCTTTCTGCTACTGTGGCTGTGTAAGAGAAATTAAATGTGTAAGAGATATTAAATGGTTTACCCAGGGTCACATAGCTAGTAAGTTCCTATAATGTGATTTAAACCATGGTCTTCCTGATTTCAAGTCCAGTAGCCTATTAACTATTCCATGCTGACTCTCCAGCTGTGAGAACTTCCATGAGTAATTTAACTCCACTAAATTCAGGGGTTTTTTACTTGTAAAATGGAAAAAAATGGAGGTAAGTATTGGGAGTAGTTCTGAACAAAGCTGTGTTAAAATGGAAAGGAAGAGAGGGAGAATATCTCTCTCTCTTTCTCTCTCTCTCTCTTCCCCCCCTCCCTTCCTCTCTCCATGTGTCTCCCTCACCCCATTAGCTCACTTAGAGCTCTATTTCTCCCTCTCTTTGGTCTGCATTCCTGATTGAATCTCCTCCCTCTATATGGGGCACTGAAATAAACCAAGGCGGGTAGCACAGCTAGTCCAGACCATTTCTATTTTCCTATACAGTACATCAGGCACTCTGATGGTAGAGCCCAAATATGGTGACTTTGCTGCCACTAATAGAGATAAAAATTTGTTACAGAAGTTGTGGCATATCCTTTCTATTTTTATTTGTTCTCCTCTCCATTTTATCCTTAATTTTTTTTAGAATGTTCCATTTTAATTGGTCTGCTCACCAAACTTTCTGTAAACTTTTTTTGTCTCTCTATTTTATAGGAAAATATAATTCATACGCACCCACTATCTTCCCTGATAAATTGTGAGGAAAGGCAGTGTTGCTAGTGCAGTAATGTCAAACTCAAATTAAAGGAGTCACTAATCCATATATAAGGATCTCTGCAGGCCACATATTGACTTAGTTTTAAAATATGTTACCTATAAAGTTTTATTGTATTTTGATTGTATTTGTTAAATATTTTCCAATTACATTTTAATCGATAGTTTAATGTGACACTGAGGCAGCATGTATGACACCTCTGTCGTTGGTTGGTTGGCTCAAAGAGGACTGAAATGACATCCCTATTTTGGTCTCACAGCTGGAGAGCGTATCCAGCTATGGCTGATCAGACTGATAAGATCTCGGAAGGCTACACCACAGGTCAGGCACAGATATGAACATTCAGAGTTGAGATGTTTCTAAATTTGTGCATCTTACATTTCTTTTGAGCAATTCTGCTTTACTCATACAGCACAGTGCCTTCTTTAATGCAGACATACCATGCTGGGAAGTCCTGTGCCAGCATCTCCCATGTCTCATAATTGATTCTAAAGTTCTTCAGAGAGACCTTGAGAGTATCCTAGTATTGCTTCTTCTGACCTCCATGTGAGCACTTGCTTTGTGTGAGTTCTCCATAAATTAATCTCTTAGGGAAGCATACATTTGGCATTTACACAACATATATTCCAAATACATAAATGATTTAGTCTCTTTTTATTCAGAATTCCAGCCCAATGTGTGACAAATTCGAAGTGACACCAGTAATGACTGTATTTTCATAGCCCTTCTAATAATTAACTTTTCATTTTTAACACTTTTGTCAATTTTCACAGAATAAAGTGAAAATTCCATTCTTTTACTTTGAACTTTTCCCATAATTGATGATTTTGACCATGTTTTCATTAGGTCATTTATAATTCGAAATCCTTTTTTTTGAAAATTGGTCATAGCCTTAGTCTCTTATCCACTAGGGAAAGCCCCATCGCCTTATAGATTTTTGCCAGTTCTCTATATATCTTAGATATCAGGCTCATATCAGTGACATTTGATACAAAGAACTGAATCTTGTTCATCAGGATCTCACTATAAATGAAACCAGAAACCAGAAGTTAAAGCTAAATGGAAAGAAACCTCATAAGTATTCTTAGAAGGGTCAAATGAAGAGGTTGATGACATGACTTTTATCATGTGTTCAACAGCAACAAAAGATATCTTTTCACAATCTATTTGGTCCTGTCATAATTCAGTGATCATTATAAACTTTTGAAGAAGGGCCACTATGAAAATAATTGCACATTATGCACTAACAATTGTTGCTGAGGATGAATAAGCAAAGAAATTCTTTGAAGAACTCAGTAAAGCCTCACAAATAAACAAGGTATTGATACTGAAAAATAGGATATGGATAGAACCAAGAACGTAGGCACCAATTACAACAATGATTATAACATAATGATTCCTCCACTCCTCACCAGAATGCAAGGTTAGTTGTAGTTCTGTTCAATTCAGCAAACCTTATTAACACTTTGTATCTCCCCCCGTTCTTATCACAGTGTTCTGCACTAAAGTGTTCCTCTGCTGTTTGCAGAACACTGTGATAAGAACCGGGGGAGATACAAAGTTTATATGAGACATTCTTGCCCTCATGTGGCTCATAGGCTAATTCAGACACCAGCATGTTTCCTACCAGTATTGCAATTTGCTTTGCATTATTATCAACATCAGCTAAACATTCAGTCGTGATAGTGTCATCCCTGATATCTCTGCCAATTACAAGCTATATGGCTGTGGTAAATTATTCACCCTCTCTGGGCCTCATTTGCTTCAGGAGGTGGTCAAACTAAAATCCCTCCCAGCTCTAAAATCTACAATTTTGATAGCATCTCTCTGAAATGTATTCCATTATGTTTCACATCTACATTTTTGTGCTCTAACATGTTGATAATAATATTAAACTTTGCCAAAGACTGAATGATGGTTACTCTTACAAGAACTAATAAAAATCCTTTTTAAAGTCTTTGGGATAATTGAAGATAATAATTAATATTTTTTAAAAAGCACTACCAACTCCAGTTCAAAATTGTATTTTCAAAGCTTGTTCTTACCTCACCTGACCCATTTAGGAAGCTCGGTGGCATGGTACAGTAAGGGATGAATTTGGAGTTAGGAAGAACTTGTCTCAGACACTTACTACCTGTGTGACACTGGGCAAGCCATTTAACCTCTTAATCTCAGTTGTCTCATCTGTAAAATGGAGATATAAATAACGTTCACCTCACAGAGTTGTAAGGATCAAAGGAGAAAATTCATGTAAAAAGCTTTATAAAGTTTAAATTAAACTTTAAATAAGATAAATGCAAGCTATTTAATACTCAGTAGAAATTAATAATAATAATAAACATTCTCTCTTATGAATTCATACTGATGAATGGAAAGTCACAAAAAGGAATTTGAGTCACAAGGTCAAGTGCCTAGAAGTTGCATGTGTAGTTGTTGTTTGGTTGCTTTGCTTATGAAATAGAATTGTGAATGTTTAATGTTACGGTAACCAAAACTAAATTAAATTTAAAACTAAATTTTATTGTCTGCTAGGTATTATGATCTGACTAATGATTTAGTGTTCCTTAAACTCAGTGATTCCACTAATTCATCAGATGCCCCTTTTATATCTTTACATCCCCTTGTAAAGACTGGGCATGTAGGAGGCGTTCCATGAATGCTTAGTTGAAGAATTAGAACTGTCCCATAAGATTTGATTCCATGAAGTGATGCGTGCAGTAACTGACTGCAGTGATGTTTGTTGTTCACCAGAGGGCACAAGTGATTCAGTTGCATCCCAGACAGTCATTCCCAAAAGTAGATAACTGTTTGATTTGCTCCATATTTGATCATGGTTTGCTCATACATAGGGATTCCAAGTTTGGAATAAATTGACTCCTCAGTACACACTTTACCTAATCCATCCTTCAGTCTGGGCTTCACTTAGGGTCAAGCTCTTTCAGTGGTGGCCTGAGTTTCCTTGGCCTGAGCTGAGGTTCCAACACAACACAGAACCCCAGAAAGGACTTAACCTCCAAAGAGGGACTGACATTGTGTATATATTTATGTATGCGTACATATGCATGTATATAGATATGTCCTCATATTTATATAGTGCTTTAAAGTTTTTTATTTTTTTATTTTTTTACACATATTTTTTTTAAAAGTCTATATGCATATCTTTGACCCTCACAGTAATCCACATGGTTGGCGTTATCATAAGCATTTCTATGTGACTACAATGAGGGTCAGAGAGGTTCAGTGACTGCTTGCAGCTTACAGCTAATGATTCATTCACCTAGAGTCACTACATGTTAGAGGGATTTCTTGAACCCATATTTTTCAGACACTAAGGTCAAACCCTAAGCACTGCACTAATTTGCTTCTTGATTCAACTAAGGTCTATTTCAAGAATGCCAGTTCTTTCAGAAAATTAGGAGTACTATTTCCTAACCCAAAACATCATGAGATCAAGACACAAAAAGTAAGCACCTACTGCCTTTTTATTTTCTTTTGATTTTAGAACTTTGGGTTTTTTCTATCTGTACCACCCAGGACTCTTGTAGCTATTGGTTTTGCCCTATAATTATCTGGGTCAGTCAGCTTCCCTCCTATACTTTTTCCATCTGCTCAAATCAACTGACATTCACCCACATCTTTTCACTGCCCCTGCTAGTGAAGTGGTCTCAGACTCTCCAACAGGCACTTAAATCTATGAAGAGATCAAAGACAAGCAAGAATCTTTTTTTTTTTTTGCTGATAGAAAAAATCCATACTTTTCAAATAGATGGCTAAAAATCATTTTATGCATTTGCCTTCAAAAATAATTCAATGTAATCTATCAAACATCAAATATATCTGTCAGTTTAAAAAAGCATATATTAAGCACCTGCTATGTGCCAGGCATTGTGCTAAGCAGCAGGGATGCAAATAAGGGTAAAAAGCCATCCTTGCTCTAAATGAACTTACATTCTAATTTGAGAGAGAACACGTAACTATCTTGGTATATATTTGATATATACAGAGTATATAAAAATTAATTTGAAAGGAGAAGACATAGTGGGTTCTGGTGGCACAAAGATGAAGATAATGATAGTCCCTGTCCTCAATTTATTCTCTTTTAAATAGAGATGGACAGCATAATCATCTTGACTCATCCTGGATTTTTTTAACCTTAGATTTAAAATTCAGATGGATTGCTCCTAGGCTTCTTTGGAAGTTCATTGAAAAGCAGCAAATCGGTGAGTAAAGTAATTATGGTTCAATAAGTTTGCTAGTTATTTTGAGTGGTAGAAGATCTTACTTTATTTTGTGGATTTTCCATTCTAGCCAAATGAAGTATCAAACCTGACATTTCAGGGGATACAATTTCTGTTCTAACCTGTGCTTTAACAAACCATAAAAGTAGAAGGGAAAGTTTGCAATATTTGGCCTCCAGAGTAAACCTGCTGGAGCTGCCAAGCTAATTTTTAATATTTGATTTGAAAAGTTGGGGCACAGCAGTAATATATTAAGATACAAATGAAATTTTAAAGGACAGAAGGAAGAAGCATATTCTTTAACTGATTTTCCATGATGAAAAGGTTATAAAGGACCTCCTGGCAAGGAAGTGACATTGTTTCACTGTCTGAATTTCCCTCCAAATGGTTATAGGTGGAAGTTTAATGTTACCCTCTTTCCCCTTGTTTGATACTTTATTTTACACCAAGAATCTCCCCTGCTGTCTTTGGAGGCTGGAAGAAAGACATACATGGGCACAAAAGTTTATTATAAAAGCAATCTGTAGTTAGTTATAAGAAAGAAAACATGCCTGCTGTGGTCCAGGGCACAGCACTAGAACTTGAAAGCCCTTAAGAGCAACAGGAAGTATGAGCAGGTGGCACTTGGGTCTGCAGCTGGG
The DNA here is from genome assembly GCA_028646595.1 of Phalanger gymnotis. Taxonomy (NCBI): domain Eukaryota; kingdom Metazoa; phylum Chordata; class Mammalia; order Diprotodontia; family Phalangeridae; genus Phalanger; species Phalanger gymnotis. Next base: position 378,833,180 of record CM053623.1, on the reverse strand, counting down.
TTTGCCAACCATTTGACTAATTATATGCCAGTTCTTATTTTCCAAGCGCTTTCCTTGCAAAAATCCTAAGGAAGAATAAACATTCAAGTTCCTTGCTCTTAAACTGTCTAAAGAAGCAGCCAATTGGAGGACCCAGGGCTATGTGAGGTTTATCAGTATTTCCTAGATAGACCTTGATACAATTATGAAGGGTGATAATGCTATTAGGACTTTTATTGATGCCATAACTAAAAGGGATGTGCCCTTTCCCCACCCACCCACCCAGACTGGTACCATTTCTGTCAGAGAATTCTCAGGTCCAAGATCATGGGTCTTCTTTTCAGCCCTGATGCAGTATGGAGCACTTTTAGCAATTTGGCCCTCAAGTTTTTACTGTTATCACCGACTACAATTGCACTGTAATTATGTGCAGGTGTGAGCCACTGGAGCAAATTACACAAGGCCAAGTATAAA
>CM053623.1:378800038-378832227 GCA_028646595.1 Phalanger gymnotis | reverse complement strand
TCTGATCTTCCACTTAATTCCTCCCACCAGGTGGGCCTGGGGCCAGAAGCAACTGCAGCTGTAGTTCTAAAGGTGCCCCACCTCCGCTGCCCCAGGGGTGGTGACCGAACTGCAAACTCAGTCCCCGCAGCTTTTCCCACTAACCTTCTCTGTTGTCTTTGCTGTTTGTGGGTTGTGAGGTCTAGTAAATGTCACAGCTCAGTAATTCAGGATGCTAGGGCACTCTCCGCTCAGCTCCTGGGCTCTGCTCAGCTCAGCTCCGCTCCCCTCAGCTGGGAGCTGGGAGCTCCGTGTGGGACAGACCTTACCCAGAGACCATCCAGGCTGTCCTAGGCTGGAGCCCTGCTTCTCTCTGCCACTTTGTGGGTTCTGCAGCTCTAGAATTGGTTAAGAGCCATTTTTCATAGGTTTTTGGAGGAACTTGGTGGGGAGCTCACGACAGTCACTGCTTTCCAGCCGCCATCTTGGCTCTGCCCTCTATTAACTTTAAATGATAAGGAAGTGTCATAAAGCTGGCAACAAATGTAAATTCAGTCTATGCTGGGACACCTGATGACTAGATATTTCTTGATCCCAACACCCAAGGAGAACTCCATTTGTCTCCACCTGTAGTTCCACAGAGTCTGGAGTAATAACCCTACTCTCCACTCTGACAATCACCACTGAAGGAGGAAGCCCTAATTAGCTGATTCCTCCCACTTCCTGCCCTCCTTTTCCCTATGGTCCACTCTTTGCTGAGATGACAAAGAATTTCTTTCCGCTGACACTCTCTATATTGTCATCACTCTCTGTCTCAGCCCTGCCTTAACCACCATTCATATTCCCCCGTGCCCTCCTGTTCTGCACGTGCTCTGGAAATCCTATTTTATTCTTAGGAACTTTCCTTCCATCCCAATCTCCTCATTTCATGCTTTTTCCATCTTCTGATACTCAGTAGAATTTGATTTTCTCTAGAAGATATTGTATCCCTGTAGTGTGTGGATGAATGTATATATATGTATATCTATGTATTTGTATATACATATATACATATATGTTCATATCATTGTTCCCTCAATTACCTAGCTTCTCAGTTCATCAACCTTTTCATTTCCTTTAACCTACATCTTATATCTTCACTTGTGTATATAAGCCACTCCCCTACCCATGCTTGAAATGCATTTCTTCCTCATTTCTATCAGAATATTTATTTATAGATGCATACACACACATCGGTCTCCATGTAGTCTGCCGTAATGTCTTAGTTATTAATATGCTGTCCTTTATCTCTGAATTACCTTTTATCTGTGTACATATTTTATCTCCCTGGTAGGAGATATAAACTCCTTGAGGGCAAGAGCTGTGTTATTTTTGTTTTCATATTTTCAACCCTTAATAGCACAGTTCCTCACATACAGCAAGTGCTTAATTAATGTGTGATTGTATACATTAAATTAGCCTGAGTATGAAAAGACTGGCAAAGTAAATATTGTGTTCCAACTTGGGGCAGGTAGTAGAGAGGGATTTTTATTTTAAAATGGAGGCAAAGTAGGAATGCTTGCCAACATAGGAAAACAAAACACAGGGATACTTTGAATTAAGTACAAGAGGAGGTGCTCCAGAAGTTTACATAAAAAGAAAAGAAAGAATTCCTTCAGGGTATCCAGAGGGGGCTGCCATTTTTACTTGCTATGCATAGTGAAAAACGGTTAAGGCCTCCTGACAGAATTGACAAGGATCCTATGGTGATAAAAGCTCATCAAAATGAAAAATGTACAGGCACAAAGAGGGTCCTCAGCCAACCAGTCACAAGTGGAACCTGCTTGCAATCACTCTCTAACATTACCTATAAAGAGAAGTCCATTTAAGGTAGGGGACGATGTTGGTGATTATTATAGTGATTAACCTAATTCACTATTGTGTCATAACATGCTTGTTCTGGCTTCCCCAAAAGTCTAGTCCAGTATATCGGTATATTTTCACACATCTGTGGAAGCTTTTGCTTCAGTGGTGTGCTACAGGTTCTGTCTTTATGCATCTTTGTGTGTGAGATAACCTGTCAGATTCCCTTCTATAATGTTTAGGGTGTTCTCCTAGGTCTGAGGTGAAGGAAACAGGTACTTTGAGATGGAAATCAGTTCTGTCTAATCTATCACTGGGCTTGAGGAGTAAGAAACTTCAACTTTTCAAGGTCCAAGAGCAATTTGGTTTATGGCGCTAGGCTGGCCACAAGTACTGTTTATTAATTCAGGCTCCATATGTGTCAAATTGAGGCCTTTTTTCTTCTTTTTTTGCTATCACAAGGGATACCACTGAATCGAGAAAATAGCTTGTGATATTGTTCATCACTTATTATATTAGTGTTCTACTATCATGTATCTTGTGATATGGAATTTCTGCCTTAGTTACTGTTATCAGCACAAAAACACAGGGAATACATATATACATATGTACAGTTTAGTTAGTGCTGTGTGGTGGTAACTTTTAACACAGTAAAATTCTGTGCAGGATAATTGTATTGAGCTTTTCTATATCCCTGCTTGGCATTCACACTCTGCCAACAATAACCAGAAAGAAAAAAAAAGCTCAATCCTGTTGTCAGAAATGTTTGGAAACCTGAAGAAAATGGCAAAAATGTGCCTACCCCATTTTAAATTCTCAGAGTTACGACTGCTATCTAGAAAAGAGAATGTTTGAACTAAATAAGCCTTATTTTTCCTTCCAAATCTAGTCAGATCTGAAATACAAGGTAAGAGAGAATTTCAAAGGAAGGAGGCATTCTTTGGGGGACCAGAGAACATAAAAAATAAGATGGCCAGAGACCTGTGATAAAAGATCAAGTTGTTGGAGATGGGTCACAAAGAAAATGAATGTGCCAACAGAAATAAAAAAAAATAGAATTATTGTGTTCCTGAAACCACATAACATGAAAATGATACACATATGTACATACACATGTGTATGTAAAAGAAATGGCATTTAGAGCTGGAAAACTTAAAGATCACTAGTCCAATCCCTTCATTTTTCATATGAGGTTTAAAGGCCATACATATAGCTTCCTTACCGTTCTCTTTCTCTAGTTTTTCTTTTCTGCAACCCATTCTCTTCACAGCTACCAAAATGACTTTTCTAAAGCACAAGTCTGAAGCACAAGCACATTTTGCTACCCTCCTTGGGACTTCCTTTTAACCCTAGAATCAAATGCAAAATCCTCTTTTTGGCGTTTAAAGTCCTTCACAATTTTGCTCCAACTTATACTCCTAGCCTTTTTACCCCCACACACAATTTCTCTCTCTCTCTCTCTCTGTCTCTCTCTCTCTGTCTCTCTCTGTCTCTATATATGTATATATATTTATTTAGATATCTGCATACATGTGTGATATATACATACATACATGCATTATACATACACATGCATATGTGTGTATATATATATATATATATATATATATATAGAGAGAGAGAGAGAGAGAGAGAGAGAGAGAGAGAGAGAGAGAGAGAGAGAGATTTCCCATCGCCAACTCCACGGTCCAGTCAAACTGGTCTAGTTCCTGTGCCTCACACCCCATCTCTGCTCTCCATGATTTTTTACTGACTGTTCTCTGTGCATGGAATGCACTCCCTTCTCAGCCAGTCTTTTAGAATCCTTTCTGATCAGTCAAGTGTGGAGGTGAAGGTTGCATGTCCAGCTGAATTAAGTTGTATCTTTGCTGAAAATCCTTTTCATGCTCATGTTAATTAAACTTTTGTTAAATATTGCATAGTCTATACGTGTCTCATTTCGTTGCCATCCTAAGTCTGAAACCACCAGACTGACCTAAGGTAGTCCTGACCCCAAACACTCACCTTTCACTTCTGCTGATATAGGAGAATGTTAGCAACCCAAGAGGAATATGTCTGAGTCCATGGATTTAATATTATGGAAGAATGTGGTAGATTAATTTCATTTCCATGCCAACATGGCAGTCCAGGGTAGGGGCAGGAGATCCTTGACATTGCCAAGAAAGGCTAACACTTTGGGGAATTGAAAAACTGATATAAGCAGTTATCTCACCAATATTACCAGTATCTTGATTCCTGTTCTGATATGTAAGCTGCTAGTTTGCACCTCCATTTCTTCACCTGACTTCTCTCTTCTGTCTGAGCTTATTGGATTTTGGCATTCAAAATCTAATCTGGGGGTCCAAGACTGATGCATTTATATAAGACTCTCCTCATTAGTAGAGAGAATAGTTTACCGTGTGCTTGCATGAGGGGTAGAATTGGCATGAGAGCTTAAGAGAAGAAAGATTTTTCTTCTGTCTTCCTCCCTCGACAGAAGACATGTGGTTCCAGACTATCTTCAGAGAGGTTACATAAAGAAACACTAATTCCAATCCTTACTGGTCTTTGATTTACATATACCCACCGATAAATCAGGACTCTACTTTTTCCAGGAAAACAGTATTCTAGTAATTTCTCTAATCAATGGCATAGGTTGGTTCATAGTCTATAGGTGATATGAAAATGCATACTTTAGAAAAGGAAGAAAACCATATGGGGTTAGGAGTCACAGTGACTAGCCCAGACTGGAGAAAAGAGTGTCAATAAATAGAGAAGAGCCTGAAGAGAAATAGATTCATCCTGATTGCAAACTTGGGATACACTGTAGGATAGGGAGTGGCATCTATAAGAGAAGGATAATTCTCCAGGCTTCTAACCCATTTTGGAATTTAATACTAGTGCCTGTGTAAACATAACATTAAAACTCTGCCATGCAGAGTCATGGCCTAACCAGTTCAGCCTTTTGATTCTGACTATGGTACAATGAGACATATTATAATAGGGTAGAGTTGTTTAGGTATACTGAACCCCCCCCCCCCCATATATCCAAACAAGCTAGAATAATTGACTTTCAAATTGGGATAAAATTCAAAAGCAGCTATGGGTTCTAAAACAAATTTAAACTTTTCTTTAAAATCTTGTATTTTTTAAATTTTGTATCAACCCTTGGAGTATGAAAAGCTACAAGCTGACCTATGTCTGGGTCTCCAGCTGTGCTAATGTAGCTGAGCAAATTGGAGAGGAGAAAGAGAGGAACAGTATGATTGGCATGCTGTCTCAAGCTCATTCTTTGTATGAGAAAAGTAGCTGACAATTGCTAATGTTTTCTACTTTCCCCTTCCAGGGCACTTGTCTGACTTTGTTTCATGTGGACCTCCCCCCTGAGTTTGCTCTCAGACTCAATTTTGACACTTCCTTTTGAGCCTTCTCTCTTATCCATTTCCCCTGAACTTTTGGCTTCAACTTCAGTCTGGCTTTCTGTTTATCCAATTGGATGTCAGTTTAGAGCTCCCTTCCTTTTCCCAATTCTGAAGTACAAGCTCTTCAGTCTCTTACATGCTACTAATCTGTAGTAGGCATGGATCCCCAGTTCCATTGATCCTATATAGGACAGGAATAGAGGTAAAAATTTAAATTTTCTAGTAGATGGAACACATTTAGAAACAATCTTCCTTTTCTAAGTATGTGACAAGTAACATAGAGTACTTCACTGACAACTTTAGTCTTCATATTAAATGAAACGTACATACAAGATCCTGAAATGTGTAGTGCTTTTGTAATGGTTTCCTACTCATGCTCCCCACCCCTGCCCTAACCATTTTGTTCTGTAGTCATCTGGTACCCTACCCTACCTCAGTAGTCTACATTTTCTCAATCATTTCAGAACCCCCTGGAATGTAAGCTCCTTAATGATAGATAGGGACTGTTTCCATCCTTCTATCTCCAGCACCAAGCAACGTGTCTTGTACGTAGTAATCATTTAAGAAATGTTTCTTGAATTGAATTGACCTTTTCTGGACCTTCTTTGGCTCTATTAGATCTTTCAACAGATGACCAATACTACATGCAAATAAACAACATCACACTTCTTTGGATGAGAGAGATCTGGAGAAAAAAGAAGGCTTATACGCGTGAAAATTATCGACAGAAATGGGATATGAGTTAAAGATTTCTGCTACCCTTAATTGCAGGTGAAGAGATTAAAGCCGGTGGTTTCTCATCTCAGATTTTTAAGAGTTAAAGGAAAGAGCATTTAGTTAAACATTAATTATTAATTACCATCCTTACCACTCACTATTACAGAATGTGAAGTCCTACTTTTGCTTGTGCCAAGAAAATATTCTTCCTTCTGTTCAGAGAAGGATTGGATTGAATTTGTCACAGACTTGATTTATGCCTTCAGATGGTGACTATGACTCTGCCATTACTTGTATGGACTTTTGATTCACAGTCCAATTTTCTATGGCATTTACCTCCAGGCCTAAAATATTCAAAATAATTTAAAACTATATATTCTTGAATATTTCCACCTAACTTCCATTTAGTAAGGAGAGCTTCAGTTGAAAAAGGTTCCACTGGGGAAGAGGATTTTTCATAATAGTTTCCATTCTCTCTAAGCTCGTATAATTACATGGCAGTGTCAGGAACTGCTTGTTCTCCCTGCCCTATCACTCTCTGTCTGCTAGCCTCTTCTTGTATCAGGCAAACCTACATTTTTCTCCCTATGGGCCCATTGCCATCTGTACATTGAGCCTACTGGAAGCCCTGGGAAAGAATCATATTAAAAACCTGTGAACTCTCAGTTAGCAAAGGTCTTTTCCATCCTTGGACCTCAAATATCACTTTGTGATCTACATTATTCTATTTTATTTTGCCTTGTAATCTTCTACATTATTTATGATAATTCTAAATTCTTTGTGATTTCTATATTATTTTGTATTCAGATTATGTGTTTTATTTCTCTACTGAAAGTATAATCTCTATGAGGGCAGACTTTGCTGTGCCTACTATTTTTCGTATCTTCCCTGGTGCAATGTATTTAATAAATATGTAATAGGCTTAATCAGAGTAGTCTGAGCTCTATCTGCTCTAGAACATAGTTCACAGAACATGCATGGAGCTGAGCTGAGCTCCCCTGGCTACTTCCAGGACTCATATGCTGAGGAATGATTAGAAATTACTGACCCCAGCAGAGAATGCAAAAATCAAGCAGTTAGCTATTCAAACATCCCGACTGGGATGGCCTATAGATAGATTTTTGTAGAGGCAGCAGAGGCAGGCAAAAGCCCAGTGGCATTTATGAGAACAGTATAATGATGGGGCAGCAAGGTGATGCAATGGATAGTGGGCTGGAGTCAAGAAGACTCGTCTTTGCGAGTTCAAATCCAACCTCAGACACTTATTAGGTCTATGACCCTGGCAAGTCACCTAACCCTGTTTGCCTCAGTTTCCTCATCTGTAAAATGAGCTGGACAAGGAAATGGCAAACCACTCCAGTATCATTGCCGAAAAAAACAACACCCAAATGAGGTCATGAAGAGTCAGACATGACTGAAAAATGACTGAATAACAAATAAAGTGCAATTTTGACTGCTTGAGACCCTGGAGCATTTTCTCCTTTACTTCTGCATTTGTGTGTTCTGATAGTTACCGATCTTCTGGGAGAGATGGCCTGAAGCACAAACGCTATGTGTTTCCCATTTCATCTCTGCGATCTATAGTTGTATCATTGGGTTACTATACAGAAAAGATTCTATAATGTGTATGTTTGAAAGACCCTTTTGGCAGTGTGGTGGACCCCTTCTCAGAATAAAGTTTTGAAATTCATAAAATACAATATATGGATAACAAAAGAAACCAATGCTATTAAAATATAATTATTAATATATAAGAAAAATTTCATTGACCTCAGATTAAGAAATCCTGCTTTAGTGTCAGAACACAGGTTATATTGAAAAGGAGAGAATTGAGCCTTGATAAGGTGCATTTCAGAACATTATAAAATGGGACTATTATAGACTGACTAAACTCATTCTCTGTCCCTATCAGTTCACTGCTCTGACCACTGTGATATAACACTAACTCCTCCCTTCCCAATCATCAACCAGATCCCAACTCTATTACTTACTACTGGTATGACCTTGGCAAAGTCACAGCCTCACTGGATCTTAGTTTCCTCATCTGTTCAATCAATGACAGAATTGGCTTAGATGAGCCCTGTAATCCCTTCCAACTCTAAACCTGATGGCCGTATCAATTAGAATTCAGGAATTCAAAATTATGGACTTGAGTTCACAATCGATGGTGAACTTTATTTCTCCTAACTCATTTGTCTTTGATGCAAAGCAAATACAAGTAATACTGGAAATGTGAAACTTGTTTGAGAAATTGCTGCATTTTGCATTTTTCTTCGTCATCACTGTCCTTTTTACTGTCACCTCTTTTGGTAATAGTCAAATGCAAAATTGCATAAATAAATTAAATGCCTTATTTGATTTTAAGTATTCTTTGATTCTTCAAATAAACTTCCAAACTAAGGGAAGCATCAATTATTTGCTTCAAAGGATAAGATTCTAGGTGCCTACCTTAAAGACTAATTAGCGTATTTAAAATTTTATAGAATAACAATGCAATCTTACAAATAGATGACGAAACCATGTATTCATACAGAAATACAATAATGTCTAGTCACATTTCTTCTGATGCTAAAAAGAAAAATTGTTTTAATGAAAAAGCAGTGTCCTTCAGATCCAAGGTTATTGATATGGGTCCATTAATTTCTCATTCTCTTATTCTTCATGGATACTACAGGAACTCACATTTAGTTTGAGAACATATAATTTGAGAATAAATCTATGTAGGAGACTGATCATAACCCACTTTTTGCAATTACTTAGTATGGATTTCCACTAGAACCCAGTACTTCTCTTGCTATCAATACTAGAGGCAAGGGGATGCTTTCTTAGGCTCCACTATTGGAGCTATGGAGGTCTGAGAAAGTGCAAGACAGTAACTTGTAGAACAAGTTTCATGTTTCCAGTATTGGGTTTTATTTTTTGTTTTGTTTTTTCTTTTGCTTTGTACAAAATCATGCACTATGCTGATCTGATAACATTCAGTTGTGGACTGGAGATTCATAATCATCACACTTTGAAATAAGGAGGAAATGAGAAAGTAACTAGGCTTATGCAAAAAAACCCCTTTTCCTTTTTTTATGATAAGGAGGTGACACAGATTTTCTTAGAATTAAATTAGAAATACATTAGTGAGATGTTATTTTCTTTGTTGCTATGTATGAATAATTCAGAGCCAAGGGTAATACAAGAGAACATGGCAATCTCGCAACTTTCATCAGATCAAGTTCCAACTAGAGTTTATTGCTTCTATTGTAATCATAATTTTTGTACCTTTCATTATGATGCTGGTGGACAAAGAAAACAAATATGTTCCCTTGATATTCTGTTTGGCATCATGCCTGTTATTTTTTTCAATTAGAAGCATTGCCTTTATACTATTTATACTTTATACTATATACTATTATATATACTATAATATATACTATTATACTTTACACTATTTAAAAGATTTACACTTGTAAGGGACCAGAAAAAGACAACAAATAGTCAATGATGTTTCCCAATGAGAAAATGAAATTGTATATTTTCTTTAAGACCTGGCATTAAAAATCAGTTTTAAATTTAAATCATCCTAAAGATAGATAGAAGTTGCATAAGTAGAAAAGGTAAAATTAATTCATTCATGAAAGCATTTATAAAAGTCTCTTCTGTGAGGGGCATTCGGTGAGGGCTTGTGGGTACCCAACAAAAATAACACCCCACCTGTCTTCAATGAACTTACAGTCTGTAGGAGCCCAGAAACTTAGTTTGTCAGTTAATGATGTTTTTCACATTGGATTCCCCAAGATCAGTGCTAAAGAACCTATGCAGGAATGTCTATTATCTGCAGCCTCAGCTCTTCCCATAATAGTCAAATGATATGTACTACCACCTGCTCCCAAGGGTTGAAGTCTATTTGTATATGGAAAGGATTCAATTCTAACTGACAATCCTGCAAACCAGCACTTTTCAAAATGAGGGTGAAGAGAAAACTCTGAGTCACACTCTGACTTTTGACATATGAAGAAGTATATTTTAGTAGCAGCAATAATGTAGGATGAATTAGCCTCCTTTGTACATTGGGCCCACTCACTAGCTTTGAGAAGTGTGCAGGGTTCAAAGTATACTGTCTATTACACTTTGAACTAAGAAGAAAATGATAAAGTGGGTCTGTGCAAAAAAAAATTTCTTTTTTCTTTTTCTTTTAATAATAATGAGGCAATACAGATGTCTTTGAAATTAAATTAGAAATACATTAGAGAGATGTTATTTTTTTGTTGCTATGTTAAAGCTTCAGTCTCTATTAGCCATTTCACATTCTTCCAGAAGAAACATCTTTTAAATTCTATTTTACTATCCAAAATCATTGCTTCACCCTTCAGATGAGCTTGCACCCTGGCAACTTTCTTTCCATCTCCATCATCAAATTATTATTAACTAAAAAAACCCTTAGTTATTTTCAGGATTTGCAGGTTTTTGACAAAGTATGGCCCACAGATCATGTGTGGTGTGTAGAAGTGAGTTCGGAACTTAAGATTCAAAAACATGCGAGCTATTTTTAAACACAGAAGTCAATCCATTAAAATATAGTCATTATCATTTTTTCCTATGAAAAATAGATTAGGTGCTTTCAATTACACGGTAAAAAAATGGCTGTAAGAGAGATAAGTGGCCTTTGTAGTCCTTTGGCACACTGAAGTACTGAGTGGAGCAAAAAAGAACTCCACTATAGGTTTGCTATGATTTGAAGAAATGACATGAAAATTTAGATTTGCGAAACAAATAAACTATATTATTATTCACAAACAGGGATCATTTGCTTTACAAATTAATTTGCCCAAAGGCTCTTTCAAAAATTATTTAGAAATCTCCAAATGTAAGTTTCTTTTCCCCCAAAATACACTTACATATGATCTTTCAGGAATTTATCTATTGAATATAATAGTATAATCATTGTAGCATGGGGCTATATGCTTTCAGGGCATATTTGTCTCTGGTATTTTTTATATACAAGCAGTCATGATGGATTTTATAAAAGATATCTGCAATGGTTCTCTTTCTCAGAAACCTACAGCAGCTGACTAGCACGGTTTGTGTCAAAGTCATTTAAAATATAGAACCAAACCTTAAGCAGGCTTCTGTTGAGCCCAATACTTTTCACTTCTGGCCCATGAAAAGGATAGGAACTATCTCCAAAGATATAGATTCCTATTTAGAGGTTGTGGGTAGAGTAATTATAGCTTGAATAAGAGATTGTTAAGTTGGTCATGAAATTTTATCATATGTTTTGTAGGTGCAAGAATAATGCCAATAGGTGATGAAATTGGCAAAAATATTTGTATTAAGAGCCTCAGACTAAAAAAAAAATGGATTAGCTATCAGGATTATAGTACTACCTGGAAGAAATGAAGGAATAGTTTTTATGAATGAAATTACAAGTGAAATAAGAGCTTTGGAAGAAAGAACTGAAAGGAGAATAAGAAGGTCTGAAGAGAAGATAGAAAACCTCGCCCCTCTCTAAAATAATTACCAAAAAAAAATCACCTCAAATCATAATTGAAGATATCATCAGAGAAAATTTGGGGGCTCTATTGGAATCAGAGAGCAAAAGCGAAAAGAGAAAGAATTTATCAGCCATGACCTAAAAGAAGCTCCAAAAAAGTAAATTTCTAGGAGTGTCATAATTAAAATTAAGGGTATCTAGGTTACACACACACACACACACACACACACACACACACACACACTGCAAGCAGCCCAAAAGAAAAAGCTCAAGTAGCAAGAAATCACAGTCAGTATGCCACAAGACTTGGGAGAAACTACAATAAGTGACAGAAATTCTTCAAATATAATGAGGCAAAAGACAAAGGCCAACAATGAAGAATATCTTACTTGGCAAGACTGAGTTTAATCCTATAGTGGAAAAAAATAGATTTTTAATGGAATAGAAGACCTTAAAGTATTTCTGATGAATGAGGAGAAAGTTCAAAATGAAAAGGAGCCAAGAGAAATCTAGAAAGGTAAAAACATTTGAGCAACTGGAAGGGGATAAATGATTATCAATACTTATATATTTTTAAAATACTTACATTCTAATGGAAGAAATAGAGACAAGTGTTCCCTCAGAATACAGATGTCTTCAGTGGTCCTTGAGACAGAAGGCCTTGATCTGTGATCTCCTTGAAATGGATATTACTGCAAGTATGTGGAATGTAACTATTCATGCCTGCCCATTCTATTCAACTCTTGTCCGTGTCATCCCCTAAATTCTCTACAGAGAGTCTATTCTGTTAGCTTTCTCTTTTCATTCAATGGATACCAAATGTATATGAGAATTGTCTATTAGTTATCATTTGTTTTTGCTACAAGCCTAGTCATCTCTACTGTATTTTGGTCATCATTCTGACGACATCCTTTATGCTACTTCTGCTGTGTAATTATTTATTTGGAATGTATTACAGCTCACTCATGCCCACCAAGCACCTCAACATTGTACTTGAGGTGATCCTCCACTTTGATTATCACAAACTATAGCATTTTATGACATATCAATATACTACAGTATTCTGCCATCTATATGCTTTTTGGAAAAGAACCATAGTTGCAAATACAAAATAGAGAAATTTATTTTCTTGAAATCTGTACATGTACACAGAATAAGATAATTTGAATTCCATTTTGGAAAGAAAATTGACTCAACAATTTAAAAGCTAAATATGGCTACTTTAAAAATTTGAACCTCACCTGCCACAGTGTGAGTTCCATGTTGTTTCAGATCCTATAACAAGAGTTCTGAATTGCTCTAGTTGAAACATGTTGAGAGAAAAATGTGTTGTCAATCCTCTGAGCTTTAAATTAGCAGTGGGTATTTTAATCACAGATGTCAATGATAGTACAGAAGGTCAAGTGAAAAAGAACTCACATTTTTCTCCAATGAAATTGTCATTAGCACTAAACAAGAACAAAGCATTTAGATGGGAAAAAGGGAACAGTTTGAAAATTAAGGTTTGTTCTTTTGTTCTCTATTTAAAGTGAAATGAAAGGGATATTTTAAATTTCTAATTTGTTTGGGTTCTATTCTCTTTATGTCACAGGTTCCATTACTAAAAGTATATGTTTTGGAGATCCTTAGTATTAATATTAATTAAAAATATTAATTAAAAAATAAAAAAGCAAAAAGTGGTGGATGTTAAAATTCCTCATTAATCAGACTCTATTACTCTTTTGAAGGGAGAGAGGTTATTTAATTTTTAAGTAGCATTTATTTGAAATAAAGAAAAAGACAATTTGTGATCATGTCTGAATAAATATCAATTAACTCCTATACAGTGTCTGATTTTTAATTGTGGTTTATAATAACAATATCTATGTTATAATAACAATATCTATGTTTTAGTTGTCTAGATGGAGGAGTAATTTGGTTAGTTAGAAGACCATGACAATGGCCTGTAACCAAAGTCTTAAATTTAATCTATAAAAGGACTTTAGCTTTGCTGTGTTTAAAAAGAAGCATTCTGGGGACAGCTAGGTGGTGCAGTGAGTAGAGCACAGGTCCTGGAGTCAGGAGGATCTGAGTTTGAATTTGACCTCAGACACTTATTTGATGCACTTACTAGCTGTATGACTTTGGGCAAGTCACTTAACCCCAATTGCTCTGCCTTCCCCATTCCAAAAACAAACCACCACCAAAAAAGAAGTATTGTAGCAGAACAGAAGTGTATGGCACTTGAAATTAGATTGGAGTCTCAGTTTGACAGTGTAATATTGGATAACTTGTTTAATCTCTCTGGGCCTTAGTTTTCTCATTTTTAAAATGAGCTTGAAAATATTCTCACTGCCTATCTCACAGGATTATTGTCAAGATCAAAGAAAACATATTTGAAAATGCTGCCACTATAGAATCACATGAATATTAGCTATCATTAATACAGAAGTGTCAAACTTGAAGCTTAGGAAGGCGGAACCAGATTAAAATGTAATTAGGAAATGTATAACAAAATAATTAAAATATAATAAACATAGATAATGTTAATTTGTGGTTTTCTAAGTCAGTGTGCTACCTGCAGGGATCTATTTCTATTTGTTTGACACCAATGAATACATAAAAAGTCAGGAAAATGGAAAAGGGCACTAAAATAATATAAATATATCGACATCTTAACTATTTTGATAAAGGATTTAATGCACACACCTTAGAGAAGTTGGTCAGTAGATTCAATGTCATCATGCACTGCAAGAAAGAAGTGAAAGAAGGCATACAACAGGGTATCCCCAAATCCTAAGCTATTAAAACTACTAAAGATACTTAATCTACTAAAGCTTAAAATTGCACTGAGATTTTGGAATATTTCTTTACACTTATGTATGGCAGTTATGTATGCGGCAATATTCGTTTTCTAGTTGGAGAAGCCATGTCAGTTCAAAGTGGCTTTCCCAAGATACATGTAAAGTCAGTGGCAGAGTTAAACTCAACCTAACTTCTTTGTTCAGCTTCAAGTTTTCAGATGTTCTTCCTTGCCCTTGCAGCTGGTTGATTATGTGAGAATAGGTGGTTGTCTTTCTTCTATGTGACACATCTGGAATTTGGGATGTGAGGATTTACTTGAGAGAAGCTACAACAGAAAACGGCAGGTGTCTTGAACTACACTATATAGAATTTAGATTTTGCCAAGCCTTTAAAATGAAGTCTATACCTCATAGCAGGTGGCAATAAACACTCCCTCAGTTGGCATAGCAATCACACAGAGCACAGATTACAGCTTCATATTTAGTAGCATAAGACTAAAGTGGTTTAGCTTTTGAAAAGATAGTTTTACTTTGTGCTAACTACTTGTCTTCAGGTATTTTAGGAATATTCAGTAGTGTTGGTTTAATGGGTTTTTTTTTTCTGTTTTTGTTACTATACTACATGGCTCAGGTTCTTTGAAATTCACTTCTAACCATCTACTAGCTGAAGATCACTATGACAAACAATGGAGGAGATGCAGAAATAAAGAAGAGATGAATAAATGAACAAAAAAGTGTGCATTAAGTGCTATACAAAGAGAAAAGCCAGACAGTCTGTTCTCTTGAGGTGTTCACTTTTGAATGGGGAAGACAACACGTAGGTTTCCAGGGGTGGGGGAACTTGCAGCCTTGAGATCACATATGGCCCTCTAGGTCCTCAAGTATGTCCCTTTGACGGAATCCAAAACTGTTCTGTGACCAAGTTCTGTGAAGTTTGGATTCTGTCAAAGAGCCACACTTGAGGACCTAGAGGGCCACATGTGGTCTCGAGGCTCCAGGTTTCCCACCCCTGGGTTTTACCTTTCAGACAGAAAGGTACCATGGTACTTAAGGTACAGAAGCTTTATAGATGGCAATATACCTTTTAAATGTCATTTCTATTAATAAAATCATATCTATTTTTGAGGCTATTTAACTGTGAGAAGGCTTTCTGGGCAACAACTTTGGATTCTGGTTTTTTAGCAGCTGTGGCTGCTGCACCCACAGAAGCAGTCACCACCGTACATCTCCACAGAAGTTGCTGCCTGGGATGATGCCCTGGGTATCTGCTATCCTGAGTTATTCCTGCCAGGAACTGAGGGGTGGCAGTAGCAGTGATCAGACTTGGTGGGCACATACTACCTCCTGGCTCTCTCTCAGGGGCCTTGATGCTTCAGCTAGGATGGCTTGCCTGTCTTGGCACTTTAGGTCAGGGATGGCTAGCCCCTTCTCCACAGAAGTTGATTTCTAAGAGGAGAGTGTGATCTCTCCCTTTGTGGAGATTACAATCCAGTCAAAATAGCTGACTCCAAGGTTTTCAGGGTTCTTTGTATTCATCTTGTTTGATCCTCACAACGATACTGTGAGGTAGGTGGTATTATTAAGTTTATAGATAAGGGATCTGATGTTCAGAGAAGTTAAAGTATTTTTCCATGGTCACACTGCTACCAAATGTGAGAGGCTATATTCAAACCAAGGATCTCCTTATTCCAAGGCCAGTTCTATTTTCACCAAATCACATTGCTTCCAGATCATACTGCCTCCAAGTAGGGAGGTTATAATACAAATACAAAAAACTAGTTATAATAAGACAAAAACATAAGAGTTATTTAAAAGGTGCTATGTGAAGTCTGAAGGAAAGAAAATTTATCATAATAAGAGATCAAGAAAAGCTTCATGGAACTGATGACATTTTGGCTAGGTCATCAAAGATACATAGGATTTCAACAGGTAAAGATAAGTGGTAGGAGAATTATAGGTTCAGGAAACAATATAGGGGACACAGTAGGTAGTCCAGTTTGACTTACAGATAGAGTACATAGTTGGAAGTAGTACAAACCTGGAAAAAGAGGGCACAATCAGATTTGAGAGGGTCTTGAAATCCATACTGAGGAAAGTATACTTTACTGAAGTGTTTTTAGCGGAGGAATGACCTCAACAGACCTGAGCAAAAGGAAGATTTAATAACATATAAGTAGTCAATGAAGTTGATGAGGGGTAACTAATTTTATTAAGCAAGTGAGAAAAATGAAAGTCCAGACTCGTCAAGAGTCATGTGACAGCAATGAATTGGGATGTTATTTCCTAAACATTTAGCATTGACTTCAGACTGCTAAATCACTGTGTCTTAAATTAGTGCATCTTGACTTTTTCCCTTTTTCTTTTTGGCAATGAAGAGGTCTTTAATGTATCACAGTGTGTAGAGAGGGTACAGAGATGAGTAAGATTTAATCTTTGAGTTCAAGAAGCTTATATTCTAATACTTTGGGGACCAAGTGTTCAGGCCCAAATATGATACCTCCTGCCATTTGCATATTGGGGAAATTAATGTGAAAGTGGTGCGTATGATACACTATTGAGAGACCAATCAGGTTGACATTACAATGCTCTTAGCAAGGGCAATTAAGGTATGAATTAAAGACCAAGGCGCACAAAGTTGGAACAAAAATGAGAGGGCAGATGTGAGAGAGATCTTGGAGGTAAAACAAGCAGAACTTGGCAACTAATTGGATATGGGTACAAGACAGAGAGAGACATATCAATGATGCCTCCAGGGTTTTGAGTTTAAATGACTGGAGAAACTGTGGTGTTCTTAACAGAGCTATAGAGGAGGAGGATTTTGGGGAAAAAGATGAATTCAGCTTTAGGTATAATGAGTATGGGGCCCTGGAATCACAGGGAAGTAGGTGCGAATCAGTAAGGAAGTCAAGGTTGGAGTTACTAATTTGGAGATGATCTATATAATTGAAGTTTGAGGGGTAGATACAATCACCAGCAGGAGAGACAGTATCAGTGATAATGTCTATGTGGAACAAATACATTAATGGATTTGGAGGAGGAAAAGGAATATGAAAAAAATTAGTAAATAGGTCATAAAGGGAATACTCAGAAAATCATGAGTACACTATTAGGATGATCAAAAAGGAAGAGGATACGAAGAAGGTGAAGCTGGTCAATTGCATGAGATCTTGCAGACAGTTCAAGGCTAATGAAGACTAAGGAAATGCTTTTTGATTTGATAATAAATTCGTTGTTGAATTTTGAATAGCTGCAGGAGTAGTTAAGTGAATTGATTTGCGGGTGTTTAAGTAAACAGGAGGACAAAGATCCTGTTACAAGTGGTTGAGATTTGAGGGGGTGGTGAGGAAAGAGAGAGGTTATTGTAGACATTTAGTAGTGCAAAAAGGAAGGATATGTTAATATCTCTGTAAGAGCAGTGAAAATGTGCAGAATTTTTCTCTGCATATGACCTAGACTGCCTCTGATTTGTTCCCTACTCTTAACCTAGTTCCTGTTAAAAGTGATTGCTTCTGATTTTGTGTTAACAATTTTCAGTGATAGTGATGGCAAAAATAGTTTTAAATACTTCCACCCTGTTGTCTATAAGCAATGACATTGCATGGGCATAGATTGGGATGTCTTATCCTCTCTGGGTCTCTATTTCTTCATCTGTAAAATGGGGTGTTGGACTAAATGACCTCTCATGTCTGTTTTATCCCTAAATCCAACAATCTTAATTAGGACAAATTGAAAAAGATACACTTCACTTTCACTTTTGGATGTTAATAATTGTGTCAGGTCTCTATTTACTCTTCTAGATTTTTCCCCTATACTTTGCTTACATATATCCTATGCAATCACACTGTTTTCTTACACAGCTTGTGATTTGAGATCTTTAAAGCAGCTTTTATTCCAGTCCCACCTTCTCATTACCGATTTTTAGTTCCTACCACTTCACATCAATCCTCCCCAGACCTGCCAAAATGAACTTCTGAATGTCACTTTCCTGCTAAAGAATGTTCCATGGCTCCCCACTTACTCTAGGATAAAATACAACCTTCTCAGCTTAGTACATAAAGGCCTTCACATTCTGGTAATTTTCTAGATTTATAGCACATTAATAAATGCACTTCACATGCCAGCCAAATGGTCTATGCACTATTCCCCAAACTTGGCATTTCATCTTCTCCCTCTCTAACTTTTTGATTCTTCATGACATAAAAGCATTTCTTCCTCTCTCCTTCTTAGGATCCTTAGTCAGGAAAGGGAAACCTGCAATCTTGAGGCCATGTGTGTCCTTCTAGGTCCTTGGGTATGGCCTTTTGACTGATTCCAAGTTTTACAGAACAAATGCTCTTATTAAAGGGATTTATTCTGTGAAGTTTATATGTGGCCTTGAGGCCACAGGTTCCCTATGCCTGCCTTAGCTTTTTTTCAAGGCTTAGCTCTTCTAGCAGAAGGCTTAATACTTTTTGCTTCATGAAGTTATCTTGATTTTACAAACAGATTAACATTACATTTCTCTATACCATTTAAAGCCTTTCGATGGTGGGTTCTGGGTTTTTTTGTTGTTTTGTTTTTGGCCCTCCACGGTGTCTTACACAGAGTAAATCTTAACAAATGTTTGTTGAATTGAACTGAAATTGAGTTATTGACTCTGAGTGGGTAGGGAGGAAGAGGCTTGGTCATTCCTAGGTGAATCAGTGTTGGTATAAAACTGATAAAGAGACTTAAGGAAAGAGGAGCCCTTTTGTCATATTTTACTTTGGATTTTTTAGTTACTTATAGACACTCTTTGAAAGTAGTATAGCTCCTGCTCTGGGTTTACTCTCATAATTCCTTTGAGTACTAGCAGGTAGGGTCCCCAGAGAGCAATGACAATTGCTCCTCTCAGCTACTATTGATGGGTTGGGGTTTCTAATACTGTTGTTCATGAGCCCCCACCTACGGGGAAAGAGAAAAATCCCTCCTCCATGGACTCTCCCAACTCCTCAATTCCTGCTCAAGAATTCTTCACCACTGGATTAGAACACCACTGGACGTGACCATAACTCAACTGCCTGGCTGCTAGAGTTAATGATTTCATCCAGGATGTTGTGGAATATCTACACCCAGGGGTGAATCTGCTTTCTTGAGTCAACCAGTCACAAGTCATTTCATACGGTGGTGACATCATCTGTCTTCATTCATTGTTCACATCACAACTTAAGGACTTCCTCACACTTATGTCTTTGGTTGATGGACTGATTAAAGCCAGCTGTCTGGGCCTTTTATCATAGCATTCTTTAGTACTGAAAAACCCACCTTTACAAAGAGGTCTCTAGCATTCTATTACTATTATTGTTGTTAATTATTATGTAACCTAACAACTAACACAGGGTTTTCAAATGTTGAATTAGTTTGCCTTTACAATAATAGGCTACAAAGTCTGGAAATAGACATGTACATACAGATTACATGAGCAATGATGGCTTTCAGAAACACATTAGCAAGATCACCAATTTAAAACCATAATGCTTATTCCCATTCCATAGATATAGTCACATGGAACTAACATAGCTACTCTCTCTTGAGTAGTTCTTTATCTTTGTATAACTTCTGTTGACAGATGGGTTGGCAGAAAAGTTTGGCAAGAGAGAGAGTCTTAAGAGTACAGAGCTATTGCATTAACTAAGTTAAGGCCAGCAAGGGAGGAAACAAGAAACATTTGAAGCCGGCTTATTTTTGCTCTCGCTAGTTGGAATACAGCCCTAGTTTTGCCCTCCAAAGCAGAAAAAAGTGCTTATTAGGCAAGCCAAATTAAACCAGAACTTGGTTTTTAGGCCAAAGCTTGCATAGCACTCTATAAGTGAAATAAGGAGACTGTTGACTAGCCAGCTGTAAAGTTGCAATAACCGGCTTTTGATGTTTTCTACTTGGCATAAAAATTCCACTCTCCCACTCCCCGACTTTTGACAATTTTCAAGCACACAGAAAATGGAGCAAAATATGTTCTCAAATTTTGACTCAGTAGCAATGAAAGCATGGCGCCAATTACTTTACATGAACTAGTGATTAGGGGAGATGAGTTTCAAGGAAGGACTGATGGAAATTTAAGGATCCAAAGAGATCAATAAAATAAATTAACATTCAGCCCCCAACAACATATTCTACTTCTGCCTACTTCTGAGTTCCATCAATGACTTAAAAAGAGAAATCAATTTGCTTTTGAGTTATTATAATGTTTCCCTTTTCTCTTAACATTACTATAACGAGAGCTTCTGGGATTGACTGTAAAAGCCAGTTCTCTGATTTGAATGTTCTCTTGAGTTTCTCACGTCATTGACGATATTCAACTAGCACACATTCAGGGGCTAGATATCTTGGCTGTGATTTCTTCATGTCTTTTGTTTCTCATCCTCCTCCCGACATTCTCTTGCTCTTTTGCAGTTACAAAGCTTAAAAAAAATCCAAGTTTTTGCCTAATTATTAAGAGCTCTGCTAAATTTGAGTTGGAAGAGGAAGCAGAAATTATTGTATGTATTATGTATTATCTGGAGATCCGAATTATCCATGCTACTTTGGTCCTGCCTCACCACAGAGAATTAAAGATACCTCACTGGGGACAGTAGAGAATAAGGAATCCTCCAGTGAAAAATTCAACAAAATTTTTTCTGTTGTCTTCTCAGCTCATGGCAAAATTTGGCTACTGAAGAATATTAGCAAAGTGCCTTTCTGGAGTGCAAATCTGATGGGCAAAGCAGCTTCCAAACAGCTGATTAGTTAAACACAGCCCATCCGTGGCCAAACCTGGCCTAGTTTATAAGCCTATCAGAAACCCAGTCTGTGGTTGGGGATGAACATCTGAACTCTCCTTTGGAATTTTTCTTGTGAGGGCAGATGGATGAAAGTGTTGAGCATTTCATTGGGGTTCTGATGATCCATGCCTCTCTAGGATTTGACAGTATGGGACTTATCCGTTCCTAATATGAATCCCACACCAGTGAAAGAAATCCTATGTCTTACTACATGTAATCATTTCATCCAAACGATAAATAGTGAAATGTTGATTCAACTCAAACTCACCCGAGCAGAAAGTTCAAATAATCTAAATCCTTCTGGTACTTTCTTTCAGAGAGCAATGGAAAATTTAATATTAAAGAAATTAGAATATCTAATATGGTAGATTAATTCATTAAAATAAATTCTTGGGTACATCCTAGAGGCGAGCCAAAATTTCCAAACTTTTTTTTTTGAATTTGTGTCTATTGTCCTATAAAATAATCAATGATGTTGATTTATAAGTTCCTTCAGGATATATATTATTCTACTTTAGTATTTGTATTCTTAGACTCTAGCAAAGTGACTATTATTTACATGGATATTTTATTGGACCTACAACCTGATTGATGTTGGAATTCTCTCCAATGATGCATGGCATTATACACACACACACACACACACACACACACACACACACACACACACACATTCCATAGTGCCTGATGTTGGACCATGTCCATCCATAAATCCTCCACAGAGGGTTTCCCAAAGTTCTGGAGGCTTTCTTCCAGATATAGTAATACTGTGTGAGTACTAGTAAAGTAGTAGACTTTCTCAATACCTGAGTAGGACACCATATTTTCTTATCATACGTTTCATTAAACATATACTTTTATATGATTTCTGCACAATTCTGTGATACGCTGTAGTCTATTTGCATCTACCATACATGTCCTCATTGAAATTTAGGTGGCTTACGTTCTTAGGAAACTGTGATATTTCATGTGGTATAGCTATTTCAGGGAGGAGCTTACGGGTTACTAAAAGTCTTGCCCAATTTCATGAAAGCACTCCAGCTGCCTCTCCTCCTATTGTGCTCTGGATCTTGGGCATTCTCCCTCTTCAATATTTGTCCAGTGTCTATGTACAGATGGACCAACTCTATAGAGTTTATATGATCTGCATATCACACACTCTGGCCAACTGGTATTCTTATGCACTTAGATTTTCCTAGGAGCATAGTCAGACCAAATTCCTTTGCGTGGTGATTACTCTTTTTATCAGGCTCTTCAATGTTCTAGGACTTGATGAAGCATAAGATTTTTTCCCCCAATAAGAGCAACAGTTGTTGAAACTAAAATGCCTTTGCTTGTTAAACTTCAATGAACTAAAATAATTAATCATAATATGCTTTACCTAATCTTATTCTAGTCAGTAGAGAGTTTGCTGAGCACTTTTTTATTTAAGTCCTTTATACTTCACAAGAATCTAAAACTTAACAGCAGCTTTAAAAACACCATTACGATAGAGAAAAAAAAACAGCCCTACGTTCCCTTTGTCTTTACCTTTTCATAATTTTTTTCTTGCTTGCATATTTCATTAGAGTTTGTAAAACACGTCAAGTCTTTCTTATAATATTGTATACTTAAATGGAAAGAATGTTGCAAAATAAACATTTGCCTGTTCACTATTCTTTTTCCATTTTATTGCCATACTGTAACATTTTAGAGGAATTAAATAGACCCTAATTTTTAGGAGAATTATTAATTAGAAGAACACTTCAATGAATTGTGTGGACTGACTACTTTTTCATGGTTAACTCACTGTTAGGATTTCCAATAAAGATACAGTCTGAAGCCAAGGAACAACATGGTCGCCCAAGCCTGCCATTGTTAATGGGGCTTCCAAACATGATTCAGCTAGATAGATTCATAGATCCATATGTCATAGAGACAGAGAAATAAACAAACAAATAATAATAACCAGCATCTATATAGCACCTGCTATGTGGCAGGCATTGTGCTAAGCACTTTATAAACATTAGCTCATTTGATCCTCAGAACAACCCTGGGAGGTAGGGGCTATTAATATCCTCAATTTACAGATGAGAAACTGAGGCAAAAAGGGGTTAAGTGACTCGCCTAGGGTCACACAGCTAGTAAGTTGTCTGAGGCTGTATCTGAACTTGGGTCTTTCTGACTCTGGGCTTAATACTCTATTTATTGTGCCACCTAGCTATATATGCTAGAGCATAGATTGAGTATCTAGGTAGCTAGTTGGCCTATTCTTTGGGATATAAGCAGTAAGAATCAACTGCTTTCAGTCTTTTTGGAGGTGAGTCCAAGGTAGAACAAGTGTTGACTACAACCCAACCCAAGAGGCCATCTCAAAGGAGATTGGAAGGGGTTTCATTTAATATCTATATTAATACCTACCATCACACACAGTGAACGTACACATGCACACACACATAATAAACTGCATAGAAACAAAACTTCCTAGGGAAAAGCTAACTTGATTACTAGAAGACATAGATTCTAAGCCTTTTTTATGTCATAAATGCTTTTTCAGAATAATGTTTTTAAATGAATAGAATAAAATAAGTAGGACTAAAAGGGAAAGTAATTATGTTGAAATAAAGATATTATGTTTTCCTATTCAAGTTCATGAAAATCCATTTCTGGACTATGGATCTATGTGGACCATAAGTTAGGAACCTTTGACCTAGGCAGTAAGATAATAAATTTGCAAATCATTTCAATATGTCTTTCATTTTTAGAGAAATAAACAAAGATAAACTAGAAATTTAAGGACCTAAAGAGAATGACAGAAAAATTAGATATATAGACCCATAGTGACTACTGAATAGGAATCTTAAAGAGAAATTCTTATCCATATATGACAAGCTTACAAAAAATTGATCTTATGTGTATATTTTATCTCCCCCATTACAAAGCTAGCCTTAGATCCAAGAAGACCAGGGTTCCAGTTTTTCCCTGATACAAATTGAATATCTGATCCTGGGCAAGTCACTTAAACTCCCTGCTAAAGTGACTCTTTAAGATACTAAGTTACAGAAAAGATGGCCACCTGCACTAGAAAAGGCATTCCCTAGCCTGGGCAGGGGAGGGAGGGTGATCTGCAGCCTCTAGGCTATATGTGGCCTTCTAGATCCTTGGGTGTGGCCAATCGACTGAGTGCAAATTTTACAGAACAAATCCTTTTATTAAGGGGATTTGTTCTGTGAAGTTTGGATTCAGTCGAAGAGCCACACTTGAGGACCTAGAAGGCCACATATGGCCTCAAGGCTGCAGGTTCCCTACCCCTGCCCTATTTAGAAGGCTCCATTTAGAAGAATAAAAAGGTCAAGAATATTGAGTGATATAATGAAAAAATAAATAGGTATAAGTTTTGGTGCTTCCATATCACAAACTACCACAAAATATGTGCAGTAATGTATACCAATGAAATCACAGGTCCAGTCACCATGCATAATAACAATGAAGAAACATACTAAGATTTTTGAAATGGAGTTAAAGCAGTCCTTAGAGGAAAAAAAAATCTAAACATTTATACTAAACAAGAACAGGGAATTGAGCACATGTTTAAGAAAATTAACAGTAACGAGAGTCTAAAAGTTCACATTTTATAAATCAAAGAGATTAATAAAATTGAAAACAAAAATTACTGAGCCAATAAGGAAAATTAATAGCCGGTTTAAAGGAATAGATCTATTTTGGGGAGAGAAGGATGAAAGGCTAATTACCCAAATCCAAAAGGAGGACTGACAATGAATAGAGAGAAAATAAAGGAAATTAGCAGAAAGTACTATGCTTAATTATAAGTTGAAACAAACCGTAATGAAAAGGATAAATACTTATAAGGGTACCTTGGCTTAAAAAAATCCAAATGACCCTGAACAACAATGACAAAAAAAATACAGGATGAAAAATTCCATCCAGGAAAACAATTACATTTCATGTTTTGGAATCAATATACTAAAAAACAAAAACTTGTAGTACTTAAATCAATCTGACTACAAAACTTTTTACCTAAATAAAGGTAGAACTATGTAATTAAGGAGGATTTTTTTTTTTTTTGTGACTGGGACATTCCAACAAAATAAAAGTTATAATACTACTTAAATCACCTTGCAGATTTTGTGTGATGCCAAAAAAAAATACTTTATGTAATTAGACAAAAAAAAAATACAATCCATTTAGAAGAATAAAAAGGTTAAGAATATTGAGTGACACAATGAAAAGATAAATAGATATAAGTTTTGGTGCTTCCACATCACAAACTACCACAAAATATGTGCAGCAATTATTACTACAGGGATTATCAAAATAGTCTTGTTTTTAAAAAACTGCACAAAATTACATCAGCGAAATAGACTAGTGGAAAAAAGACTAGGAAATATGTGCATAATTTTCTATTGTTCAGTAATCCCCAAAACATAAATCAAGGGGGTCTAATTTACAAAAACTACTTGGAAAAATGTAAAACAGCTTTCATTAGCATCTCACATCTTATACTACACTAACTTCTAACTAGGTGAATTATAAAAATATAAAAAAGGCAGATAATTTTAAGATTTAGAGACATTTAGAACCTTTTATTTTTCATGTTTTTGGAAGGGAAAAGAATTTTTAACCAGATGTAGAATAGCTCAGATAAGATAAATTTGACATTCTTTATTATCTGAAATGAGAACTTTTGCATAAATTAGGTTCAAGCTGTTATAATCAGAAAAATACATGGCTTTTAAAAAAACTGATAGAAGGTAAACGATCAAAACCTATAGATAACTGGCCAAAAATCCCTTGATAAAGAGTAATTGCTTAAAGAAACAAAACAAGTGGGCAAAGGATATGGGATGTTTTTCAAAAGAGGAAATATGAAATACCTAAAATATTCGAAATCACTAATAATAAGAGAAATGCTAATTAACAACAACCCTAGGGTATCAGCACTCATATGTCAAATGAGCAAAGATGCTAAAAGATGTTGAAAATCATTGTTTGATGAGACTATGGGAAGACAAAGTATGCTAATTCATTTCTGGTAGAGCTGTGAATTGGCTCAATAACTCTAGAAAATAATTTTGACTCATGCAAAAATTACTATATTATCTATATTGTTCAACCCAGAAATTCTACTACTGGAGCTATGTACCAAGAAGATTATTGACAGCAAGAAGAGGCCCATTTATACAAAAATATTCATAGAAGCATCATTTGTGATAGCAGAGAGCTATAAACAAGATCTATTTGTGCAATGACTGAGGAATGGCTGAACAAATAAATTATGACATGTTAAACTGTAAATAATGATAAATGTGAAGGATTCAGAGAAATGGGGAGACTTATGAAGTGATTCAGAGTGAGTAAAGCAGAGCCAATAGAATAATATACACAATGATTACAACAATGTAAATAAAGAGGCCAAATGACCATTCACATATGATAGCCAGTGTCAGGACCACATTGTCATAAGTACATAAGGGATGTACTCTGTCTTTCTTTTGCCAGAAGATGAACTGTCATTTGTACAAAGTACATTTAGAAAACATTTAATTGGATTTTGTGGAGGAGTGGTGTTTTATGTGCCTGTTAAACAGATAACACACAAGAGGCATTGGAGGTTGGGACTCCAGCCTCTAACAGGTTCACTCTTGATTTGGTCAGACAGGAAAACAGCTTCAAAGGGGTGAACAGTAAGCTTTATTCTATTCTAGTCTTCTCTAACACAGTATTGCTGATAACTGAAGCACCATGAACTCCTACAGCATTCCTAATCACCCTTCTCACAGGGGCTTGAGAGAAGGAGGGTCAACTACCTCTACATCTTGATCAGGTCAATTGAGACAGGCATAACTTGTGCATCCCTTAAATCCCCTCAAGCCTCAATGGGGGCCAGCTGAGGCAAACACAGATTCCTCCCTCCCAAGCCTTGATGAGGGCCAGTCAAGGCATACAACATCCCAGCTTGTGCATTCAACCATAAAGGATCCCCAAGTCACTGACCAATGGCCACCTATTTTATAGGGCATCAGACAAAGAAGGCATATAGAAACAATAGCTTCATAAGTTTACATCACCTCATCCCTATATCTCACTGCATAGTTGCAGTGGATATTTACAGTTTCAGCACACGTTTATATTATTTGTCCTTATATAATGCTGAGCAAGTGTGGTGGAGATGTTTTGAACCATGAGCCTGGGAACTCATATCTAATACCTGGAAAACAGATTGTTATGGACACAGATCCTGGGAAACTGAGGTTGCTAAAGCCATGGATTGTGGGAAACTAAACTCTAAGAAATAACAAAATTCCACCTTACACATACTAAAATCCACCTTATGTACACTAAAATTCACCTTACTGACCATGCCCAAACAAATTTAACAATCGTTATTATTGTTCAGATATTTCTCAGTCATATCCAACTCTTCATGACCCCATTTGGGGTTTTCTTGGCAAAGATACTGGAATTGTTTGACATTTACTTCTCCAGCTCATTTTACAGATGAGGAAACTGAGGCAAACAGGATTAGGTGATTTGCCCAGGGTCACACAGCTAGCACATGTCAGAGGCTAGATTTGAACTCACGAAGACCAATCTTGCTGACTCCAGGACTCCACACTATCCACTGTGCTACCTGGCTGCCGTAATGTATCAATAAACTTCAATAAAAATTAAAATAAATAATAAATTTCTGGCTCACCTTACAGGTGAACAACAATTCATTGTGGGTCTTCTTAAGTTGGGCTTTTGTCTCAGGGGCTTCTTTCTTTGTAATTTGTTTTTGAGTATTTTTGTTAGTTTATTAGGCCAAAAGCTTTGTCTTATGAGGCATGGATCTTACTGAATTAGCTGGTACCTGGTTTAAGTGATATTTCTGCCTCTGCATTGGTCAGTTAACACTGAGGAAAAAGCAGGTTAAGTGACTGACTTGCCCAAGGTCACAAGCATAGACAGCAGAAGACCTAGCTTCTGAATCTATGTTGCCTTTCCTAGTTGTCTTGGTAAAACAGACACAGCTTTAGCCGCTTTTGTCTGATTGTTCAAAGTCACTTTGAATCCCACCTCCTCCCTTCACCCCCACCCCAGGATTTTGTAATTCTACCTTGTTCAGTCTATACAAAACAGTTGGAGATCCAGGAATTACTTCATGTATTCAATCAATATAAACACTGAATTGATACATCTGGACCTAAAGTGGTTTATATTTGATCTTTAAGCTGTCTGACTTTATTCACTACTTTTTTTCTAAGGATCTTATTTTATCAGCCTGGTTATTCCTTGTACCAAAACACATCATAGACCATCTGTGAGAATTACTAAAGCCGAAAAATTCATCACCTAGTGATAACCATCTCTTAACTTAGCCAGCCTGTATATCTAACAATAAACATACCATTTATTACTGGGCATATAACTGCCGGCTTTCTAGCTTGGTAGAACTTGCCAGCGATTGTATTCCAGTAGCATGGCTTTTGAGAACCCAAGGCTACCTCAATACCACAGTAGGGAATTGGAAAAGGACTTTATTGAAATCATTCCACTATACATGTACACATAGAGCATGGCTTTTGTATATTACTCACATTAAATGTGACAATTACTTAATCTGTTGTTCATTTTTTGTCTATGGAGTCTCAATCTTAAATAAATAAAAATACTTTTAAATTATAAACTTTATAAATGTTAACAAAAATGAACAATAACATAAACAAATACAATAAAACTCTTTGCCTTTAATAAGGCAGAACCAAGTGACTGAATAATGATTTTTAAATATGCTTCTATCTTGTGTTTTTATGAGAAAGTAAGCAAATAAAGAGCAGAATCAGTGTGTATACAATTCTAGTTCTTCTTGCATCACCTTACAGGTCTTTCTATGTTTCCAGATACATATTTTTAAGTGGTACCACAATATTCCATTGTTAGTAAAGCATAATTTATTCATTCTCCAACTACCAAAGATATAGGCTATTTCTATTTTAGTTTATTATTATGAATAGGCCATTGTGAATTGTATACACATGTTTTCTTTTAAATAATATCTTGGGGATAAAGTTGTAGCAATGGAAACCTAGACTCAATCATAATTTCTTCTGTAAACAGTAGAAAAATCAGGTAAATAGTAGAAAAAGATGCTGACACAGCTCCCACTGGCATCCCACTTTATTTCTTTAAGAAGGTGCTGGTGTTAATGTAGACACTTCAAATGAATGAATGAAAAGCATTTATTGAGCCCTAAACATGTGCAAAGCACCCCATGCTAAGTTCTACAGATACTAGTACAAAAGTAAAGATAGTCCTTGATTTCAAGGAGCTTAATTTTCATGGGGAAGACAAGACACATATGGAACTGGTGGGTTGACCTAGGAATTTATAGGGTTGTTGAATGGGATCATAGCGTAAAATGGATCAACACTCCCCATCAGGAACAATGGTGGAGTTGATCTGATTGTGGGTCATGGTCCTCGCAGTCAATTGGCCTCAGTTAACGCAATCAATATTGACCATCCTAGATTATTGATGTAAGTATTAGGTGAGATGGAATCAAAAACTTTATTCGAGCCCTGATATATTATAATTATTGCCTTGCCTGCAATGGGCTGGCATTTTGTCAGAGAAAGAAACTAAATTATTCTGGCAGATTTTACTTGCTGTATTGCCATGAGGGACCAAAGCATTAGCATTAAGACACATTTTATATTCTCTAGGAATCCCTTCTAGCTAAACAGGCTGTTAAGTCTCGAGAAAAGTCATTGAGGTTGAAATTTATGAGCAGACTTAGCCCATAAAATTGGGGTGATATAAGATGTATTAAGTTGTATTGCTGAATCAACCACAAATATGAATTGAGTGACTCCACTAGAAGATTTACAATATAATTTAACATAACAGGAAAGCATCATTTAATTTGCCAACACAGTAAGTATAGAAATGATGTATAAGTTAGCAGCTAATGGGAATTTACAATACAGTAATGTTGTAGTCTGAATGGTAAATACATACATACACTATGTAGGATATAAATCTCATATCTAGTAATATTTTTAAGTATGAGAGAAAAAAACACATTTTCTTATGCCTACATACATTAAATATTTGGATACAGTATAAGAATCAAATGTTTAGTGTATTATCTTTCCACTTTGGAATGCCTAAAAGTATCTGGAGTAATAGTAGATATTTAATGGAAACATGCTTGAAGTATCCATCCTTATTTGTCATGCTCCTTTTACAAATGGAAATTCCATTGAAATCAATGTCAGCTTTTCATGTGGACTGAATGCATTTGTTTTATCATGTTGGAGCTATGCTTAAGTTGTTATAGTGTGGATTTTAGTTTTGTGATTATTAAATTTAAGGAGAGATATTTTCATAACCAAGAGTGTTCAGAAAGTATTGGAATTCACCATGTAAGTGATATGATTTGAGATGTCTATTTCTAGGAACAAACCTAAAACATTGTAAATAGAATAAATTTTAATAGTAATAGGAATTTTGTTGGCAGGATATAAGTTGACAGAGAGATTGGCCTGGAAGGGATGTCAGCTGCTCACCTGTTATAATCTTTATTCGTATAGATTTTTCCTAAGCCATCTCAGATAAATGAGTAACTCTGCCTATTTTGAATGTCTCTCAGTGAAAGAGATACAATAGCCATAATCAACAAGAATTTGTTTGACAGTAGAATAGCAATGTTGGGAAATTCTACTATGTCCCTTTAAACTCAATCCTTCTTGTTCCATATTCAATGAAATGGAGACAAACAACAACCAATATTGGGCATGTACTCTGTACAATTTACCATGTTAGGTGTTAGTAATACAAAGCCACAAATGAAATAATTGATATCTTCAAGGAGCTTCCATTCTACCATAGGGTTAAAACATACAGGCAAAGGAGAATAGAAGGAAAACTGAAGAATTGAGAAGAGAGAGAGAGAGAGAGAGAGAGAGAGAGAGAGAGAGAGAGAGAGTTTGGAAGAATAGGGAGGTTTTTTTTTTAACATTTCAATTTATTATTTAGCTATTTCAAATATATCTTATCTTTTAAAAATTTTCATTCCAAATTCACTCCCTCCTTTTCACTCACCATCCTAAGCTTACTAAGAAGGCAAGCAATATGATATAAATTACACATTTGAAATCATGCAAACCACATTTCCGTATTAGCCATATTTCAAAAAAAGTAAGAAAAATAAAGTGAGAAAATTATACTTCAATAGGCACTCAGAGTTCATCAGTTCTCTCTCAAGAGGTAAATAGCAATTTTTCTTCATAATTCCTTTGGAACTGTCTTGGATCATTGTATTGAACAGAGTAGCCAAGTCTTTTACAATTGATCATCATTACAACATTGCTATTACTGTGCACATGGTCTGGTTCTTTTCTCTTCACTTTGCATTAGTTCCTATAGGTCCTGTCATGTTTGTATGTTTGTTTTTCTGAAACTACCTCTCTCATCATTTCTTATAGCACAATTTCACTTCATCACAGTCATATGCCATAACTTGTCCATCCATTCTGCAATTCATGAGCATCCCCTTGATTTCCAATTCTTTGTCACCACAAAAGTGCTGCTATCAATGTTTTTGTATATGTAAGTCCTTGTTATTTTTATTTGTCCTCTTTGGGGTACAGGCCTAGTAGTGATATTGCTGGGTCAAACGGTATGCACAGTTTTATAGCCCTTTGGACATAGTTCCAAATTTGTTCTCCATAATGGTTGGACCAGTTCACTACTCTACCAGCAGTTCATGAGTGCATCTATTTTTTCCCTCATCCCCTTCAGCATTTGTCATTGTTGATAGGTGTGAGGTAGTACCCTAGAGTTATTTCAATTTTCATTTCTCTAATCAATAGCGATTTGGTGCATGTTTTCATATGACTGTAGATAGCTTTTATTTCTTCTGAAAACTACCTCCTTTGACCATTTGTCAATTGGGGAATGGCCCTTATTTTTATAAATATGACTCAGTTCTATTCTCAGTATATATTTGAGTAATGAGGCCTTTATCAGAGAAACTTGCTCTAAAAAATTTTATATTGCTTCATTATCTATGGTACCTTTTAGCATAATATAGTTTCCCTGATTATCTCTTTTAATTAGGTCTACTTTTACTTTTGCTTTGTCTAAGATAATAATTGCTACCTCAGCCTTTTTTACATCAGTTCAAGTATATTAGATTCTGTTCTAGCCCTTTATTTTAACTCTG
>CM053623.1:378772303-378799538 GCA_028646595.1 Phalanger gymnotis | reverse complement strand
ATCACCTCTTGAAAAAGATCCTAAGAAGAAAACTCATAGGAATATTGTAGCCAAATTCCAGAGCTCCCAGGTCAAGGAGAAAATACTACAAGCAGCCAGAAAGAAACAATTTGACTATTGTGGAAGCGCTATCAGGATAACACAAGATCTAGCAGCTTCTACATTAAGGGATATAAGGGCTTGGAATATGATATTCCGGAGGTCAAAGGAGCTAGGATTAAAACCAACGATCACCTACCCAGCAAAATTGAGTATCATGCTCCAAGGCAAAATATGGACTTTCAATAAAATAGAGAATTTTCAAGCTTTCTCAATGAAAAGACTAGAGCTGAATAGAAAATTTGGCTTTCAAACACAAGAATCAAGAGAAGCATGAAAAGGTAAACAAGAAAGAGAAATCATAAGGGACTTACTAAAATTGAACTGTTTTGTTCACATTCCTTCATGGAAAGATGACGTGTATAATTCATGAGACCTTTCTCAGTATTAGGGTAGTTGAAGGGAATATACATATATAGACAGAGAGCACAGGGTGAGTTGAATATGAAGGGATGATATCTAAAAAAATAAAATTAAATTAAGGGGTGAAAGAAGAATATATTGAAAGAAAGAGAAAGAGAGAGGTAGAATGGGATAAATTATCTCCCATAAAAGTGGCCAGAAAAAATTGTTCTGTTGGAAGAGAAGATGGGGCAGGTGAGGGGGAATGAGTGAATCTTGCTCTCATCAGATTTGACTTGAGGAGGGAATAACATACACACTCAATTGGGTATCTTACTCTACACAAAAGTAGGGGTAAGAGGATAAAAAAGGAGGGGTGATAATAGAAGGGAAGGCAGATGGGGGGGGGAGGTAATTACAAGCAAACACTTTTGAAAAGGGACAGGGCAAGGGAGAAAATTGAATAAAGGGGGAAAGGATAGAATGGAGGGAAATATAGTTAGTCTTCCACAACATGATTATTGTGGAAGTGTTTTCCATAATGATACGTGTGTGGCCTATGTTGAATTGCTTGTCTTCTTAAGGAGTTTGGGTAGGAAGGGAAGAGGGGAGATAATTTGGAACTCAAAGTTTTAGAAGCAGATGCTCAAAAAAAAGTTGGTTTTGCATGCAACTAGGAAACAACATATATGGGGAGTGGGGCATAGAAATCTATCTTGCCCTACAAGAAAGCAAGGGAAAAGGGATGGGTGGGAGTGGGGTGGCAGAAGGGAGGGCTGACTGGGAAATGGGGCAATCAGAATATATGCCATCTTGGAGTGGGGGGGTAGAAATGGGGAGAAAATTTGTAACTCAAAATCTTATGGAAATCAATGTTGAAAACTAAAATATTAAATAATGAAATACAAAAAAAATCTGGACTCAGACCCTGGGTCAAGTGACTTGACCCTGTTTGCCTCAGTTTCCATATCTGTAAAGTGAGCTGGAGAAGAATGGCAAAACACTCTAATATTTTTGCCAGGAAAACCCCAAAATGGGATCATAGAGTTGGACACAACTGAAAAGACTAAACAACAAAAATTCTTCCCCAATCTCATTCACTCCCACATCTTTAGTTGTAATATCCATGCAAATGGCTCTCAAGCATTTGTGTTGCTGTATCTGTATATCCCAATGCCTAGAATGCAAGAAGGTACTTCACATACTATTTTCTAAAGTCTTTCTTTTCATTCAAGGCCCAGCTCAGGAACCAATTCCTCCATTACACCAAAGCTGATCTCTCCAAGAAAATATGACCTGTTGACATTCAAATATTTCTTTAAGCATTCTGTCTGGACATCTCCTTTACTCTATCCTCTATCACTTATTATATCAATGCCATATCCCCACCTTCCCAAGATATTAAGTTCTTTGAAGGTGGGGTAGAACTCTCTGTCCCTCCCATTCCACTTTTTATATTGCCAACAGTGTGAAAAGCAGCATGTCATAGTCAATAGAGAAGCAGCCTTGGGGCCAGAAAACCTGCTTTCAAATCTTGCCTCTGACATAGTGGCTGGAGACCCAAGGCAAATCCCTGACCCCTAGTGTTCCCAGCAATTTTTAAGGTCTCCAAGTTGAAGAGTGATTGTGGATCTGCACTGGTAGAGAGAGAGTTACATCTTGAGTTACTTATACCAATGAAATTATGCCCAGTCTATGCACACTGGTACATACACACATACTCATGGTGTGTATGTACGTATGTATGTACATATGTATGTATGTTTGTATGTACCCCCCCACATATACATGTATGTATGTGTGTATATATGTGTATATACATATATATGTATATACATATATATATATAATATATATGTATATCCCTAACACTTATCATGGTGCCTTGTACAAAGTAAATACTTAGTAAAGATGTGTTGAATTGTTGGCATCTCATGTTACCTCTCCTGGCTCACTTTCTTCATTTATAAAATGAGGGATTAAAGTTACCTTTAAGTGCCCCTTCCACATCTAAAACTCTGTGATCCTACTCTGAAAGCAAATTTATGAAGAACACCTATGAATATAGTTAAAAGCACAATTAAAACAATTGAAATAGAACAGGTACGTGAAATAAACACTCCAAAATAAGACATCACTACAAAAACAGCAGCTCCTTTTTAGAGAAAAAGCTAATCTCCAACTTTAAAAATAATTTTCTGTTTATCTGATATGTCCATCACAATTAATGCAAAGGACTTTTCTTTTACAAGTAATATAAACATAATTTATCATCTGCAACAAGCTGCAAGTGATGTGTGTTTCTGAGGCCAAAGATTCTGTGTGGAGGATTTAAAAAACAGGTTAGAAATGGACAACTGGCTCTTTGCATAGTTGGGGAGGAGGGCAAGACGTGATCCACCCCTCCTTCCCCCCAATCTGTCCAGTTAGCAGCTGGTGAGGATCCACTAGAGAAGAGGAGTGCCAAAAAAATGCCTGCAAGATTCAATTAGAAAAGAAAGGTCATAGCTCATATTAGCAGCTGACATGTGCAGGAAGCTTGCTGGGATAAATGACAAGGGTTTTTTTTTTTCCTTGGGTGACTTGCCTCACCTTTCAAGTTATACCATTTGCTACTGGACAGATGAAGAATGTGTGATGAGAATAAAAACAAGTTAGATATAAGTGGGCTCTAGGCACTGAAGCATCTAATATCTAATACAGCACAATATAGCCAGAGTAGAGGAAAAGGCCAGCCAAATACCCAGTGTGGGCCCAAAGATGGGCAGCCCTAGGGATCCTGAAAACCAGGATATAAATGGCAAAAAAAATAAAAGGTCAAATAAAAAATAGTCTTCATCCCAAAGAGAATTTCTAAAAGATCAGACTAAAATCAAACCAATAAAATGGGGTGGGGGGAACAAGGAGACACGGATGAGGACAAATGAATAAACGAAGGCAGCCAGCCGAAGCAAGGTGCTCCTTCTAAAGTAATAGCCCAACTGCACTACGAGGGTGTGTCTAGAAAGGGCTTTGTTTAGGTAAATGGATGTGGAAGGAGGTGGGAGAGACTTTTTTTTCCCATGAGAATGAGGAGGTAAGGTACCAAAAACACTAAAAAGAAAAATAATCAGTCATAATCTTAACAACCAACAATAATAACAGAAATTAAGCCAAAGCATTTGGGATCCAAGACAAAACCAAATTTCAAGGAATTTGGGGCAGAAAGCAGCTTCCAAAAAGATATCTCAAATAGCCTCCATCACCTATCCCTGCTAAACCAGAGTTAAGCTGCAGAGTCAGAATGAAAAATTGCTTTCATGTTACAGGAGAAGCAAATGTAAATTGCATTCCAGCTAATTCAATTTATTATGAAAAAGCAAGCAAAGAAATCCTAAACGTTAGACCTTGATTGAGTCTCTTAAGAGGGTCCCCTGTGGGGGTAGGGTGAACATTCTGCAATGTGGTCAGAATGTTTGGGAGCTGGTGTGTAGGGCTGTGATAAGGTGCATGTTAAATAGTATTTGGCAGAGGGATTGGGGATGGGGTGGTGGTGATAATGAGCAAGTGAAGCTGTTACACAATGTTTGTCTACTTCTTCAAGCTCCTCCGAGGCACTAGTTTAAGATCATGAAAGATGGGAGATCTGAAACTAAAAATCAAAATAAATTTACCCACAAAACGCAACACAAGCAAAGCGTGACTTATTCTGGAATGCATATGTCTCACATCATGCTTTTTGTGCGATGATTTGTGTTTCATAGATTTTGTTGGATGTTAAGCCAGATTTTCCAATAGTAGCAACTCAAGGGAAGTTAAGTGTCTGATTTTATGTCTCTTAGGAGTCCTTTAGATATGTAAAAGTTTCCACTCTGCCCACCTTTAATAGAAAAGTTGCAGAAGATAAAATTTAAAATGCCATCTAAATCAGTAGATATACTACATTGGCTGTAAGTATAAAAACATGTAAATTATTGTTGCTTTTTGTTTATATTTGCTCAACATGGTAGCACAACTGTGTATGTTATGCTGAGGAGAAATATACTGGGTGAAAGCAAAGAATGGTGAATTGTTCATTTCAAGTGTGCACCGTTTGTGTGTGTGTGTGTGTGTGTGTGTGTGTGTGTGTGTGTTGTGTATGTCAGGGGTGGGGAACCTGCAGCCTCCAGGCCGCATGTGGCCTTGTAGGTCCTTGGTTGCTGCCTTTTGGCTGAGTCCAAGTTTTACAGAACAAATCCTTTTATTAAGAGGATTAGCTCTATGAAGTTTGGATTCAGTCAAAGGGCCACACTTGAGGCTTTAGAGGGCCACGTGTGACCTCGAGGCCACAGGTTCCCTGCCCCTGGTAGTCTAAAGCTTCTGTATCCTGCCCATGTAACTCATATAGTAGATTTGGGGAGCAGATGTCTTTAAGTAAAAATACATGGATTTTCTATTACAATAAACACTGGAGGCCCATTAATTGGTGAATGCCTAAATAATTTGTGGTATGTGAATAAGAGCGAATATTATTCTGGCATTTGAGGTGATAGACAGGAAAAAAAAGAGAAGCATTGGATAATTTATGAGAACTGATGCAAATTGAAGTAAGCAGATGCAGGCCAACAACATAAATAAAGATTAAAATATAAATGGAGAAAACCACAATGACAAGAAGTGAAGTCTGTGTCATTATCAACAAAGAAACAGGCCTCAAGAGGAGATGATGCAGAGGTGACAATACTTTGAAATAGAGGGAGTACATGAAACAAAAAATCAAACTCAATTAATGCGTTTGTTAGTTTTATCAAACTTTTTCCCCTTCTTTTTACATTACAAGGAATGACTGATAAGTGGAAAGAATGAAAGGAATATTTGGAAATGAAGATAATGCAAAAACAAAAGACATCAATAATTTTTTAAAAGCAACAAAGCACATAAAATGGGAGAGAATTAAATTCAACATGCATTTATTAAATATCACTTCACTTTCTATCTTAGGGAAGGTCTGCCAATTGTAATGAAAACTTTTATTGGAGATTTTTGTAAGATAGTCTCTTCAAGAAATCATTAAAGAATTGCCAACCTTTATAATATGAGGAACATGGATTGGAGCTCTTGCTTTTGAGTGTGAAATCTATATTTTAAATTACAGTAGTTGCCAGGAGAGTTTAGAAGCACTGAAGAACCCTAAGTAAAGAGCATGCAACTTTCGAGAAGGTAATCCCTTTTTCACATAAAGATATTAACTGTATTGCTTACCTGTACTCCCAAAAATCATATTGCAAGATTCTGAAAAGAGTTCGTATTTTATTTTCTGAAGTAATATTAATTTTTCTCTAGGTTTCAGCTATGACACCTAATTCATGTGTGTGTGTGTGTGTGTGTGTGTGTGTGTGTGTGTGTGTGTGCATGACACACAGAGAAATAGTGTAGAAAAAAGAGTACTGCAGAGTTAAGCTTGAGTGTAAGCAATATCTGCTGCTTCCATACTGAGTGACATTGGTCAAAGTAATTCTGCTTCTTAAATCCTTAGTTTCTCCCTCTTTTGAGATAATGGGCTGTTAGTAGATCAGTGGATAGAGTGCTAGACCTGAAGTCAGGAAGGCTCATTTTCCTGGAGTTCAAATCTGGCCTCAGACACCTATTGGTTGTGTGACCCTGGCCAAGTCACTTAAGTCTGTTTGTCTCTTTCCTCATCTGTAAAATGAATAGGAGAAGGAAATGGAAAACTACTCTAGGATCTTTGCCACAAAAGCCCCAAATGGATCATGAAGTCAGACACTACTGAATGACAGCAATGAATGATTTCTAAGATCTGAAAAAATAGAAACCCAAATTCCAGCTTTAACTTTCTGCAATTAGATAGCAGAAGAATTTGAAAGGGAGAATCACAGGAATGTAATTCAGAGTTAGGTAGGTCCTTCAAGGCCTTCTAGTCTAGTATCCTCACTATAAAGATAAAGAGACTGAAGCCCAGTGAGGTTGGCTGATTTTCTCAAAGTCACACAGGTATAATGTAGCAGATGGAAGATGTGAACCCAGGTCATCTAACTCTAGAACCAGTGCTCCTTCCATTAGACCACTCCACAACCCCAAATATGGAAGAAACAAGTCTAGTTGAGAAAAAAAAAATACCATCACAATTCTTAGTTCATGTCTCTAGATAAAGGTCAAGGTGAATTTTCCTAAGAAGTTTCCCCTGCTTTGGGGACTTTAGGAGGACCAAACTCTTGCTTTCAGGCTCCAGATTATTTACTTTGATTACCTCCTGTTATTTGACACCAGTATTCACGTATTAGTAATACTACTCTTTGGACATTGAGGTAATATTTTTTTATATGATATAAAATACCTCATATAAACTTGTATCTGTACTTGGCACATAGGAGGTACTTAATGTTTATTGATTCATTGATTGAAAAGAAGCAATAGAAAGACAAAATTTTGTGAGGTGAAGATAATGATGCAGGTTGTCTCAGTAGACATTGCATGCATATTGACAAGAATCTCATTTCAGAGAGGGAATAACTCAATATATTGCACTGAGAACGGCAGCACCTAAAATCTAAATAGTATTTTCATCCCTTCCTTCGCTACCACCTCTGTTTCAAAATGTTTCCTTGAAGACTTTTTTTTTAAGGTGTTATTTTCTTCAGCATTTTTTTGGGTCTCCTTTAGCGAGTCGTTGACTCATTTTTCATGATTTTCTTACTTCACTCTCATTTTTCTTCCTAATTTTTCCTCTATCTCTCTTACTTGATTTTCAAAATTCTTTTTGAGCTTTTCCATGGCCTGAGACCAATTCATATTTTTCTTGGAGGTTCTGGATGTAGGAGATTTGACTTTGTTGTCTTCTTCTGGTTGTATGTTTTGTTCTTCCTTGTCACCAAAGTAAAATTCTATAGTCTGATTTTTTTTCCCCACTGTTTGCTCATTTCCCCAGCTAGTTCTTTGTTAAGGTAGAACTCTGTTTCCAGAGTGGAGAGTGCTCTGTTCCAAGCTTCAGGGGTTTTGCATAGCTGTTTTCTGAGATATTTCTAGGGACCTGCAAATTTTTAGTTCTTCCAAGGTTGTGTGATCAAAGGAGAGGTGTTTATTCCTCTTCTGGTCTCTGCTCTGGTCTGTGAATGACCACAAGCACTCTTTTCTGCCTTGGAACTGTGAAGAGGATTCCCTTTCCACAGCTGCTGCAAGCTCCACCACCCCAGCGCTCCTCCTTACCCCCAGGCCTCCACCCAGGACTGTGACCCAGATCCAAGCAAGGGCAAAGCAAGAGAATCCTGCCTCAGTGCCAGCAAAGAGATCCCTGCAATCCCCCTCTGATCAAGCCCTCAATCCCCCCACAGTCTGTGGGTTGAGAGCTCTGGAAGTAGCTGCTGACGCTGCCACCATTACCACCCTGGGGCTGGGGCTGGGGCTGGGGCTGGACCATGCTCGTCTCTCACCTAGGTCTCCCAGACCTTTCCTACTGACCTTCTATGTTGTCTTTGATGTTTGTTGGTTGAGAAGTCTGGAAACTGCCACAGCTGCCAGGGATTCAGTCCCCTGAGGCCTGCTCTGCCTGGTCTGCTCTGGCCCCATCTACTGGCGTGGCCCATGCCGGGCTGTGCTCTTCTCTCCGAATGGTGCAACAGTCCTTTCTTTTCCATCTTCCAGTTTGTCTTGGGCTAGAACTTTGTTTCACTCTGTCATTTTGTGGGTGCTGCTGCTCTAGAATTTGTTTAAAGTTATTTTATACAGGTATTTGGAAGGGATGTGGGAGAGCTCAAAGAAGTCTCTGCTTTCAGTCTGTCATCTTGGCTCTGCACCGCTGCGTGCCCCCCACCAAGACATTTTATAGACAAGTCTCCTGAAGGTCTGTCAGTGAGTTTGTAACAGATTACCCCAAAGTCCTAACTTAGGCCTTGTATGTGCTGGGACTTAGCAAGTAATTAACATGTCAACATTATCCTCGTTTCATTTACAAACTATAAAAATGAGGAAAACAGTGTTTTTTTTGGTTAAAACATTCATCTTAGAAATATTTGTCATCCATAAAATAAATCTGTATACCTGTATGTAAAGGATGCTACTGATTCAGCAACACATACTTTCCAGGTCCTATGACCTCTTACTAACAGGGTCCTGCAGGCTGTGACCCAGAAATGCCTGAGAAAATAAGGAAGGTTTTAGAAAGATTGCCAAGAGCAAAGCTGCCACTGACCTTGTGATCCAGCATCTTCTCTGTTCTAGCCCTTAGTCATAGGCTGTACCATAAGACCAGGTTGCAATTTTGCCAATTGCACGAGATATAGCATGGACACAGGCCATACACGAGGATGCAGAATCACACAGGGAACTCCATTCAGGTACCCAGACTCCTCAGAGCTTCAATACTGTG
This sequence comes from Phalanger gymnotis, assembly GCA_028646595.1. Lineage (NCBI taxonomy): Eukaryota > Metazoa > Chordata > Mammalia > Diprotodontia > Phalangeridae > Phalanger > Phalanger gymnotis. Next base: position 378,790,756 of record CM053623.1, on the reverse strand, counting down.
CCCCAAGGAGGCGACCCCTGGATCTGCTCTCCCTCCTGATGGACAGCACAGTGTATTCCGCAGCATGAGAACTAGAATAAAAGGCCTGCAGAGCCCTGGGTTAAGTTGGCTTTTAGAACCTGCTGACAAGCAGCTGCAGAAGGGCAGAGAGACTTCTTTCTCCTCATCAGGGTTATTGGCAACAGCTCCAGCCTTTGCGGCCCACCGATCGATTGCTCAGCTTTCCTAATTGTGGCCACAGGGTTTTCAACTGCTCTTCCCTACCCCATCCTCAAATAACGGAGATGAATTGCATTGGGCCTGTAACATATTGGAATGGGGGAAAAAAAAGCGCTACCTGTATATCTTTTAAAAGTCCAGCATTGGCTGTTAGTAATGTGTCTAGCAGCGGCAAGGAGCCTTTTAGATGCTGCCAATTTAGAGGAAACTGGAAAATAGAACTGTCCTCATGTGGCTGGCCATAAATACACAGAAATACATCCACACAAATGGGGCTACAGATTATGTGAACTCTTTGAAGATCTAAGAACGTCTTTGCTATACCCGTATCAAATCCTTCAGCCTGCCCCAAACCACAATTTCCTTCATTTCTCAGGCTATCTTCCATGCTAGTGATGAACCCTGCAGGCCTGGCCTTCTGCTTCTGGCTTGGATCCTAATATGATCTTTCAGACCAATCCCATAATCCTATTTTCCCTAACTTCCCATGATAGCTATGGGGTGATGGGACCAGGATCCCTAAAAGGAAAAGACCATGTCTTTGGTAGCAACCCAGTCCCTGAATTTTCCCTTGCATTTCAGCAGCCCAGATCACTGGGGACTCCACCAAAGGCAGCTGGCCTATGCCAGCCCACCCAGATCACCTAATCAGCATACTTGACATTCCTTTCACAGTCTCTCTTAGCCCACCCCCAGACTACTTGCATATGCTGATCACTGCTTAATCCCATCTAGACCACCCCATTAGCCTACTTGATATTCCTTTCTCTGTCACTCCTGGTCCACCCCAAACTACTTACCACTCCTTAATCCCAGCCAGATCTTTTCACTGTCCCTTTTGTGTACAAGCATAGGTCTCACCTCCATTAAGTTGCAAGTTCCCTAAGAATCCTAACCTCCTTATTGGTGTTACAATAAACCTTGCCACTTGACTGGAAAAAGGTTTGAGTGCATGAATTCATTCCAGGGTCATGCTGCCCTGTACCCTGACATTTCAGGGTTTTCACCAACCTAAACCATGTCATTTGTAAATTTCCAGTTATGGCCTTTCTTTGAGACATAAATTTTTGGCAAATGCCACATAAGGCCCTCACCCTCAATGAACTGAAGAGTCAAGGGGAGAGCTGAGGTGGAGGGAGAGGAACAGGACAATACTTCCAATTGCCTAGATAATTCTGACTGCTTCTATGTGAACTTCTGTGAGCTTTGAGCTTCATTTTCCTCATCTGTAAAATGTGACATTAATTACTTGCAACAGCTACCTCATGTGGACACAACTAAATGACTGAACAACAAAAAAGTGCTCTTGTTCACAGGAAAAAAAAAACCCAAAATCTGAAACAGTTTTAGAAAGAAATTTATTAAGTCATTTGATGGAGGAGAGTTAGCCAGAAAAGAGGTGTAGCTCCCTCTCCTGCAGGCTCTGGAAAGTTGCCATTACATTTAGACAAGGGTGCCAGCATAGGAACTAGTACAGGAAAGCAATTTTGCCTGGAGGGTAACTTGAAAACAAGGTAGATTGAGATGGATTTTCAATAAAATTCCTGTGAAGCCAAAACACAAGGGAACTAAAAACAGAATCTTGGGTGGACCCAAAACAAGTCCTGGGTGTGGTAACCCAAAATAAGAGTGCTTTGGGTAGTTCCAGGACCTAACAGAGGTTCCCAAAGTGGGCAATTCCACCCCCTGGGGGATACTAGAATGGTCTAGGGTGGAGGTAGTAGTTTGGGTGCCATTGGAGGGCTTGGAATAAAAATAAAGGGGGAGTGGAAGCATAAAGAAAGAAGAGAATGGGTAACATTAAAAGTCATAGTGATTACAATTATTTTCCAAATAAACAGACAAAATACAAGTTATAACCGATCAGTGGTCAAGTCTGTGATGGGTCTTAACAAGCAAGTGTTGGCAGGCAAACCTGTAAGGCATTGTCGGAAAGTTCAGCATGCAACAGCACGAATCTTTGCATGTTTTGTTTACCATACGATACTATACAGTTACATGATGCCATGTTACATCATCAAAATTTCAACATAGGAAAAACCCCACAAATTTACAATAGATATTTTATATTTTTTTGAAATTTTTTTTAAAAATTAAAGAAAGTCAATTTCCATAGGGGCACTGAGTAATTTTTTTTTTTGAAAAGTTGGCGATAGGCCAAATAAGTTAGGGAACCCAAAATATCTTGTAGTCTTCTTCAGCATTGCTGGAGAGTTATTGGGGTAAGGGGACATTCTGACTGTAGATAATCTTTAGTCACATAGGGTTGGATTTAAAAAATACAATAATTTTTCTTGAACATTAGAATGAATAATTTTTCCCATATGAATTTGTAAGATTGGGCTAATAATACCACTTAGCTCAGTATAGTGAAAATAATGCTGGGTTTGGAGTCAAAAGATCTGCTTTATCATATATTTATTAATGGAGTGATCATGGTTAAGTCACATTGTGACCCTCACCTTCCTCACATGTGAAATGGAAATAGTAACCTACCTCAAAGCATTTTAAGGAAAGCATATTGTAAATTTAAAATGCTATGGAAATGTGAGTTGTTGCTGTTATTATATTGTTATTATTATATTTATCATTATTGTTTTTTTATTAGTCCAGAAATGTTGTACCTACTATAAGGTATGTGTTGCCTTTGTAGGTTATGGATGTCTAAATGTGGCTATGGACAGTGTTGATATCTATCTCTAGGATCTTACCGACTCCTCCGAAAGGAAGTGTTAGACTAGAACAGGGATGGAGAACCTGTGGCCTTGAAGACACATGTGGCCCTCTAGGTCCTCAAGTGTGGCCCTTTGACTGAATCCAAACTTCACAGAACAACTCCCCTTCATAAAAGGATTTGTTCTATAAAACTTGGACTCACTCAAAAGGCCATACTCAAGGACCAAGAAGGCCACATGTGGCCTTGAGGCCTCAGTTTCTCACCCTGGACTAGAATTATGTCTATCTGCTCCTTTAAATATTGGTAGTCTAGATTCCTTATTGTTTCAAAATAAAAAGCTGCTTTTCTGATCACTTTTAAGGTATGTGGAAGGATATCTCAAGATTAACCCACCAACCTTCCACTAATACATAAAAGACCATCACATAATTAATGGCAAGGAAACCCATTTATCCAAGTGAACAAGAAAAAGAAATTGGAGAAGTTATACAGATTAGAATATGCCAGGAAATACAGAAGAGTCAATGAACATTTTGTTGTTTTGTTTCAGTCATGTCCAACTCTTCATGACCCAATTTTGGGGTTTTCTTGGCAAAGATACTGGAGCAGTTTGCCATTTCCTCCTCTGGCTCATTTTACATCTGAGGAACTGAGGCAAACAAGGTTAAGTGACTTGCCCAAGGTCACATAGCTAGTCAGTATCTGAGGTTAGATTGAAAATCAGGTCCTCCTCACTCCAAGGACCATACTCTATCTACTGGGCTACCTAGCTGCCCTGAATGAACTCTTTAGATAGGAGTGAGATGATATCTCCAATCAACTTAGAGACCCCAACCTTATCCAAATGGATATTCCCTGAAATCTCTAGGGAACATGTTGGAAATCAGCAATATGTTGAGGAACCAGCCTCTCCTACATCTCTGCAAGTGAGCCTTCCACTTTATCTTCGTTGGAGTCAGTCCTGAAGAGAGTCTGGAAATGCATCTCAAAGAAGGAATAAAGAATGGTTTTCCTCATTAAAGCTCTTGTTCCACTTCCACTCTTCATAAAGCCACGTGACATTCGTTCCTCCTATTAGAAGAGTCTCCTGTAAATGTTCCAGCTTGGCTAAACATCTAAATAACTACCTTATAGTATTACTGTAAGAATCAAAGGCAGCTAGATGCAGTAGAGTGCCAGGCCTGGAGTCAGGAAGACTCATCTTCCTGAGTTCAAATATGACCCCAGGCGGTTACTAGCTGTATGATCCTGGGCAAACCACTTAACCCTATTTGTCTTGGTTCCTCATCTGCAAAATGATCTGGAGAATGAAATGGCAAGCCATTCCAGTATCTTTGTCAAGAAAACCCTGAACAGGGTCACGAAGAGCTGGACATGCCTGAAATGACTGAACAACCAGAAAGGATCAAATGCACTAAGTGGATGGGAAAGTGCATTAGAGAATATAAAGATCTATAAAATGCCGAATGTAAGTGCCATCTGGTTTCCTATGTAAGTGAAGTTATGGATTTTCAAATAACTACTTTCACGAAAAAGGATCTGGTCAAGTCACAGAATTTTTGTCTAAATGGAAAAAAAAAAAAAAACTTGGTCGCAGAATACAAACAAATAAGCCAATCAATGGAGACACTTATAAAAAATAGAATCAACCTAAATGGCACTAGTGTTGTACAGACAGGAAGTGAATAAATAATCAGCATGTGGTTTTCTTCATTTATTTTGGGGCCTTCATCATATTCATTGGACCGATAAAAGACAATTTCTTTTAAGAGTCTAACATTTAAATAAATGAAAGAAAAATTGAATTAAAAAAAGTACACAGATTGAATTTTTGCAAAGATTTTAGTTAAAAACCTTTTTAAGCATGAAAAACATATTTGTTCAATAAATCATAATATCACATATATCAAATTAGAAGGGAACTTAGAGGCCACCCAATATGAACGCTTCGTTTTAAACACAATGAAGTCAAGGCCCACAGATATTAAAGTCAGACAGGTAGCAAGCAATGGAACAAAAATTTGATCCGAGGTCCTCTGATTCCAGAGGCAGCAGGTTCCTGCACCCAACCCCACCTCCCTGACCCCCACCCTCCACCTGCATCATGTTGCCTCCAATCTTAGGGCCTTCATTATTTTTATTTAGTCAATATCCATTTATATTATCTCTTTAATTAAAATATTACTTCAATTTTATGCTAGCCAATGTCAGCACTCTCCTGGTAGTCTTCTCTTGCAAACTTTTGTACATTCAGGTTGATAGGTATTTCTTTTCTGGAATGGTTCCCATAAGAAGGCAGCTCTGGCAGTCTGCCTGGTTGGAGGTGGCATTGGCTGATGTTTAAAAGACTGCTCACAGCATAATGATTTCCTTAAACTATGAATTTATTAACTTAATTTTCTGCATAGTTTAACATTTTTGGAAAACAGAAGATTTGTGTCAGGTTGAAAACGCTTTGTCAACTGGGAAATTACCCCTTTCATAGGTAAAGTAAGACAACAATTTCACCTCGGTGGGCATACATCCAGTTATTATCCTCTCTGCATAAAAAATAATTGATCACAACAAGGATTATGTGTGATTTCATCTATGCCAGGCCTAAGCAGGAGCATCACTGTCAATCCAGCTTGCTTTTTTTGCTGATCACATTCAGAAAATAGCTCTAGCATGGGCTGACATATTTGCAGAAACAAAGAGAAATAATGATATTTTAAAAGTTCTTTTAAAGATTCAAAAACAATCAATCAATCAACCTTTAGAAAGTAGAGCCAAAGCAAAGCAAAGGGGAATCACAAGGAATATGTTGAAATATAAGCAGGGGAGGCTTAGGAAGGTTTTGTCCTTTCAAGTCATGGGATATTAGCGGGAGTCAATGCACACTAACTGCTGCCATTGCAACAGTAAATTATGGCAAAAATCACTCATTATTTTGGGATGCCAAAGGCACCCTATAGAATGCCGTAAAAAGAACTTTTGGTTGCTTAAAATAATGACACATCATTTTCTAAGATCATAGCCAATTCATTTGATGGTGGATACTTATCTAGCAACCTTAAGCTCCAGGAAGCAAATGAAAAAGCTCTCCAAGCACCTAAATCAGATGTTCAAAAGCCTAAGTAATGATTCACATGCTTTACTAAGTAAGTTTGTTTTCTAAGGAAAGCATGTTAGTCAACCTACCCACCCACTCCCAACCTCAGTCTAAGGTAAAACTATCTACTATTTTGTACAAATTTTATAAAGGTTATTGTTACTTTTCTTAAAAAAAAAAATACCACAGTCAAAGAATACACATGTAACCCTTTCCCACTGAATCTTCCCTTGTAATCAAAAGTTAAGCAACAAAACGACACCATCTGATTGCTTCCACAATTCCATACCCATTTACCAAGAAGAGGGAAAAGAATTTTTATTATCTGTACTCTGAGACCAAGACTGATCATCGCACTCAGTCTTTTGGATACCTTTTAAGGTTGTTTTCATTTACATTATTGTAGTCACTTTACATATTGTTCTCTTGGTTTTACTTCATTCTACATAAAGAATTTGGAATTTTCCCTTTTTTCTCTGAATTCTTAATTTCTTGCTTTTTTTTAAAATTAAGATTTTTAATTTTTAGTTTACAACACTAAGTTCTGCATGTTTTTGTGTTCCAGATTTTCTTTCCCTCCCTCACCTCCCCCTTCCCCCACAAGACAGCCTGGAATCTGATATATCTTCCACATATACCTTCGCAATAAACTTACTTACACAATAGTCAAGGTGTAAAGAAGAATTATGACCAATGGAATGAATCATGAGAAAGAAGAAATAAAACTATTTCTTGCTTCTTAAAGGGCAATAGGATACTATTGTGCTTCTATGCTAGCTTCTTTAGCCATCCCCTAATCAAATGGATTGTATTTTGTTTCTAGTTTTTGCTATCACTGGAAAGTGTTGCCAATAATATTTTGGCATTTATATGATCTTTGTCTCTATCTCTCTTTCTCTTTCTCCTCTCTTCTTGGGATATAGGCCACATAAAGATCATGAAACCAAATGGTATGAACAGTTTAGTGAATTTGCTTGCACAAATTGTTTGCCAGAATTATTAGACCAATTCAACTGCACCCCTCTCTGTGTATTAGTCAGTCAGTCAACAAGCATGTATTGATCACCTCCATATACTAGGGACTTTGTTAAGAACTGGTTATTCCAAGAAAAGCAATAGACAGTCCTTGTTCTCAAAGAGCTTGTTTTCCCACAGCCTACCCTACCCTACCCCACCCCCAAAAGTAACTAACTCTATCTTTTATCAGGTTAGACACAATCTTTAACAAATTTGCTCGTCTTGTCCCCCAGCTCACAGCAGATTGGACATAATTAATTTGAAGGAGGTGCTGCTGGAGGCAATAACAGAGAGGACAATAAGGAGTGCCCCCTAACAGTCTAACAAGAGAAAAGAAAGAAAAATTATATGAAGCACACAGAAATACACAAAAGGTATAGCGATCTGGGACCATGTAGTGTAGGAGTGTACAGTCCTAAACATTTCAGTAGTGCCTAGCAGAACCATTGTATGATGTGAATGAATGTTGAAACTCCATCACTCAATATTGGCTTCGAAGGAGGTATCCAGTAGAGTGTCCTAGTTATATGAAGTTGATCTCTTTCAGCAATATAAACTTTTAGACATTTTAACTATTATTATTGTAACCCTTCAAAAATGCATTGCAAATTTCTCTATATTCTTGAGTATACTGCATATGATTGATAAAGACTAAATCTTGCTACTTCCATTCAGAGATAAAAAAAAAAGGATTTTTTTTTCATTTTAGGTATATTAACATGACAAAGAGAATAGCACTGTTGCTTGGGGTGAAGGAGAAAATACAATTCATGAGAAAGAGAAGGAAAAGTTACTCAATCGTTATTTTGTTTCTGGTTTCCCCGTAAAGGAGAATAATTTGGGTGTGAAAAGGAACGGAGCAAAAATGGCAAATAAGGAGTTAATAATCTTGAAAGGACATAATAAGAGAGGAACTAGTTGATCTTGATGAGTTGTCACCTGGACCCATAATGGTGCCTTGAGTACTGAAAGATCTAACAGATCTGATTACTAAGTCATGGTTAACAGTTTTTGAAATGTCACAGGAAACGGGTGACACACTACAGGATTGGAGAAGGTCAAATGTGGTCATTATTTAAAAAAAAAAAGAAAAAGGAAGAGAATGGAGCCTGAAAACCAAGAGGCAGTGATCTTGATTTTATTCCTAGCAAAATACTAGAATGGATTTTCAAATAGAAAGTTATTGTATTAACTGCTATCCTTAATGCTTAATTTACAGAGTGCCACTCCGTGTATTTTAGCTTGGTGGATATGTATTAGCAGTTTTCCTTCTTTTTGATAAGATTTGCAAGACTTGACAAGCTTATTGCCTTTTGTTGAATTTATGCACATTTTTTAAAAAGTATACTTTAAATACTAGACCTTGTTAGATATACTCAGTGCCAAGCAGGGAGAATGGAAGAGGGTAAAGTAGCATTTTATATTAAAAATCACAGATTCATGTATGTAAATCTAGGAAGTAGAGGTGGGGGAAACACAGCAGAGAGCATTTATATGAGGATCAATGGAGGCAGAAACATAAACGATATTGGTATTCATTTGTCAGGTATTGAACTAAAGAGGTATGTTCTTTTATTTTGACATATAGCACTAATATTGTTTTAGGGAATACAATTTTAACAGGATTTGTAAGGAAATGTCCATTGATTTATAATAAAATTTTTACCTATGCACATGTACATACATAACCCATACATATGTATATAAACAGCTATCTTCTAATTATCTCTCTCTCTCTCTCTCTCTCTCTCTCTCTCTCTCTCTCTCTCTCCCCCTCTCTCTCTTTCTCTCTCCAATCAATCTATAGCATTGACCTAGTAGAGCAAAATTTAGCTTTAAAGAATTCCCTACAACACTTGGTGGGCAGTTTTCTTGTTTTATTTTTTGCATAATGGCATTCCTATTTTTTTGATTTGTCATGTTCTTCTGGAAGGCCTGTGAGCTTTAAGTTGTCTCCACTCGTACTGTCTTTGAGATCAATATGTTTTGCTTGTATGGACAACTTTTTTCTTCTTTTTTAATGGTATTTCTTTTTGCTTCTCTTCTTTTGGATTGTCCTTCATTCCTGTGTATTGTGTTCCCAACCATTTGTCCTCTCTTCTGTTTCTTTGGTGAGATTTACCATTGTGGATTTAAATTTTTTCTAGTCTGCCAATTATTTCTGTTGTATAGGCCATAAATTCTGCTGTCCAATTCTTATTTCTCCTTTAAACTACTCAAGGACAATGTGCTGTAGTTCAATTCTCTCCTCAAAATCCATAGGGTCCTTTGCCTCATCAGGTATTGAATCATTTCCCTTTGTTTTTCATCTATTCATAGACCCATGAACTGGTTTATTAGACCTGAAAGCTATATTCCTTCCTGCTGTTTGTGTCTATCTGCTTATATTCAAAGTTTTTGAGTTTTGTTTTGTTTTTTCCTTCTAAGATTTTTGGTAATTTCAATCTTTTTTTCCCCTCTTATTTTCCCCTATAGCTCACTTTCTGACTCCTGACCTTCTGCTAGTTGTTTCCCTGGAGGATGAATCTTAAAGTGTCTCAGCTTCTGCTATTTGAAGTTTGTATGGAGCAAGAGAAGTTTGTGTGGATGTGGGAGGAGGGGTTGAGCTTTTTCACAGGTTTAGACATGTGTTCTGCTCTTTTCCTTCTGCTCCTCTGCTCTCCTGCCCTGGTCTTGAATATCATAGACAGAGCAAATATGTGTGATCTGGACTTTGGTGTCCTAGACAATGGCGACAAAATCTGAGAGGTCATGGCAGTTAAAGAAAATGTCTAGTTCTCTATCTCGTTGGTCACACAAATAAGTATTTTTGAAAGGAGGAAATATAAACTATCAGTTATCATATGAAAAATGCTCTAAATCCCAAAGAATTCATAGAAAATGGAAATGATCTGTGGGGCAAATATATTTGTAACAGCTCTTTCTGTGGTAGCTAAAGATTAAAAATCAAGTGTCATAGTCATGGAGCAGTGTGATCCTATTGCAGTGTGGCTAGACAAAATGTGGGCATATGAATGTAATAGAACATTATTGTGTCACAATAATGAAATAGATCATTTCAAAGGAATGTGGGAAGGTCTTTATGAAATGATTCAGAGTAAAGTGAGCAGAACTAAGAGAACAATTTATACAATAATATCATTATAGAAAAAAAAAAACAGCTTTGAAAGACTTAAGAATACGGATCAATGCAATGATAAACCATGAGTCCAAAAGATGAAACATGTCAGTCACCTCCTGAGAAAGAAGTGATGAACTTGAAATGTAAAAAGAGGCATGCATTTTCACATATGACTAAGATGGGAATTGGTTTGCTGGAATGTGTAGCTATGTTTTGAGGAATTTGTTTTTCTTTTTTCTTTTCCCTTGCTCAATGGGGTCAGGGTAGTGCTCTAGGGGGATAAATTAATAAAAATACTTGTTATTTGAAAAAGTAATAAGCTATTTAAAAAAGAAAATATAGCACTTTCTGGTTACATTATTATATTGTCATATTGTTTAAAAGTTCATAAGTACTTACTATGTTCATGACACTGTGTTATGTACCAAATATATAGAAATAAAATAAGACCTAGTCCCTCACTTCAAGGGGTTAACAATCAAGTATCAAACATAAACATATTAAATATTGATTCCTCAGAGACATTGACTGTTAGAACATAAACTTCTTGAAAGGACGTATTGTTTCATTTTTTTTTGGATCCATAGCATAGTGTATAGCACAAAATAGGTACTTAATAAATACTTCTTGATTCAGATATTGTGCATATAATATGTGTGGCCTTTGTATAACTATCCACATTTTAAAAATTAGGTATAATGTCAAATGGAAACAATGCTTTTACATTCTACTTTCCCCAGCTTAGAAGTTTTATGTCATGGATTCAAACAGGAATGACCCCAAATGCCAAGGATTTCCCCCTGTCATGGAGTATAACTTAGAATCTGTTGATAGTCAATGTGGCTGAAAAGGGAACAGCTGAGGTCTCAGCAGGATCTAATCCTTGGGGCTATCTAAATTCTGAAGCTTCATTAGGAAGACATTTCTTTAGCTTTAAAGGCAATCTGCTTTGCAGTTCTCAAAGTTATTATTAGTAAGTTTGTATTTTATGGGAGTGATTGAAGATCTGAATGTTGGAAAATATATGCCTACCTTTGCGATTTTGAATTTGTATATTTTTTTGTTCTTTGATCAGATGTGTGCTATGTATGTTGGCATTTTAATGCTATATTTAAAAGCTAGTCTGGAATGTGACATGAATAGAATGGAAACATTTTTGTTAACGAAATTTCTTTGAATAAAATATAAGATAATTTCAAATAAAGTCACTTAACAAATGGTTCATATGCTAGAAAGGAAAGGCAGACTAGTGTGGTAGATAAGAATATTAGATTTGGATTAAAGTAAACTTGGATTTAAATCCTGCCTTTGACACTCACTGTGTGATAATTGGTAAGTCTCTGACCATCAGTATTCTTATCTATAAAATGGGGATAATAACACCTATGGTACTTATTTCACATGATTATTTTCAGGCTTTGAAAACTCTAAAGAGTTTCAAGGTTGCCCAAAATCTTAGTGTAGTGTATATATACTAGTTAACTTGATGAAGTAAGGCAAGCAGATCCACCACCAGTGTGGCATCTCTACAATGTTAGAATCAGATAAAAAGGAAAAAGCTATGATCTCCAAAGTAACTATATTTTTATGGAAAGCATTATTAGAACCAGATATATTTGCAGTGATACCACCTGGACACAATCTATTAATTACTGATTCATCGGTAGATATGAGACAGATGTGTGTGTGTGTGTGTGTGTGTGTGTGTGTGTGTGTGTGTGCATGTGTACACAGCCGTTCCAATTCAGTGACCGTATTGAAAAACAATTAACTAAATGCTAGTGGTCACAAAGCATATGGGCGGAAGCTAGGTCTTGATCATGTGACTTTCTCTGGCATATGAAGTAGTTGCTATATTAAAAGCCCATCTTCATTATGGTGATTAGTCTGTCTAAAAATCGGGTTTCAAATCCTTTTCCTACTTCAAGCAGTTTCATTCTGTGGGTGAATTTTTTCTCTTGCAGTGACTCCACTTCCTTTCAGACAGTAAACTTTGAAAGCAAGCTAAATCCACTTAGAATTCAACAATTCAATTTAATTCAACAAGCACTCATTAATTACCTACTGTGTTCCAGACACTGTGCTTCAGAGACAGACATTCTGGCTCGAGCACTAGACTTGGGGTCAGAAAGACCTGAGGTCTAATGCCACTTTACATGCTTCTTAGTCGTCTGACTCTGGGCAAGTCAACCATCAGTCTGTCAACAAACTTTCTGAATGCTTATTACACCATTGAACCCTCTCCGAGCTTCATTTTTTCTCATCTATAAAATAAGAATAGTAGTAGCTATCAGTAATATCAATGGAAAATACTTTGCAAACCTGAAAACATTCATGTATGTATGTATGTATGTAGATAAATGTGTGTATATTTATCTATATAAATGTAAATGTGTGTATATATGTATATACACATATACATATATATACTTCTAAATCTATAGATAGATAGATAGATAGATAGATAGATAGATAGATAGATAGATAGATAGATATTCTCCCCATCCCCAGCCTAATTTCCCTGCAATAGTTCTGAATTATATAGATATAGAAACACTTCAAAGTCAGATTATAGCAGCTAGGTGGCATAGTAGATAAAATGCTAGGCCTGGAGTCAGGAAGACCTGAGTTCAAATCTAGCCTCAGACACTTGACAGGTAGCTGTGTGACCCTGAGCAAGTCACTTAACCTCTGTTTGACTCAGTTTTCCCAACTGTAAAATGGCGATAATAACAGTACCTATCTTACAAGGTTATTGGGAGGATCAAATGAGATAATATTTGTAAAGCATTTAACATAACTCCACAGAGTAAGTACTATGTAAATGCTTAGTCTCTTCACCTCTTATTGAAAAATAAACAAATAAAGAATAATATTTGCCTATTTTTTTTCTTGCCTAGTAGTCTATTACTTGTATGTTGTTTCTGATGTCAGCATAGTATGGTAGAAAGACTATCTGTTAAGTCAGAGGGACTCAGGTCAAATCCCCACTCTTAGGAATAGAATATGTGTGACTTTGGGCAAACCATTCAACTTCCTTGGGCATCCATTTCCTCATCTGTAAAATGAACAGGGAAAGGTTGGACTAGAGATCCTTGGAGTTTTCCTCCAGCTATAGTCCTACGATTCTGTGTTTTTAGTGGAACAAGGTGAGGTGGCATAGGAAGCCTTATGTCCCATAGGACTTTGGGACATAGGGAATTGTGATGCCTTTCTATTAGCTGTTAGCATGGAAGGCATCTGGGTCTTCAGACTTTTTCTGTTTCTTTTTAACTAGTGACTGTATTTTCAGACCTTAGGCAGGAATATCTCATGGTGTTGAGGGCTTGGGAGAAATGAGGTCCAGGAACCCAAGACTGGGGTTCCCAGATGGAGTAATTGAGGGGGAGTACCCCTCAAGGACCTGAGTACTGCAGAAGGTCAGGGCCATCTGGAATGAATTCATGGACTCAAACATTCTTTAAGTCAAAGTGCCAAAGATTTATTTTGCTTTTCAGTGGGCAAGAGCTCTTAGGGAACCTGCAACCTTACAGGGGTGCAGTTAATATTTATGTAGGATATTTTGGAGTGAAACATGTGCCAAATATGTTAACTAGTTGTTTTGGGTAGGATTAGGGAGTGGTTAAGTGGTGGTCAGTTCTTAAAGGAACATGCACTTTTTGTATCTCCTTCACAGGTATCTTACCCAGAGTTCACTGGGAAATAGCCCAAGGTGGGGGATACATGGAGGTGTGGTTTTAGGCCTGAAACATCATGAAGTCAACCAACCATCAGGGCCAACTACAAATATTCAGGCTGTTTCCATCAATGTCTTGTTAGACAAAATGAATGTAAGGGAGTATACATATGTCTGGGTCTAGCATGCACATGATAGGCCAGTGAGTAGTAAATATCTCTATGACCCAGTACGCAGCCAGTTCAGCATGTACATAACTGGTCCAACTAATAAATTCTATAGGTGCAGCTGTCCATTATAACAGGAAGAAAGATAAATGTTTTGCTAGGGTATACTGTCCTGCCTTGCTAGAGAGAAACTGCTAGGGACAGTGTTTTGAGGCTAGGGAGAGATGCAATTTTGAAACTGGATGTGATTTTGGAACTGGGGTCCAAGCACAGGCACCCAAGCACCCAAGAACTCCATCGATGGGACAAAAATAACATCTCCACATTCAACTTAACGTAGTGTTGTTTTGTCAAATGTGCTGTTTGGTTATTGTTCAGTAATCATTTCCTAGAACTAAGTGAGAAGGCACAGGGATAATATGTTAGAAGATTTGTCCATTGTCACCTCTATCACATGAGGGAAGGGCTATGATCACTGAATGTTTCTGAAAGGAATCCACTAAAAATTACATATAATGAAGTTTACATGGTCATATGTGGCAGTCTGTTAAGCTGGAATAAACACAATTTAAAGACAAAATATTTCCTCATTTTGGAGTATACTTTCAGAGTAAAAGGTAGAAAGAAACTTACAGATAAAAAATAGAAGGAAACAGAGATAATCTAGTCTGACTCCCACATTTTACAGAAGAAACCGAGATCCAAAGAAATCAAGTAATTTTCTAAAGGCCACAAAGGGCAAGAAAGACAGAATGGGGACTTGAATTCAGTGCCTCCGATTCTGAATTCAGTATTCCATCTGCTACTCTAAGGCTGGAATCTAGCTAAAGTTTCTTTTCATGAAGAAATTGTACCCAAAATAAAATTTTGTACACCATTGGCATCAGGGCTTGATGAAGCATTTGTATGTTCCAATTAAGTTTTGAAGATTGTTCCTGGATTGTTGTTGTTCATCCTTTGTTTTTGAAGAAGACCAGTGGCATCATAAGTGATGTACTGACTTGTGTTTGAATTTGATTTAAGCGAGGCAGAGTTGCACAAAGTCACCAGCCTCACTCTCTCTTCCTGAGTCAACATAGTCTGGTGGTAAGACAAAAGTCAAGATGACTGGTAATGGCCCGGGATATAGCGGATGACCTTGGTGTCCTTGATGTTTGACCAAGCTCTGTGTGCTCCACAGCACCTGCTTCAGTCACCTTCATGGCCTTTGAAACAAATCATTTTAAATTGCCCATTCCACCAGGGGAAGTCTTCATGGTCTTGGAGTGGATATACCCCTAACTCATGAAAAAGTCTGAGGCTTGCTGATTACCCCCATCTTCTGAGATGGTTTTACTGAGGTGTGGCTGCTGTGCATGCTACAGCTTCTTGGAGCCACAGGTGGGAGTTGGGTGAAGGTAGACACCAAAGATGGATGAGAAGCCCTGAAAAGGTATCAGCAAGCCCTCACACCAGAGGTCCTACTCCTCCCTTAACACCCCATATAGCAGGAGTGTTTCCTGGTATTTGAAACTGACCCCCCCCCTTTTTTGGTTCTATCAGAAATTCGCATGCAATACAGGGCTACTATGTGCCAGGGGGTATATGGAGTGTTTAGGGAGTGCTTAGAGCTTGGTCAGACATCGAAGATACCAAGGTCATCCACTGCATCCTAGGCCATTACTAGTCATCTTGACTTTTGTCTTACCACTGGACTTTGATGACTCTGGAAGGGAGAGTGAGGGTAACAACTTTGTGCAACTCTGCCTCACTTAAATCCAATTCATGATTGTCAAGATATCATTTGTAATGTCATTGGTCCTCTTCGAAAATGAAGGACAAACCACAACTACCATGTGTCAGGCACTCTGTTAAGTGCTGGTGATTCAAATACAAAAATTAACAGTTCTTGAAAGGAGCTTCATTCTAGTGTGGTGGGGAGGGCTAAAAGGAGGGGTGGATGTATATTCCCAGATAGGCAAATTGAAAATACAACATATAAAGAGTAAATAGAAAGTAGTTTGTGAGGGAGTGGCATATGAGTGTATGTGTGTAAACGGGACAAAAAAAGTAACTTTAAGTTGTTAAATGTATCCTGGGGACAAAGCAATAAGAGCCTTGGGAGTTCATTAAGGGAAGAGATTCATGTGGACCTGAATAATTATGGAAAGTCTCTTGGATAAAGTGAAACGGCATGTGATTCTTGGAGGATAGGTAGGATTTGGATGAGAGATTAAGATAGGGAGTGACATTTTTAGGCTGGGAAATAGCATGAGCAGAGGTGAGAATGAACAGGGTTTATTTAAGGAACAGCAAAGAGACTCTACCAACTTATATTTTGTAGTTGGGCATTTGTTAAGTGGTCCTTATTTGAAAAAATTTGATCTTCTTCAGTAATGTCAGTAAGTACATTTGAAGAAAAAAAATCAGGCCTTGGCTTAAAGCAAAATATTAGATAAGCAATTGAAACTCATTTTCTCATGACATTAAGTTATAACCAGTAATGTGAGGAGAAAATAATTGTGCCTCCTAATAGGATTATTGTCCATTCACTGCTGAGTCTTCTAAAATTTTCATATTTATTTCTTTATTTAGTTCACATTTCTCTAATTAAATAGTATGACAAATGTGTATATATATATATATACACACACATATATGTTACACTATTTAAATAGTGTATGTATGTGACTAGCTGACTATATGTTAAACAAATATGAACATATGTTTATATCTATATGTATATATAATTAATTAGAAATTAAGAAAATAAATTGATGAAATAAAAATTAACAAAATAAAAGTAATAAAAATTAAATACACAACATAAGAATGCTTGCTGACATTTTCTATATCACTTAATTTGTCATTATTATGCATCAACATTATTTATATTTCTTTAGATCATAACATGTGGTCAAAATCATCACTTTTGCCTAGCTACAGAATCACACTGCACCCAGATCCCCTTTGAGGGCTGGTGGTCAGTCAATAGGCACTTAAATACCTTCCACGAACTAGGGTTGTACTGGTTGTTAAGGATACAAAGAACAAAAATGAAACAGTTCCTGCTCTCCAAATGCTTACATTCTGCTAGAGAAGGCAACATGTACATGTATGCATATATAAAAGATATATAAACATTAAATTCAAAATAAATATAATATTGCTAGGAAATGAGGACACTAGAAGTTGGTGGGTGTCTGGAATGGTTTAGGGAAGAATATAGGACTCCAGCAGTGTCTTGAAAGAAGTGAGGAATTCTATGAGGCAGAGGTGAGGAAGGAGGCCATTGCAAGAAGGGGTGTGGCTAGTGGAAAGGCACACAAATAAATCAACCAATAAACACCTATCTTTGTTGTCTGACCTTAGCTCTGGAAGAGCACCAATGATATCAGGAGGGGGATGTCTTTGACTTGCAAGTGAAATAGATTTAAGGGAAGCAAGACTGTGCAAGTCACCAGCCTCACTCTCTTCTCCAGAGTCATCAGAGGCCATTGGCAAGACATAGGTCAGGACAACTGGTGATTGCCCCAGATACAGTAGGAGACCCTGGCGTTTTAAAGCCAAGGTCTTTCCCAGCTTTCAGTTTGTCTGAGGTAACACCCTCTAGGTGATTATAAGAACTGAGGCAAAAGATGGCCTAGTTTGACTTCATGAAAGAATTAATCTGGGAGAGGGGGACCCTCAGAATTTCTGCACTGTACTAAGTGCTAAGGGTACAAAAAAGAGGTAAAAGAAAGTTCTTGCCTTCAGGGTACTTGCAATTTAAAGATAAAGATAATAGAGAACCTCTGGAGTTCACTAAATAATGGACTAAGATCCTCACATATGGGCTTAAAGAAAATCATTTTGACAATTAGGTGGAAGGTGAACTGGAGAAAGGAGAGACTTGAGGAGGGGGACCAACATTCTATAATTCTATTATGCAATATATTCCCAACAAATACTGCTTGGAGTATACCTTATGCATAAAATGCTGCGAAATGCCACTAATAAAATGCTATTTCTAAGTTAGGCATTCTGATTTTAAAAAGGTACAGAACATATTTACATAAGCTTAAGTTTATACATAACTGCCCTCACAATGTGAGACACTGTTCCAATTTTACAGTTGAGAAGAATGAGACCAGTAGAGGTTATGTGACTTGGAAGAATGAAATCACAGACTATAAATTTGAAGGGACTATTTAAGTCACCAAGTCTAAGCCATAACTGACCAAGGGTCCTTCTTTATAATACTGGAAACAAGGGGGCAGGGTTACCTGGACTCCTCTCATAGGCTTCCTTGGTATGTACACACACATACACACACACACACACACACACACACACACACACACACACACACTTCTAGCATTAAAAATACTTTGCAAGAAGGCTTGCTGACATTTTCTTTATCACTTAATCTGTCATTGTTATAAGTTAATATTAATCATATTTCTTTAGATCATTACATGTGGTCACAATCACTATTACCTTTGCATAGTTACAAAGCCATGCTGC
>CM053623.1:378749045-378771803 GCA_028646595.1 Phalanger gymnotis | reverse complement strand
GTGCTAGGGCTTATTCTGCCCAGCTCCTGGTCTTGTTGGTCCTACCGCCGCTGGCGCTGGGCTCTGTTCCCCTCCACTCCGTGTGTGATAGATCTCATCCAGTGACCATCCAGGCTGTCCTGGGCTGAATCCTTGCTTCCCTCTGCTATTTTGTGGGTTCTGCAGTTTTAGAATTTGTTCAGAGCCATTTTTTTACAGGTTTTTGGAGGGACCTGGCAGGGAGCTCACGTAAGTCCCTGCTTTCCAGCTGCCATCTTGGCTCTGCCCCTCACATATGATCTTAATAATGCCCTATACTCCATCTCTCTCTCTGTCTCTCTCTCTCTGTCTCTCTCTCTCTCTCTCTCTTTCATATACATACACATAAATCATCCTTAGAAACATTCTTGTTGACACTATGCATCTTTAATTGCCTTGGGTGCAGTCTCTTGTGTCCCATGACTTCACAGAGTCTCAAAATTGCAGAACTGGAAAGCCATTCAGTCCAACCTATATCTGAAAAAATAATTTCCCGTATGTATATATCAATTAGTGGCAACAATCTTTTCCGGAAGACCTTGAAGAAGGTGAAGAAGGCTACTCATTTTACTTTGAAATCACTCTATTTGTTAAAAAAATTTTGTTTTTCCTTCCTTAATTCAAGCTTAAATTTGCCAATTTGTAGTTTCCATTCATTGCTCCTAGTTCTACCTTTTAAAACTAAATAGATTAAATCGACTTCTTCCGTGTGATAACCTTTATATATTTAAGATAGTTACCATATCCCCTTTAGTCTTCTCCAGGCTAAACATCTGCATGTCCTAATGTCTGGGTACTGGTTTTGGAAATCCGCTTGGACTGTCCTTGAATCTTCCCACTTGATCTGGCTTTCACCTGAGGCATCCCAGTAAGCCTGTCAACTGGCGTTTCATTGTCTCTGGCTTTCTCCTGAAGCATCTAACCATCCCAGTCAACTGCCTTTCACTGTCTGCTCCTGGTCCCACCCTAGACCACCGCTCCTAGATCCTATGTAGACCCCAATCTCTTTTGGCCACATGGTCCAGGTCTCTGGTGTTCCAGGCCCTTCTCTGTTACTTCACAGTCACCCCAGTCTATTGGCTATTCCCATCAAGATCCTCCCTACACCTCTTCTCCAGTCACTCCGGTACTACTTGGCTGCTCCTAGATCCCTCCCACAGCCTTTCTATATATAAGATCCATCTTATTTCCATAAAAGTGCTCAGATTCAGTCCAGGTCCCTTGCTAATACAAGTATCACAAATGCTCAGATTCCTTAAGAGTCTAGCCAACGCTGAGATTCCTTAAGAGTCTGGCCGATATGGAAGATTTTTTAAAACCATGCCCACATATTGGTGTTTTAATAAATTTTGTTTTTCTTTGCCTGAAAGAAGGCTTGGGTCAAATTCATTCAGTCAGGACCTTCATGTTGCTATTTCAGGGTCCCAGCAACCCTAAACCTTAACACTTCCAGTTTTCCTTATGTAATATGAACCCCATGTGCCCTAACTTCTGGTTACCCCCTTCTGAACACTCTCCAGCTTGTCAAAGTCCTTCCAAAGTATGGCACTGATAACTGAACAAAATACTTTAGAGTTGTCTGACCGGGGAAGAGCAGAGTGAGACTATCACTTGTCTAATCTTAGTCATTTTGTCTCTCTTGATGCAACCTAAGACAGTGTTAGATTTTTTTGGTGCCATGTTTCATTCTTGATTTATTTAGAGTTTGCAGACCACTAAAACTGAGATTTTTTTTTTTTGGTGAACTATTTTCTAACTATGCCAACTCATCTTTAATTTGTGGTACTGGCTTTTGGAACTCAAGTTCAAACAACATCTTCTACTAAGTTTTATTTTCTTGAATTCTGCTTTTTTTTTTTTCCTTTCAAAGTATTTTGTATCCTGGTGGGCAGCCAACATATTTAGCATGCATTAAAGCTTTATGTTAACAGCCAATGAAAAAGATGCTCTCTGTGATTTTATCCAAGTAATTAATAAAAAATATAAAGGCAAGCACAGATGCCTTTATAGTCCTATAGAATATTACTGTTCAGGAGATGGTCTTTTCCCAGTAATAAACTGAGGTTTCTGAAAACCCTGGGATTCTCCCAAATGTTGAGAAATTCTCCAGTGAACACAATAATCTTTGGACTGGGTGATTTGATGAATTTCCCGGTTGCTCTTTGGAATAAGTGCATTACTTTTAAAATTGTTTTAAAGAAGAAAATAAGAGTAATAATATTGAAATTAATCAACTAATTTAAAGTTAACAAAACAGAAAACATTCTTTAACAATGGCTTTCTTTTTAAAATTTGAAATTTAGTGGAAGATTGGCTAATAAGAACAAAATGGTGAAATATGAGAAGACAGTTCCCTCTTTTATTTCCAAGAATAAGAGAAAAGAGGGTGTCAGTGTAATCAATCAATCAATCTTTATTGAGTGCCTATTATATGCCAGACACTATGCCAAACACAGGGGATACAAAAACAGGCAAAAGATAGCCCTTGCCCCTAAGGAGTTTACAATCTAATAGAGTAGATCGGGGGGAAAATATTACAGTTTATCAGCATTTATTGAGTACCTCCTGTGTGCAAAGCACTGTGAATGCAATAAAAGCACACTACCTAACAAAAATGAGCCTGTCTTCAAGGAGCAACCAGCCTACTAGAAGGATGGTTTCCACCAACTTTGGCCCATTTGTAAAATTCAGTCAGCCTCCCTTTTTTGACCAGCTATGAACTAAGAATTTTTTTTTTGCATTTTAAATAAAGTTTCATTGTATTAAAAATGGGAAAAAATCATTCTTAGCTTGAAAGCCATACAAAAATAGGCCAAGAGAGGATTTGAATAGTGGGGAAACGGACAGACAGAGACAGAGATAGAAAGACAGAAAGAGGCAGAGACAGAGACTGAAAGAGGCAGAGAGAGATACACAAGGTAATTAAAAGAAGGAAAGAACAAATAATTTGGGGGAATATGGAGATATTTCATGTAGGAGGTAGCACCAGAGCTAAGCTTTACAGGGAAAGAAGGACACTGAAATTCAGTTATTTTAATTGTGGCACTTATAAAAGTAATGGTATAATAGCATTTCTGACCCTTCCACAACTATTATAACAGGTTTTTCAAGCTGATCTGATTGCCTGGGATTCAGTTACAGCATGCTTATAACTTGACACCATAGACCAAAATGGGTACTTGGAATCACGAGGCTCACAGGTATTACAGTCTTCTTATATGAGGCAATAGGCCCATGTGGTTTTATGACATTTATTAAACCTTGGAGTTAGCTTAAAGTGAGTATGGCTGTGTTTTTGTTCCTTAAAAATCACAGACTCTGACTAATATGATGAATGGATGCTGCAAAATTGAGATCAGTTCAAAGAAACATAAAAAAAAATCTGAAATAAAATGATTTGGGATTTTGCCATGTGTCACTTTAGAACACCAACACTAAAATTGTGGCTTCAAACTAGTCTTCCGGCTGGAAGACAAATGATGTGAAAATTAATTATGAGGTATAGTCAAGCAGTGAAAAATAAGTGCAGATGATATTTTGAGCCTGTACAGTGTTAACATGTATGCTATGGTCAGAAGAAAGACAGTGCAAAAGAGACACACAGAATCATAAATGATTGTAATGCAACAGCTTGCACATTTGTAGTGGGTGAACTTGAAATTCACTTTCTATTTTATTTTCCACTTTAAATTTCCAAGGGTAATGCTTGCCTTCGAATTGGCTACTTTTTAAAGTATAAAAGTACTTCATCTTAAAAAAAAGTGCTTTCTGGTTGCCTGAAATAAGTAAGACTCATGCAATATTGCTCTCTGTGGGAGAATTTTTGTAGGAGCAAATATCAGGTTTCATGGAACTCAGAACAAACTGTTCCTTTGAGATACATGGACCAACTCACTTGGACCAATTTACCATTTGCCATTTTAAAAATGTTTCTTTGGAAAAGAACTAGAATTAAGTTTGTATGATAAAGATCTCACTTTTAGATACTTTCCCATAGGTCTTTGTTTTGTTTTGAAATAAAAAAAAAGGCTTTGTGAATATCTAAGAGAGGGGACATAAGTATGCTAATCTTTTAGTCAAATAACATTAGACTAACTTGAAAAAAAGATTTTATGTCTGTGTCCAGCAGTTACTCAGAATTTTTTTGTAAATGTGCTGTTTTAAGGCAAATGAAAATGTTAACTTCATTCAGATGAAGTGTGAAAGTAAATTTTCTTTAAATAAATCAGTTATAGGTGACCTCCAGTCATCTATAACTCCATGTCCAATGCAAAGGTCTCCAGAAACATGCCTTCTTGCCCTTTTAAAACTAGCCATCTGTTTCTTTGGAAGAAAGTAACAGCCTAATAACCCTTTGCTGACTTGGCTTTAAGGCTTAACTGAGACTTGCAGCTTCTAATCCAATTGGCAAACTCTCAAAAGCTGGAAGCCTCAGTTGTGAATGACCTATCCTACTCAAATGATGTTCTTCTGCCTAGTAGCTATGATGTTAGGGAGTCCGTTCTGGGGTGATTGTAATGAAGACAGTTTGAGAGTGCAAAGGACAAAGAGTTAGTGTTGGTTTGAGTAATTTGTGTAGAAGGAGAGGAATTGATACATGGTGATAGATCTATTAGATTGTGAGTTCCTCCAATAGATGGTAAGCTCCTTCAGGGCTCAGATTGTTTTTGCCTTTCATTATATCCCCAGTACTTTGCGTGGTTCGCATAGCAAGTGTTTAACAAATGTTTGTTGACTTGACTTGTAAGTGTAAGAGAGTGGGGAGTGTGCTTTCTAGTGCAGATCTCTGAAAATATTAAGATGGGACTAGAGGCATGGATCTCTGGAAAGATGGCCATGTAGAGGGCACTGTACCTATTAGAAGACTATTTTGGACTTTGTGTCATGAGACTGCATGTACACTAGTGTCAATCCCCATGGAGCATTTTATACATTTGGAGAACGTTGTGATTAGCCCTGTCAGAAGTGAGATATATGGAAGGCATAGTTCCAAGCCGCATAACATCCATGCTATAAAGTATATATGAATAGGAACATGGCAATAGTGGCACTGATGCAGAGGTAAAGAAAAACTTCTGAAAAACATATCTTTGCAGAAAGGCTGCAATGCCAGAGAATGTCTGTTGGGAATGAATGAATGAAAGAGCATGAATTAAGTACTTTGTGGTAGGCTCTTTATAAGCACTGGGGATACAAATATAAAAACTCAAGCACAAGTATGGTAGGTTGATTCATGGGTCAATCAATTGACATGGCATTTCCAAAATCAGTGGTACTATTGATTGGATCTTCTGCCCAGAGCAACAGATTGAAAAGAATCGTGGTGGCAGGGGGGTGGAGCAGGTGGAAGGGAGATCATGCAAGGACAGTGCAGATATCTAGATGGGATGTGTAACATAGACTGGTCTAGTCCAGGATAGGCCAGATATAGTAAGCTAGGTAAATTTGTACTCACTCAACTATCAACCAAGATAGGTCAGCACCAGGAAGGAAATTCCACAGGTGATTTACCTTGGAGGGGTCGGGGAATGGACCAATGAGAGCCTAGCTTTTAGAGCATGTACAGGGGACTTTGCCTGCTGCCAACCAATGTCCATATTTGGTGAGTTTGCTTTTCGAAGTGCATGATGATAGAGAATAGAGGGAGGGGGAAGGAACAAGCATTTATTAAGATCTTACTATGTGCTCTGCATTATGTTAAACCCTTTACAGATATTTTCTCATTCGATCTTCACAACAATACAATGAGGCAGGTACTATTATGATCTCCATTTTACAGTCGAGGAAACTGAGGCAGACAGAAATTAAGTGACTTTCCCAAGATCACACAGCTAGTACATGTCTAAGGCTGCAAGCGAACTCAGGTCTTCCTGACTTTAGGCCCAGTGTCCTATCCATTGTGCCACCTAACAGCCCAGGGAGAATATGGTTCTCCCCTTCAGAATGTGCTTCTATGATTATTTCCTTGTCAGAGTACTACATGGAGAAGAAAAGACTTTTAATTGGCTCATTAGTGTGTTTACAATAGGCACTAACTGACTAAATCAATTTGACCCTCCTGGTTGGGACCTTAGGAATTCCATGATTGGGTTCCATATGGCCCAGAACATATTGGTACCTACATTACTTTTGTCCTTATTGTGTCTACTTTTCTCCATTTTTAGGCAAAGGAAGGTTAGAGACAAAATGATCTTGTGAATCTGCAAGGTCAGAAGATCCATCAGTGTTTTTCCAACAGCCCTGAGGATCTGCTTGTTTGACTTAGTCCTATGATAAATCTACAAGTAGAACCGAGATGCCTTGTCTGCGTGGCAAGAGGGCAACTGCTACCCTTGGCTATATTGCACCCAGTGGTAAACCTGGTGATAGGAGGAATGTTGGTTGCAACCTCTTTGAGTTTGAATTCATTCTTCCCAGCTACTGAGGTTGGTACTGGGGAGAATGTATACCTGGATTGGGGTAGTCATGGTGGAAGATGTTTATGTACTTTGATTCTTGCTATATATTTTATAGTAAGTAAACCTTTGTAAAAGATAACTGTTGCTAATTGAATAAATTACTGGTGAGGTACAAACAATTGGTTTTGATGACATTGAGAAGATATCAGTTGTCTCTGGGTAATTCAAACTGGGGAGAACAAACCAGGATGGAAGCTTAAACTAATTCAATTGAAGAACCTCATTGCCCCTGAGGTCTACATGTAGAACCTTGAGGGGGAATTGTAGCCAGCTGCACTCTGGGACCTAGCCTGCTATTGTGCCTGTGGGTTGTGAGACAAAGTCTTATCTCATTACAATATCCCTCAGGAATATGGGCATGGTTTCTGGAGGTCTGGTTAATGTGATTCTCATGCCACTGAAGATCTTGTTTTTTTCTACTGTTTTCATTTTTCAAAGATCTTTGAGAAGGGCAAATTTACTAAGATGATGGAGTAAGAACATTCAATTCAATTCATCCCCCTAAGAAAATTCATATTATTCTAATGTCATGTGTATAAACCTGCCTCCTCCTATCCCCCAACTAGATTATGTAGTCCTTGTGCATTTATTATACATACTAGCATAATGCTAAGGACATAAAAGGTATTAAGTTAATACTGGGTAGCTGGAAGTTTGAAATAATATAATTTACTATGTTAGAGTAGATATGGCCTATGATAGCAGAAGAATCTTAGCAGTTATTTGCAAATGCCTAAGTGACCTTAATTACCAAATATATTAAAACAGAATTAATGAGAATCAGGATGAACAGAAAATCATCAACAAAATGCTTAAAACCTGAATAATTTGTTCATTTTGACCTATGTTTTCTATATATATGGACACAATGAGAGAGCAAAGAGTGAGAATTAATACAGATCCAGGGATTGTTGTTTTTTGAAATGATAAAACCATACTGTAAAAGTAGCCCTAGAGTACTTTGGAGAAAGTTGGCTACACTATTTTGAGAAATAGTCAGTTAAGTATCATCACTATGGTTCCCTAAGCTTAGACATTCAACTAAATCAATTTTGCTTAGGTCTCACTCACAATGAGATTGAGAAATTTCCTCCATTTTCAATATGAAGTTAAAGTTTAAAGTTTAAAAAAAGTTAAAGTTTAAAAAAATCAGTATCTAAACTGAAATATCAATTATTCTTCTCCCACCATTCTGAATAAAATAGTCAATCATTTTTATATTTCTGTCAATATCAGTTTAGGTTTTTCATCTCTCAGAAACATTCCTGTATGCTTAAGGCATTGCAACTTTTAAATCTTCTAGACTGGTGATTACCACTGAGTCCTGAGAAACAGTACTATAAAAGAATTCAATATTCAAGAAACGTTTGCTGTTGTTGTTCAATCATTTTAGTCATGCTTGAGTCTTTGTGAGCCCATTTGGGGTTTTCTTGGCAAAGATACTGGAGTGGTTTGCCATTTACTTCTCTAACTCATTTTAAAGATGAAGAAACTAAAGCAAACAGGGTTAAATGACTTGCCCAAGGTCACACAGCTAGTAAGTGTCTGAGACAGGACTTGAATGCAGGAAGATGAGTCTTCCTGACTCCAGACCCAGCAGTATATTCATTGCACCACCTAGCCCCCACTCATCTATGATTTCATCCATGTGGTTATTCCATCCAACAATGTGAATCACAACATATCCATGACTTAGTGTCCTGTGCAGTTCTTATTCATGGCATCCAAGTTTATATACTTCATAATTGGCCGAGGCATGACTCAAACTCAGATCTCTTGACTCTAAATCTGGTATTCTTCTCATGCTATCTTGCTAGCATTATAGTAACAATAGGAATAATGATGATGATTATGATGATAGTAATAGTAATAATATCATCGAACAATAATAGTAAACATTTATATAACCTGTTATTATTGCAAAATATCTTTACCTCTGTCATCTGGTTTATGCAATCCAAGATATTGTTGGGAATAAAAGACTGTAAGGTATAGTCCCTGCCTTCAAGATACCTAGAGATTTGGAGGGAAGTGAAAACATAATACCATGAATAATTAGGAAATGAAAGAGCATATGATAAAATGTCAAATTATTCATATGTATATATTGTTTGCCCATTTGAACATAAGCTCCTTGAAGATGAGCACTATATTGCTGTTGTCTTTATATCCCAAAAGTCAAGCAATATGCCAGTCACATGATAGGAATCTAATACATAGATTTCTTGATTGATTATCTAATAGAAAAAAAGAAAATTGTTAGAATCAAGTCTTGTAGACCAGTGTTATGTTTCTGATTGGCTTAGTAGGTAAGAGTAACAGGACACAGATGAAAGAATTTTGATTTGGAATCAAAGGACCTGGGTTTGAATCCGGATTCTGTCATGTGAGCATAGACCTTAGACAGTCTCAATCTCCCTGGATTTCTTCATATGTGAAATGGTAGCACAGTAGTTGGTCCCTTCCAGGTCTAAATCTTTGACCCTCTGATAATGGCCACAGATTTTTACTTTGTTTACTTAAAAATGTGTCAGAGGTCATTATTTAGTCTGTAGAGCAAAAATATTTATATAATAAACCAAAATGGGGTGATACCAAATGCAGAATTAACAGTTGGCAAAGTAATCTGTCTCCATTTTAAATTCCTTTGGAGAAAACATGTATGTATATATGTATATGTACATGTATACTTATATGTGTATATGTATATACACACATAGATACATACACATTTATACAGAGAGAGGGAGAGAAATGTATAGATACATATACATACTTAGAGACTGTTTTACTTTCCTATTGGTATCCCTGATGTTTTGCACATAGAGTACTTAATAAGCTTTTTCATTAATTCCTTCTTTCCATAAGTCAGTTCAATATAATGGAGAGAGAGCTGCTTTCCGGGTGTTAACAAAAGACTCCCAGGCCTATAAAGGGACCTGAAATGAAACAGTACGATCACAGATTACAAAGGCATTCATTGTCTGAGAAAAAGAACTTGTAAGAAGAATTTACAAGGGAACAGAAAGGTAGAGAGTTCTCAGCTGCTCAAAGGGAATGTGGGAAAAAGGTGAGATATTAATAGTTTCTAGAGGCTTTGAAGCAGGGAGTCGGGGTTAAGGGAAGGGGGACTTCTGTAGACACAACAAGCCAGGCAGCAGGATGTTTAGAAACTCCTGAGCAAGGTCTGGAATCTGCAGCTTCTGCTCAAGGTTGCCCTTGAACTAATCAAGGCTGGTTTTGTGCTTTCTGGCAGCTACAGGCATCTCCAAATTTGGCTGGAGTTTATTTGCAAAGGATCACTAGTATGTCAATCAACTCTGAGCCTCAGAAATCCTTCTAATGGCTGGTTGTTTTGTAATTCCATTGTCCTACTCCCCTGTGAAGAAGGGAAATTATAACATAGTGTAGTCATTATAGAGCCCATGTTAACAAGGGTCACAAAGACCTAGTTCCAAGTATTTCCTCTTTTGTACTATGTATGCGTATATGTATTTATATACACACATATACATACTCTCTTTATATGTATGCATGTGCATACATATTATACATATATATAAAATTTGCTTTCTTCAAAAGACTTTGAAGTGGGAAAATATATATTGATGCATACATATATACATACATTACATACATATACACATAATCACATATATGCATATATATGCAGATATATAAACAGATACATAGAACCTGTGTTATTGAACCCATGATTTCATCAGTTTTGAGAGCTCCTGGTGAGTACTTCCTTTACCACTGCAGATCAGAACCTTCTCTGCCACTTACAGTCTGAGATAGTTGGCTAGTATGCTGAGATGCTAAATGTCTTATCCACGGTTTTACAGACATAATTTGGAAGAGACAATAAATTCAAGTCAGGTCAAGTCAGCAAACATCAGTTAACCTCTTGCTATGTTCCAGGCACTAGGTTAAAGGCTAGGACTACAAAAAACTGAATTCATCTAAGAAATATACAGATATATGGCAAGTAATCATAGAGTGTAGGTGCTAGCATTAAGGGGAACTGGAATAAAGGCTCACTGAAGAAGGTTTACGCTGAGACTTGAAGGGAGCTGGAGAATCCAGGAGGCAGAATGAAGAGGGAGAGCATTCCAAGGATGAGGGGGCCAGATGAAGAAAATACTTGAAGATGAGAGATAGAGTGTTTTGTGTGGTGTAAAGTAAGGAGGCCAGTGTTACCTGGTCGCAAAGTATGTGGAGGGGAGTAAAGTGTAAGAAGACCAGAAAGATAGGAAGGGCTCAGCTTGTAGAGGGCATTAAAAGCAAGAGAGGAATTTATATTTGATCCTGAAAGTGTTAGTCACTGAAATTTGTTGAGTGCGGAATGAGATGGGCTATGCCATGATCATACCTGGGATTTAGGAAGATCTCTTTGGGAGCTGAGTGCAGGATGGACTTGAGTGGGGAAGGACAAGGCAGTGAAACCAACCAGAAGACTATTGCAATAGTTCAGGCATGAAGTGATGAAATGTCTGCACCAGGGTAACTGTTATGTTAGAGGAGAGAAGGCAGGGCACATAATGAAAGATGTTATAAGAGCAGAATTGACAAGACTTGGCAACAAATTGGCTGTGGAAGTGGGTAAATGAGGGTGAGGATTTGGGAATGACAACTAGATTATGCACCTGGATGACAGGGAGGATGTTGGTACCCTTGACAGTAATGGAGAAATTTGTAAAAAGAGAGGTATGGAAGGGAGGTGGGAAGATAATAAGCTTAGTCTGGACATGTTGAGTTTAGGGGTTAATGATATATCCAGTTTGAGATGTACAACAGGCAGTTGCAGATGCTAGGTCAAGGGAGAGGTAAGAGTTGAATAGACATAATAACCATCTTCATAGAGATGATGATTGCCTCCATTGAAGCCGACGAGACTACAAGTAAGAGAGCATATATATAGAACAGCTGGTCCAAGGCAAAGCCTTAGAGGACACTCATGACATGACCTGGATGAAGGAGATTGAGAAGTAGTCAGACAGGCAGGGGAAAAACCAGGAGAGAGCAAGGTCACAAAAACCTAGAGAGAAGAGAGTATCAAGGATGAGTAATAGTGTCATAGGCCACAGAGAGGTCATGAAATGATAGGCAGGAATCTAATTGAAGTCTTCTTAGCTCCAAGACTAGCTCTCAGGTCACTGTTATGTTATGCTGTTATGCTTCTAGTTGAAAGACTGCATGAGTGAATTGAAAAGAATTTATTAAGTATCTACCATGTGAAAAACACTGTGCTAAGTAGTGAAGTTGCAAATGCAAAAGGAAGACAGTCCAAGCTCTCAAGGAGTTCACATTCTAAGAGGAGGAGACAAGAGGGTGCTGGAGACACCTTGGAACAGCTTGTGAGAACCAACGATTAAATTTTCAGTGTAAATGATTATACCTTGGAAATCAGCAAATGCTACAAATCAGGGCTTGATTTATTTTTCTGTTGATTTCTAGATTTAATAAAGTGATGGATAAAATGTCAATGACAGAGATTAAACTTAAAATTATGTCATGAATAAAATTTGGGGTTTTTTTTTTGGAGAGCTGGTTGTTAAACATTTTCTTTTACCAGCACACCTCTGAACCAATCCATATGGGAAGTTTCAGTTACAAATCAGATGGAAAAGCCCAACGATCCTTAAGATTGAGCAGCAAGACTGATGGTAACATAGCTTCTTTAGTGTCATTTTGATTAATCAAACTGTATTTGTTTCTGACATTGAGCCATTTAATAGTGCCAAGGACTTTGTAGGCAAGACCTTTCTTTTCCTGGTCTTCCACAGCTACTGTCATTAGTGGAGCAGGGACTGCAAGATCTGTAAGGGAAGATGCCACTTATCATGTACACTGTTGTTTCAAGGGCTCCTGGACTTCCCTGCCTGTAAGTTACAAGGGTGGTGTTGGTGGTGGCAGGCATAGAATCCCTTGTCTACAGGGTTGTTCTCCTGAATGATGGCTAAAAGGGAAGCATAGAAAAAACAGGTGGTTTGGGAACCATTGCTTTTCCTGGGGCTTTTGAGCAAAGAGTCCTCTGCTGTTTCCACCTGAATCTAAGAAGAGGTGAAGGTCAAGATGATAGCTATAGTTTGTTCTGTCTAGCTCATGATACCTCCCGCTTTGCATTCAGGGCACATTGATACTTCAGAAAGAAATTGTTTTCCCCATAATATACAAAAAGATTTTGTCAGTTCCTACCATTGAGTCACTGTAGATGATTATTAATGATAATTTATGATGTCTCAATAGTTAATTTTAGCTCTCTGGAGAGTGAAGGGTGTTCTAAATTTGCCCACATCTCAAAGCAATATGTACCAGCTTATGGTTGGGTCTATGCAGTACCAAAATATCTGGTCAATTCAATGAAAAACAGTGAGTCAATTTAGTGAAAAATTGAGTCAGGATCAATATTTGGCATAAGGAAAGGACAACATCCAAATGACTGACTGATTTTCTCACTGGATTGAGTGAATTGTTTTGGCATTATGCTGACATAGCCTGTATACACAAGGCTCCATTGGCCAAGACTGTCTCCTGGATCCTCATGCTATTTTAATCCTCTCATCCTGAACGAAAATTGCCAATTATGTCAGCATGAAGGATGTTGTTTATTGTGGTTTCACATATCTGACTGTGATGCAGTGCAGAGATTACTGGGCTGGAAGTCAGGAGACCTGGATTCAAGTCTGAACTCGGCCCCTACCAAAACACCCGATCAACTAGTGTCATCAGAGTTTGAGACATGATGTCCTTCTTTAAATACTCATCCTAGAACCAGGGTGTAGACACTAGAAGAAATTGAGCTAAAGTAGATGTTTTCACTAAAGTAGAGTCCTTCTTCAAGGTTTCTTTAACTTGGTGCCAATACAGGATACAGAATTTAGTTGGGAAAGAAGAATTGGAAAGCAGATTAAGTGCTATACTTAGGGAACAGGGACACCCTAATTCAGATCTCACCTTTAACTCCTATGAGCTGTGTGTCCTTGGGCAAATCACTTAATTTCTTTCAGTCTCAGCTTTCTCATCTGTATACTGGGGCTAATCATATTTGCAGTAACTACCTTACAGGTTTCTTGCAACACTCAGTTGCTAAACCTTAAAGTGCTATATGACTGACAATTATCATTGTTAGTTAATTAATGAATAATAGTTTAATTTTCAGTCCTTTGTAGGAGAAAATGGCATGGTCTTTAACATAGGGATTTTATTGTTTTGCTTTTCCTTGTCTGAAATATAAACATCTTAATGTACCTGTTATTCATCATGATTTTTGATAAATTTACATGTTAACTAGGGGGAATAGATTGTCTTCCTCTTCTGATATTTCTCTCAACTTCACATCTTGTTTTTATCCCTAGATACGAACTCCAAAAATCCGTATAGGCCAAAAGTAGAACTAATCTGGATTTAGCCCAATAAATCCTCAAGAAGGATTTCTTTCTTTTTCTCAAAAGCTCATTTGATTAAAAAAAAAAAACATCCTCAGGGAAGGAGGCGTAGTAATGTTCTTTTTAGTTTAGCTATTTAATAGTTGTCCTCTTGGGTGTGTGTATGAAAGAAATTTATGCAAACATCATTGTAGGGTAGCTTATGGTAAAGCTCTCCCTCATTGCATAGTTCTTTATGCCTAATGCATGACATAGAATTGGCTAAAGTCAAGAATTCTACAAACTCTCTCCTAGGAAAATTTTGTGTATTTTTTATACGTTTTTCCACTTTTGCATAATTCAATGGAATTTTGATGTAAAGGAAATGCACATATCTGTTTTCGAAATAATACCAAGTGTTAATTTGATATTGATTTGGTTCAATAATCATTCACTTATCTGTGTGCCCTTTACATCTGTTATCATTGTTATTTGGTGTTTCTATTAGATTATAAGTCTAATTGATTTCTCTGCATCTAAAATTCAAAAGTACATTGTTTTTGATCATAGAGACAATCAGATTTTCTAATTTAGTCCACTTTCAAATAAAGGCTTTTATTTGAAAGCCAAACATAAATCATCCATTTCTCTAAACCTCATCTTTATTTTAGATTTGAGCCGAAAAATCCTAATCTAAAAAGTAATCATCTACTAAATACTATAAATAATCCTCTTTTCTAAAAAATACCTTACCGAAGTTTACTAAAAATAATCTACTAAAACTTTTACCAAAAAAAATTATCTTTGATATGTTGATGTAGCTGGGTTCTCATGAATTAGAGTATTCCTTCCAATGATATAGACAGAAACACAACCATACAGTGTTATCCTATGTGATTCTCCTCCCATAAATTATGATTATCCTTCCATAAATCCTTTATGGAACATCTATCTAACATGATGGAGGCCTTCCTCTGTTCTCTCGAATCTATATGGATGCCATTGGAGCTGGACATACTTGAATCCCTATTGCTACCATGTGACTGACCCATTTTTTTTCTGAGCATATTAATTGTTGGTATTGAGTCATTTTAGTTCTGTCTGGTTCTTGATGACCCCATTTGGGTTTTCTTAGCAAAGATACTGGAGTGGTTTGTTATTTCCTTATCTAGCTCATTATACAGACAAGGAAACTGAGGCAAATAGAGTTAAGTGACTTGCCTAAGGTCACATAGCTAGTAAGTGTCTGAGGTCGGATTCGAACTCAGGAAGATGAGTCTTCTTGACTCCAAGCCTGGTACCCTATCCATTGTGCTACCTAGCTGCCCAGCTCATACTTATCCTGATCCTTTAAACCATGATTCTTGATTGGCAACATATAGTCTACTTATACCCACCATTTGCCTCTCCATTGTCCTTTTGTTAAATTTTAATTCTTCAACAACCGTGGTTATCCATGACTTACAACATCGTCAGATGAATATTGTTAAATAAGAGATATATCTTTCTTTCAGTAAGAAGTATGTTTGCTAACAGCATTTACCTCCGCCAGTGCATACTCTAAATGAAAGCGAGATACGTTACAGATGGTGAGGTCCACCAGATGTTTCTTTTTGCAGATCGCCCTCTGTCCACCTCCTCTTCTTGATGGTGGTGGTGATGTTCAATTAAGACTCTGGTCAAGTGTCACCTACTGCATGAGGCCTTTTCTGGTCTTCCCAATTGCAAGTGCTTCCTAACCAAGTTTACTGTATTTTCATTTTGTATGTTTTGTTTGTATCAGCATCTGTACATTTGTACTTAATAAATGTTTGTTGATTTATTGATTAGGAAACATCAATATTATGTGTTATTTTCTCACAAATTCTCATTAGTCATGCAAGTTTGTTTTTTATCATTACAAAACAGGTTACTGTACCAATTGGTTCACTTGATATGGGGGAGCACAACCTACAGTCAAACATAACTAAGCTTCTTTTGTGTGGTCAAAATGATTTCTCCACAAAACTCCACACAAGGCCTACTCTTCTGGGTGAAGATTCTACAGAAAACTTGATTAACATAAGCCCTATGGAAACTCTTTCCCTTATGCACTATCACCTTCCTCCCCTTTGGCTGTTGTCATACTCTATTCTGGTAGCAAATCATAGCTGAGATTTGCTTATTTTTACATCTAGATCTAAGCATCAATTACTATTCACTGCTAGTCTGTCATCTAAATAATGTTCAGTGAAAATAATTTACTCAAAGACTTTTGAGTGGGTTCAGATGGACTATCACAAAATGACTTAGCATCATGAAGTGCTTTAGTAGTTGGAAGGATCTCAGATCTCATCAGTGTGAATACTAATTCCATTGGTTACATATTGTATCCCATCCATATTCTCTCATCCTGTGTGTTACTTGCCCATGCCCTTCCATAATATTCCATAAAACTGTCCTGAGTCTTTTATTATTTAACAGCTACTAGCACGACACCTGGGCTCTCTATTTGCCATTCATTTGTCCCTACCATGTGATATCTTTTGTGCTATTTCTCAAAAGTAGTTCATATTAATTAAAAGCATTGGTAGAGGCTATGGCCTAATGACTACCATGCAAATCTTTCCTTTGGGAAATGTCTTTGTGGTACTTGTGATTTTTATTATTTAAAGATTGTGGCATTCATGAGATCAAAGGAATTAAGCTAGAAAAGACCTTTAAAGTAATGTAGCCCATTTCCATTATTTTCCAAGTGAGAAAATTGAGGCCTATAGAAGGGAAATAATTTGTCACGGTCACTTCTCCAGGAAGGGTAGTTTGCATCAAAGAAGAGTTTTTCTTTGTCCCTTAGAGGTCAAGGTCATATTATGCAGACCTGATGTTCTACTTGCCTGTGAGGCTGGGGGTGGAAAGAGGAGAAGCTTTCAATAATGCCATTAATAATCCCAGGGGAAGTGGGGGGGTGTCCTTGTTGTTAGTGGAGGCATAACTCACTGATCTATGGTGAAGTTTAGTATGTACATTCTTGTCAGAGGCAAAATGATGAGAGATGTCACCTTTATTTTAGATGAGGTTGGAAAATAACCAGGGAAACTGGTAGAAACCACAGCAAACCAATAGAAACTGACAAAAGGTCAAAGCAAGTTATTGGGTACTTTGCTTCATTACATTTTTTGCCACTATTAGTTCAAGAGGCTGAGAGGCAGAGCTACTGACCAAAATTTCTTCTAAGTCCCTCGAACCATCTAGCAAAGTCTTACTTAGATTTTCAGTAATAGCCTACTGAATAAATTTTCTTTTTCCTTCCCCCCCATTCTGCCTCACAATCTGCCCCCAGCTAAGTCCTTTCTCATTCCCATACTTGCTTTGAAAATAATTCATCTTAATCTAGAAACATTGCTATCCTTTTTCCTTTCCAAACTCATCTTCAAGTACCTGGCCTTATGCTTGCCACTTTTGCTAAATCTTTTATTACATGAATAAAAACTAAATGCTTTGGTGTAAACACTAGAAAGGGTGGCTAGGAAGGAATTTTTTGTTGAAAAAATAATAGAAAATAAGAAAATGTAAAAAAAATAATAACCAACTATTACTGGGATTCATTTTTTTTAAATAAGCATTTCTCAGAATAAAAATCTCTCTTCTAACTGGTCTAGGAAAACTAATTTCTTCCTAAGATTTTTGTGATCCATATGCGTACTTTTTATTCAAATAGAATTCACAATATTTTTTGGTACACTTGCTGAGTGAAAATTAGTAAATGTAATTATAAATGAACAAATCACAAAACTTGCTACAACGTGTTTCAGTCATTACCTAATATAATTATGTGATATGAACACATTTGGCCATCTCCCTATTTAAAATGGTGCTTCTGAGGCCTTATCCTAACTAATTTGTAGAATGTTAGTAAATCAAGCATCTTCTTGGCTCTCCTTTATTTTTCTTTTTAAAATTTATCATGAACTTGGCAGACATCAACAAACTCAAACATTTCCACACATGGAGAAAAACAGAGACGACTGCACAAGAAAACATGAATCTATCTACTATGTACAGCTAGTTTTCCACTGTTGTGTCACAAACTAAGTTCAATATGGTAGTGTACATACTAACCTACTTTTTGACATTCCCTTTTGAACTTCCTTATGATCTCTTCTGTGTATTATTTAAATTTTTCATTGATCTTTTTTCTTTTCTTCTTTTTTTGTGGGTGTGGGAGGCATCAGTATCATGAATTCCCCCTACTCCTCTCTTCAAATGAGAGCTCTCTCTTGTAACAAGTACTGGCAAGCAAAACAAATTCAAAAATAGGACAAATCTGAAAATGTCTCATTTTGTACCTGCAGTCCATCACTTCTGTCAAGAGATGGGAAGCATGCTTCATCACC
This sequence comes from Phalanger gymnotis, assembly GCA_028646595.1. Taxonomy (NCBI): domain Eukaryota; kingdom Metazoa; phylum Chordata; class Mammalia; order Diprotodontia; family Phalangeridae; genus Phalanger; species Phalanger gymnotis. The sequence continues at coordinate 378,753,584 of CM053623.1, read as the reverse complement.
AATCTTTTGGGTTCATGATTGTTCATTGGATTTTCAGAGCTCTTAAGTGTTTTTCAAATGTGTTTGCATTAGTCATTGTATAGATTTTTGCTCTGGTTCTGTTCACTTCACTCTGTGTCAGTTCATGCAAGTCTTTGAAGGTTTCTTTGAAACCATCCTTTTTTATAATATCCTTTTAAAAATAGATTCTGTCCCTATATCTTTGATCCTTAGCTTTCATTTAATCAAATTATTTCCTTGAGTGTGTCGGTATAATTACCAAATCCATATCCACCAAGCATTCCAAAATCTGTCATGAAATAAAATTTTGTCTTGAGGGTAGAATCATCTTTTGAAAACCTTAACAATGAAATTTTGGGAGGATAGAATGGGAAAAGAGAGAAATGGTTATTTTCAAGGGTGGGGAACCTGTGGCCTTGAGGCCACATGTGGCTCTCTAGGTCCTCCAGTGTGGCCCTTTGACTGAATCCAAACTTCACAGAACAAACCTAGATCTGTGAAATTTAGGTTCAATCAAACGGCCACACTAGAGGACCTAGAGGGCCACATGTGGCCTCGAGGCTGCAAGTTCCCCACCCCAGGTAGGCCATCAGACTTGTTCAGATATGTCATAATGATAATAATGATGATAATAAAAATAACAGTAATAATACAGACAAGGATTGAATCTTTGTGATTTCATTGGTATGGTGAATTCCCAGCTGAGGGAACTAAAACAGGTTGACACCTTCTCTGCAATTTATAGTATTGGATAAACTCTCTAATGCTTTCTGAAAAGAATTATAATAATTAAAATTAATATGGCACTTTAAGGTTTACAAATCCCTTTATAGATATTATCTCATTTGTCACTTACAAAAGAATCTGTGAGCTGGTAATATTATTATACTTACTTTACAGATGGGTGGGTGGAAGTTAAAAGGGGTTAAGTGATTTTCCCAGGGACATAAAACTAATAAGTACCTGAGGCCAGATTCTTCATGTCTTCTTGACAGTACTTTCTATCCATCATTCTCATTATCTGTCTAAGGCATAGGAGATGGAGATGGAAGAAGCATTATGCAATTTTGTATTAATGTGACTGTGAAGAAGGTACACTTTTGTGACTCCTTTGTGCTCTCAATACAGCTTTCTAGTGCATTGATTTTTAAGTATATCAGAATGCCATACTTACTAAGACTTAGTTGGCAATGGATTTCTTAAGTATTGCTATGGAACTTGTAGGATTTGGGCAATAGGGGAGGAGTCATTTTTTTTTTGAAGAATTAAGAGTTGTTAACTTGAGGTTCTTTGTGCTAGTTCAAAAGATCTGACCCACCTAAGCTGTGAAGGCCCATTTGATTTTTTTTTTTTTGCCCTTGAATTTGTGTGAGGTACATTGATGCACTGTTGGCAGCAACAAGTGTATTGGAATATTTGTTGACTCAACTCCCTCCCTGGCATCCTCTAAGTTCCAACTATCCTTCTTCCCCTAGCACCTCTTAATTTCAGTGCTTTTCCTCTCTTCATTATTTCCTATTTATTCTCTATATAGTTTGCTTTATGTAAATATGCATATATACATATACACGTATCTTTACACATATTTGTTGGTATGTTGTCTCTCCCACTAGTCGTAAGTTCTTTGAGGGCAGGGACTATATTTTGCCTCTTTTGCATCTCCAGTGCTTAGCATAGTGCCTGGCACATAGTAGGCACTTAGTAAATTGGATTGAATTGAACTCTGATCCTCAATAGCAAGCTGACCAGAATGATACATTCCTCTCGTTTAGAGGATTTTCACTTGCGGCAAAAGGGATGATGGAAGAAAAGTGCCGTAATGAGAATTTAATGGTGATTTGAATACAAACCATTTTGTCCCATGAATCCTACAGATTGAAATTTACATGCTGTTCTAAATATGGGAGACTTGAGAACTTAGCAGACATTTGGTGAACGATTATATTTCTGTAAAGCAGTCTGTCTTCCAAATTCATGCTATTTAAAAATGGAAAAATCTGTTGAAAAACAGAAGAAAAACTTAGAAGATTTAAATAATTTTCAATAAAACAAAAATAATACATGATTTAAAGAAATCACATAATTATAGCCAATTTCTACATGTGAATGGCACCTTGCAATAACTGTGTTGGCTATGCATTTTAATGCCTCCCAGAGAAAATCATCTATCAAGTTATTATTTTACACAAAAACTCTCCAAAATCAGAATGCAGGGGTGGTGTGGTACATACTACATATTAAGTCTTTGAGTCACTGCATCATAGAATATTAGAATGAAAAGACACTTATTAGAATTGATTTAAGGCAACCTAAGAAGCCAAAGAATCCATTGCCTCAGGTCACAGGCTACTTAGGGGTGGTGTTGGGACTAGACACAAGTTTCTGGATTCCTTGCTCAGTTTGCTTTCCATTTCCCCATGCTGCAAGTCAGTAATATGGATGAATCATCCATTTTAAAACTTCCTTAACTAACACCATGCTAAATCATGATCACCCCATCTGCACAAATCTATGCTATTTGAACTAAAAATCAAGCCATCAGATTAAATGAGTCTCTTTGTCTCAGAACCCTACTCTTAAATTGCCTGTGCTTTCATTTTATTTTGTGCTCTTTGCAAAGAACTTTTTGGCTTCATTATAACAAGGACAAATTTGTCTTCTGCAGTGTTCCACAGGCACTAGGATTTAGATGATTGCATTAGCAATGGCTACTTGGCAGCAGGAAATCCTGAATCAGTCCTCAGGGTGACTCATGCTAGTTGACATTCTGTTCAAAAGGCAAACTGTCCTCCAACTGAGAGGAGTGCCTTGGTTTGCTACAGACTCTGCTGTACAAGAAAAGGGTAAAGGTGCTCACACCATTTCATGAGACAAATGGTGGTCTTATTCTAAGCATGCAACTGTGATACAGTAAAGATGAAAAGCAAAAGCAAAGCCTCCCAATTTTGTACTTCAATAATAATTATTTCCCTTCCATCTGTAATGACTAAATGAATTTCCTGTTAGGAAATTCAAACCAGATGTCCTACAGACATATTTAAAGGAGATTTCTTTATCTCTTCCCCCCTAAATCCACCTCTTTACCAAACATTCCTGTTCTGTCAAAAGTCACCACAGTTCTTCTAGTCCTCCAGGTTTATATCCTTGTCATTCTTGAATCCTCACTCTTCTCCTATCCAATCAATTTCCAAATTTTCCATTTTGACCTATACATTTCTAGCACAAGTTTTCTCTCAATCACATAGCTATCTTCTTAATTCAGACCTTCATGTCCTCTCAACTGGGCTATTGCAGTAACTTTCTAATTTTTCTCCCACCCACAATTCTTTATTCACTCTGGTGAATCTTCTCCATAGCCACCAAAACAACTTTCCTGAAGTGCAGTTCTGATAAGAGAACTCTTTATTCAAATTCCAGCATCTCCTTTCAGCTTTGGGATAAGCACAAACTCTTCCATTTTCTTTTTTTCATTATTACATTTTGTTTTTAATTTATGGAATGAAACAAGCATTTCCATAACGTAGTGCAATAAAAAAGATGATTGCACATGAAACTACAAATTTGCTATGCACAGCTTGCTATTCCTTGTAAATATACAAAAAATTATGATGTAAATTTATTTTTTTCTCCTCTTTCCTCCCACCCCATAGACAACTACCATTAGACACAAATAGATATAGATATTTGAAATTATTCTACACATACTTCCATCTTCCTGTGGGTGTAGGCAGCATCTTTTTTCATATGTCCTTAATTTGAGTATTTATAATAGTCAAAATACTCACAGGCATTTTAAAAACAATATTGCTTTTACTGTATACAATGTTCTCTTGGTTCTGCTTATTTCACTCTTCGTTATTTCATTCAAGTCTTTACATGTTTTTCTAAAATCATTGAGCTCATCATTTCTTATAGCACAGTAGGGTTCAATTGCAACCACATACCACAACTTGTTTAGCCATTCCCGAATTGATGGGCATCTCTATAATTTCTAGTTCTTCACCACCATAAAGAGAGCTGCTATAAACACTTTAGAACATATAGATTCTTTTCCTTTTTCCCTGATTGTCTTTGGAATTAGACCAAGTAGTGGTATTGCTGGGTCACAGGGTATGGGTAGTTTAATAACTCTTTGGCCATAATTCCAGATTGTGCTTCAAAATGGTTGGATCAGTTAGTAATTTTGCCAACAATGAGTTAGTGTCCCAATTTTTCCACATCCCCTCCAACATTTGTCACTTTCTCATTCTATCATTCTTTAAAACCCTTTCCAATCAGGCCTTGGCCTATTTCCCAACCTCATTATAGATTGTTCCCTTTCCATCACTCTACAGTCAAGCCAAATAGGTCTTCTTAATGTTCTTCACCCCTGACATGCCACTTCCCATTTCTGTGCTTTTGTATTAGGAGGGCCCCCATCCCTGGAATGCACTCTTTATTCACCACTGCCTCATAGAATCCCTAACTTCCTATGATGAGTAGCTGAAGCACTACCTTTTACATAAACCCTTTCTTGATATCCAAAATTCTAGTTCTCTC
>CM053623.1:378702023-378748545 GCA_028646595.1 Phalanger gymnotis | reverse complement strand
TTTGCCTTGGAGCATGATACTCAGTTTTGCTGGGTAGGTGATTCTTGGTTTTAATCCTAGTTCCATTGACCTCTGGAATATCATATTCCAAGCCCTTTGATCCCTTAATGTAGAAGCTGCTAGATCTTATGTTATTCTGATTGTGCTTCCACAATACTCAAATTGTTTCTTTCTGGCTACTTGCAGTATTTTCTCCTTGATCTGGGAGCTCTGGAATTTGGTGGCAATATTCCTAGGAGTTTTCTTTTTGAGACCTTTTTGAGGAGGAGATCTGTGGATTCTTTCAATTTCTATTTTACCCTCTGGCTCTAGAATATCAGGGCAGTTCTCCTTGATAATTTCTGCAGTTCTAGAATTTGTTCAGAGCCATTTTTATAGGTTTTTGGAGGGACCTGGTGGGGAGCTCGTGCAAGTCCCTGCTTTCCGGCCACCATCTTGGCTCCACCCCCTAACGAAAACAATTCTAAGGTACTAACTTCTATCTATTAGATTAGCCAATAGGACAGAAGAGGTAAATGACAAATGTTGGAGGGGATGTGGAAAAAACTAGACATTAATGAATTGTTGGTGGAGTTGTGAACTGATTCATCCATTTCATAGAGCAACTTGGAACTATGCCCAAAAGGCTATAAAACCATAATTGGGGAGTGGCTGAACAAGGTGTGATATGTGATTATGATGGAGTGCTATTGTGCTATAAGAAATGATGAGCAAGATGCTCCCAGAAAAATCTGGAAAAACTTATATGAGCTGATGCAAAGTGAAATGTAATGTCTGCAAAGTAACAGTAGTATTGTAAGGTCGTTTGTGAATGACTTAGCTATTCTCAGCAACATGATGAGCCAAGAGAATTCTGAAAGACTCATGATGATAAATGCTATCTATCTACCCCCCCCCCCCCCAAATGATGGTATCTGGGTACAGATCAAGGCATACTTTTTTTAAACTTTATTTTTCTTGAGAGTTTTTTGTCTGATTACTTTTGCAACATGACTAATATAGAAATGTTTTGCAAGACTACACATGTGTAACCTATATCAAATTGTTTGCCTTCTCAGTGGGGGAATGGGGAGGAAGGAAAGAAGAGAATTTGTTACTCAAAGTTTTAAAAACAAATATTAAATATTGTTTTTACATGTAACTAGGGGAAAATCAAATACTAAATAAATTAAATAAAATTAAAAAAAAATAAATTCCCTTTTGGCGATAATGGATAAAAGAAGCATTTGATGTGTGATTGGCCCTTATCCTATGTTATTTCTGTTCCCTTAATGTTATATTCTTTTTTAATATTCATATTCTCTAACAATTCTCTCAACATTTTTTACACTTCTAGCACTGTTTAAATTGTCCCAATGTATGGTGAAGAACTTATCTTTATATGTAACATAGCTCTAATTTTTGCATTGTGCTCATAGACAGTTTATTAAAGAAACTTTCTTTTTGTGGCTTCTACAATCTGGGTGTCTTTTTCTTGAGTACAAAGAGAAGTACTTTATCCCTTTCCCTCTTAGTCCTCTGTTTTTGGCCTAGGCAATGAAAATAGAACATTAAATCTGGGAAGACCTACATAAACTGATGCAGAGTGAAGTAAGCAGAACCAGGAGATTATTGTACATATTAGCAGCAATACTGGAGTGGTGATCAACTGCAAAATTTGGCTGTCTGAGCAATACAACGATCCAACCCAATTCCAAAGGATTCATGGTGAAAAATGCTGCTCATCTCCAGAGAACTAATGAACTAAATGCAAATTAAAGCAATTTTTAAAAGCTTTCTTTTTCTCATTTTTTGTGTGATGTGGCTAAAATGGAAATATGTTTTGCATGATTTCATATGCATAATTGCTATCATATTGTTTGCCTCCTCACTGTGTTGGGGAGGGGCTAGAGGGAGAGAATTTATAACCTAATTTTTTTTTAAAAGGATGTTAAAAATAAATAATAATTTTTGAAAAAGAAAATGAAACATGAATTAAATGAGACTCCTTGTTTCCTTCTACTGTCTATGTGCCCTCTTTCCCTGAGTGGGATTATTACCCAATGAAAACAGATTAGTAACCCCTCAATCTAGGAAGACACAAATTATTGACCCCTTTATTCTTCAAGTGAACAAAAATTTCAAAAATAGGATCATAACATTATTTACTTATTGACCTGGAAGGGGGCTATAGAGAGACCATCTGGTTCAGCTCTGTCATTCCACAGACAAAGAAACTAAGGTTCAAGGTTGCATAGCTAGTAAGTGCCAGATCAAGGACAATGACCTAATTCTGACTCATCATTAGCCATACTTCCTTTTTGCATACACCACAGTTTCTGCTCTTGAATAATTTCTGAACAGACAAAACCAGTCTAAAAGCAATTACAATAGTCTTTGTTTTCTCATACCATCCTAAGTCTATGATTCTAACATTATTCAAGCATAATATACTCACAATATCAATATTTTTAATATTACACCAATGAGAATCAAAATCTTTAGAATACAGAAAATGGGCAGCTTCCCTTTTCCTTTTTATGAGTTAAAGTAGAGGATATAATTGGCAATGGGCATTTTGTACTACTTCTTTGGGAACTTCCCTGCTGTATTCAGCCTAGGATGCTTTGTTTTCTTTACAATTGTCAACGGATTCACTAAATAGACTGTTTGACTGCTTAAGAATCAAGAGAAGCCCAAAACAGCTAATGTTAGGCAGAGACATAATCAAAGGATGTTAGCATTAGAAGGTATCATAATGATTATTCAGTCCAACCCCATCATCTTGCAAATGAGAAAACTAGCATGTTGATTGTTTCAAGAGGTGACAAGAATATGGATTTGTGAGGAATTCCTTAAAGGATGTATTCAATCAGAGAGTAGTAGTAGACATGAAATTACTTCCATTTTTATGTACCCAAACATGCATCTCCCTGAAAAAGATTTGGAGAATTATTATACTGTACTTCTAAAAGCTCTAAGGAGTGTTCCTTGTAGGGGTCTGTAGATTATTGTCCCCTGTGTCTTCCAGGAGAAATAATAGAGGAAGAAGCTCCCAACCTCATCCCCTAAAATATGCATTCGGAAAACAAACTTCCTTTTTTTTTGTTTAGAAGACATGAAACTCAGAATTGCCAAGTGAAACTTAGAGAAGAAATTATGTTTCCAGTAAAACATGATGAGTGTAATCAATCTGCCTTTGATTCTGAATGTAACATTTGGTTAAAGTGGGACCAAGCTGATGAACTAATTCAGCAACCAATTATTGTGCATATGTCATTGAAGGGTTGTATTCAATTTATTGCCAGATGTATCTGCCAAGCTGAAAAATCCAAATTAGATGCTTTATCATAGAATAGGTGAGGTCATTGTTCATGTCCCACAGTCTGTCTTTAGTAATAAACCTTTTGTAGCTTTCAAAGAGATGTCATTAACCATATTCACCTTCTTCCATGACATTAAATCAAAAAAATGCTGCAAGTTTCCTAAGACTCATCTAAGTGCAGATCCAGTCCAATTCAAATGAATTTGATTTGAACTCCATAATGTGTTCAGCATTGTGATAGACACATGCATGTCTGTGTAGCGAGGTGGGGTGGGTGGTGATACAAAACAAGTAGTGGGAATGGACCCCATATTTGCAGTTGGTCAGATAAGCCATAATTGTACCAAACAAGTGAATGACATAAAATAAATTTTAAGTCACTTTATAATGTCCATATATCATTGTATGCCATGGGCATGACAACAAAAGTCTGGATTCATTTTGGGAAATTTTTCACTTCTTTGTCTTCTTGCCCTCGCCCAGAAAACCTGGAATCAAAGATATGCTGGAGCCAGTTCTAACCAGTTTGTAAGAGCTGATTATGAAATTTTCACTGTAAGCATTTATACCTCAGAATTCAGTGATCATTACAAACTGAGGCTTGATTTGTTATTTGTTGGTTGTCTAGTCTTAAAAAGTATTAATAATGCAGATCCAACTTAAAAGTGTGTGTGTGTACATGGACACATGTGATGATTTATAGTTCCCTAGTATAACACACCTCTTGGAGCCTCCCACCCTCTGTAACTCAAAATTGGTGCCCCCTTCTTCTAGCTTTCTGCAGATGATATCATAGCACTCTCTTTTTTTGTTAATTCCTCCCACACTTCCTTGATCATTTGGCACTCTATGCCTCTATGTTGTTCATAGCTTCCAGCTAATGGGAGTTGGGAAAAGATAGATTTTTCCCACAGGAAAAGCTTTTCTGTCCCCATATCAATATGGAAAAGGAGAGTATTTCCGAGTTTTCCTGTTAGGTTGGCATTAAGGCTCCTACACAGTCAGTAGGGTACACCTCCACTTTAAAACATTGTATTAAGTCACTATCAACCTCTTAACTCATGCCAAAGTTCTCCCAAGTTCAAAACACACTGCACTTTCCTAACATCCAAACTAGTCTCCATCATAGATACCAGCTTAGGACAGGGTATCTTCAAAGCTTGATGTCCTTTCAGTTCAGGAGCAATATGTTCCCTGTCCATATAAGAACTTCCCCTGAGGTGAAAAGTTTGTAAAAATCATCTCAGTTTCACCTCATTTGTTTCTCTAATCCCATGAGTCTTTTGGGGAAGAACTGGGTAGGTGCTATTTAAACTACCTGGGCTGTTTTAAATGATTTATTAGATAGGATGGGGCAACCAATATTCTCAAAGGTACCTAGATGATTGATATCATGCTTCTGACGCAGATGAAAATCATCTACTCTCTACTATTATTCAGTTGTTTAGAAATTAAAGTTGGTCTCTATTTGTTATATCTTTCCTGACCTAATATTATCATATGGAGAGCCCTTCCCCGACTGATGGTCATCCCTGCAATGTCTAATTCTTTGCCACCACAAACAATGATGCTATAAAAGTTTTAGAACAAATAGGTTCTTTTCCATTGTCCCTAATCATCTTTGGAAACAGATCAAGTAGCAGTATTGTATTAGTGTGGCATCATCATTGGTCCTCTATTCTATTCCCCTTTCAACTACACTTTCAGAAAAAGCAGTTGTTTCAGGTATACTGTGTCAATATAGTTAGTGTTGACAAGTCTTTATATGTACCCTGAAGTCCCCTGGTTTTACATTTTAATTCAAACTTATAATATCTCTTTCAATTTAAAAATATGGATAAGATAAGGGGCAGACAAACTGAATTATAATGAACAGGCTGGTTAAAAACTTTTGTGAAAATAATGCCACCAACACTTTCAGTGTCTACAAGAAGCTGAATAAATGTTCAAAAGAAGCAACTTTCTCTTTGTTCAGATCATTTCCTGAACATTCTATGAGATGACTCAGTCCTTGATATTGAATACATTAAAATGTCAGTCTCGATTATATTGAGGTTATCAGCCTACATGTAAAAAAGAGAGAATAAATAACTTTTCATTCTGATTGGCATGAGACATAGAGGTGTTCAGAACATAGATTATCAAAGGATGCAGTGTTTTGCTTTTATAGTCTTTTATTCACTTCTAATGATGCAATGAAGTTCACAGTGATTTAGCATTTACTAATAATGGATTAAGAAATTGGCAAAAGGCTAATGAATATTTTAAAAACCACCACCTGCCAAAATCTCATGTTGAGGTGCTTTTCATGGCCAAGTTTGAATAAAGAAAGACCTATTGAGGTATTGTTGGATGAGTGCAAGCAGTCTTATTTGTCTAAAGAAAAATGATACCATAACTAATATGTAATGGAGCTACTGACTGACATTGTTTTGTGTTTGGCAAAAAGGATAGCATTAAAATGTCACAGTGAAAAAGCAGACAATATTGATAAAGGGTTCTTCCTAAGTTTGGGAAATACACTCCAAAACATAATTCTGTGATTGCAAAACATGTACAAATATCTTCTCAAATGCAACCTGACTCATTGTGTTCAAAGTAATTTTGTTGGGGCTTCGCACAATGTTGTGTCAAAACAGATTGTTTCACTAAATGGAAAAATAGACTCAATAATTTCAGATGACACTATTGACTGTGAATACCATGAACAGATGTCCATTGTGGTATGGTATCTTCACAATGAAAACCAATTACATGTTTGGCACTCTTAAGACTGACTGCTACTCAGTGTCTGTTTTGATGGCAATCAATCAATCAATAAATATTTATTAAGCAACTACCAGGCACTGGGGAAATACTTGAGATGCAAGTACAAAGACTCAAATAATTAATATTTGCAATGAACTTACATGCTAACAGGAGAGATGACTGCATGTAAAATGTACATGTATTGCATATACGTACATTTATAACACAAGTTGGTTTGTGAGGAAGAACATGAGTAATTGAAAGATCTGTCAAGGTTTAATACAGAAAATGACATCTGAGATGCATCTTAAAGGACTAGAGGGTTTCTATGAAGCAGAGAAATAAAGTAATGAAGGATGCCCAGTATCAAGGAAGGGAGAGAAGAGATGGACTTTCATGTCTTAGGAATGGAGAAAAGAGCAGTTTTTACTGTATCACATTGTTTGAGTGAAAGAGTATTATTTGGTGAGGCTGGAAAGATAGATTGGGGCCAGATTATGTAGGACTTCAAAGGCTAAGCAGAAGAGTTTACATTTTATCCTAGAGGGAAAACCACTGAAATTTGTTGAGAAAAGGAGCTACATGGTCATATCTGTACTTGAGGAAAATTATTTTGGCAGCAACATATAGGACGGATTAGTGTATCTGGGTATACCATGGACATAAACTAAAGTTAAAGAAAAAAATGAAAAGCTTCATACATACTGTTATATGCCTTGCTTGAACTTCAATCTAAATAGACACATATAAATGAACGAAACAGAACTGTTTTTGATGTCTTTGCTGTTATTCAGATGGTTTTGTGTTTCTGTCAAGGACTCCTCTAGGGCAGGACTGTCCAACCTTAGGTTTTTATTGAAACAATAGACAACATATTTTGATTTGCCATTTTAGTGAGAGCTCTGCAGTTGCTTGGTTTCATTTACTAAAGCATTTATGTAAATTTCTGTGATTGTAGGCGGGCTGCATAAATCGAGTGGCATGTGGCCCTTGGGCCCTCATTTTGGACAGCCCTGCTCTAGGGCATAAAATAATAGAAAACATTTAATAGTAAGTAGCTATCCTAATTGAAGACTTTGAAGCCATTGTCAAATACCATCTGGGCATACTTAACTAAAAGTGTAACTACTCATAGAGACAAAAACTACATAATTTTCTATAAGTAACAAAAGATAATACAATTTGCCTGCCTGGTGCTGAAAAGCAAAGATCCTTATCTATGAACCAAATAGATCCAATTCATCTCGGCCCTTAACATGATTCACCTCTTTTCTCTGAATGGTAGTAAAAGGGAGTAAGGTTCTTCAAGACCTACATATTAATTTACTGCAATGAAAGAGGTAAATAGCATGCATATCTCTGGATCCAATGAGAAAGGGCCCAGAATATTTTTACTGTACTGTCTATGGCAGTATGAAAATATGTACAGAAAATGATAGATGATTCCACTATGATGATTTAACTGTAGATGATTTAACACTAGTTAAAATGAGAAAAATGTCTAAAGTCCCAGCATGACTGATTCAAAAGAGTAGCGGGAGAGGATAATTTCATTTTACTCAGTCCTTAGATTCAATGATTTCCAGTACTGACTAGTGACATTGATACCAACTTTCACAAAGGATATTTTGACAGGTGACTTATAAAATTGTTATTACAATGAGAAATCTGCTGTTTAGACGTTGTCTAAGACAACATGAGTATCATAGCTAACTAACTTAAAATGTCCTTGTTTGAGTTGGAAGCCAAATTCTTATTGCTTTAGGGGTGCAACAACTATGTTTGTATAGGTTGTACTATAAATGTGTTAAGAAAGTGACTTGTTTGGCTAAAGGAATCATTTGGGTTTTCCTTATTCTAGGCTTTTTTATAAATCTTTTTAATGCTTTATATTCTTACCTGTGACAAGCTGTTCACTTGAAAAGACTAGATGTGTTTGATAACATGGAAATGTTTTGCATGGCTTCACATATCTAATTGATATATTACTTGACTTCTCAAGTGGTGGGAAGGGGAAGGAGAAACTGGGAAATCAAAATTTTAGAAAAATGAATGTTAAAATTTTTAAAAATATAATTGAGAAATTTTAAACAAACTACATAAAATGTACTTTTAAAACTTATGTGTGTTACATGTATAATGCACTTTTCGGAGCTCTGCCTAAAGGCTTGCAAATGGGGCAAAAGGAAATGGGGGTGAAGCTGTCTGTTGGTGGAAAATTCTCTTTTCAGAGAACTGTAAAGTTCCAATTACAATGTCTTCTAAATTCCTAGAGGATTTCGGTGTTGACCTAAAGGCAAACTACCCAGAGTGCATTGACTCTGACTTTAGCAATAGGGGTTTGTGGGTAGGAGAGATAGAAGCAAAGTTGAGTGAGGAAGCTGAGAGGATGTGAGCAAAGAGGAGGAGAAAGTTGATGTTATGGCAAACATATGGCAGGTCAGGAGAAATGCAGAGAGTACTGAGCCAGGAAATTGAGGGCAACACAAGCACAAAGCATACCTGTGGTGGCCCCTATGCTGATGTTCTAGTTTTGCTTTGATACAGAGACCAGTGACTTTATTACCCCTTCCCCCTCTGGTGGTTGCAAATTGAAGTAACCAGTTTCAAAAACTGCTTTCTTCACATAGTATTGTTTTAAGTGTTTTCTCAGGATACACATGGAAATGTATTAAAATTCAGATAGCTATTCAATTCCAACCTAATTCTCACTTGAATGCTTGCAGTGAGTTTGGGAATGGAGAGAGGAGGACACTAAAAAGGGAAGCAGATATAAAATAAACACAAATTTGGATTTGTCAATGCAAACTGACAAGGGGGGAGGAGGATGGGAATCAAGCCCATTTTTAAGAGTACAGTGAATAGAGGGAGAAAGAGAAATATTTAGGGTCAGGTTCCTCTTGAGATATGGCCTGGTAATGAAGCTCCCCAAGCTACTGAGGAAGAACATCCTAAGCATGGTCTTCATCTCCCCTTCTCTCTGTCTGTAGACATTTGTAATGCAGTTTTTTAAATGGCATTTTATTTTTTCCCAATTACATGTCAAGACAATTTTTAGCACTCACCACAGGATTTTGAGTTCCAAATTTTTCTCCCTTCCTCCCCTCCCTTCTTCCTAAAATGGTAGGTAATTCAATATAGGTTATACAAGTGATATCATGTAAAACATATTTCCATATTAGTCACAGTTGTGAAAGAAGAAATAGATCAAAAGAAAAAAAAAGAATGAAATAAGTAAAAAAGTATGCTTCAATCTGCAGGTAGAGTCCATCAGTTCTTTATCTGATTGGTGGATCTATCGTGGATGGTGGGTCTATTATGTGGATAGCATTTTCCTTCATGAGTCCTCTGTAGTTATCTTGGATCACTGCGTTGCTAAGGAGAGCTAAGTCATTCAATGCTGATCATCACACGTTGTTGCTGATACTATGTATGATGTTTTCCTGATTCTGCCCATTTTGCTTTGCATCAGTTCATAAAGTCTTTCCAGGTTTTTCCTGAAATCTGCCTGTTCAGCATTTCTTATTGCTCAGTAGTATTCCATTACACTCTCATACCACAGCTTGTTCAGCCATTCTCCAATTGATGGTCATCCCCTCAATTTACAATATTTTGCCAACACAAAAAAGGCTTCTATTAATATTTTTGTACATATAGGTATTTTTCCAATTTTTATGACCTTTGGGATATAGACCTAGTAGTTGTATTTCTTGATCAAAGGGTATACACAGTTTGCTTATCCTTTGAGTATAGATCCAAATTGCTTTCCAGAATAGCTGGATCAGTTCACAACTCCACCAACAATGCATGAATGTTCCCATTTTCTCACAACATCTCCAACATTTATCATTTTCCTTTTTTGTTATATTAGCCAATGTGATAAGTATGAAGTGGTACCTCAGAGTTAATTTGCATTTCTCTAATCAAAGGTGATTTAGAGCACTTCTTCGTATGTCTATAGATAGCTTTGATTTCATCATCTGAAAACTGCCTGTTCATATTCTTTGACCATTTACCAATTGGGTAATAGCGTCTATTCTTTATTTTTTATTTTTTAAATTTTTCAAATTTAAAACTAAATTCTAACAACCATTCAAAAAACAATTTCAGTATTACATAAACTGTTCACAATAATAAGAAAAGAAGGCACCCTCACAATCTTTCTTTGTTACAAATATAGTCTTGATTAATAAGGAAGAGACAAAGCAGAGAAAGAAAGTTACAGACCAATACCCCCAATGAACAATGCCAAAAAAAATTTTTTAACTTAAGTACAAAGTAAGAAAGAAAAAAAAAACATGTTTGCATAGTAGAATGTAAGAGAGGATTCAAAATATATGAAAATAGATTTTCATTTCAAGAAAACTTATATGATAAATAATACATGTTGTATTAAGAATTGTCCATCCTTTGCTTCCATGTGAGTTTTCTTCTGTTCTCTGCTGTGTACTTTTTTACTTTGTTCTTTTCCCCCCTCCCCCCACCCTACCCCAAAGATAACAGTATAGTTTAGATATTTCTCTATAGCTATAGTTATATACATACACATATACATATATATATAGACATATACTTTTCCAAACATACTCTACTCCTGATCTTTGTTTTTGTATTTGTGCATATCTTGTTTCCTATCCTTCCTGATTCCTCTACTTTATTTCCATCAACTACCTTGCCCTCCTATTACTTGCCTACCCCCCTCCAAGGATCTCCCCCATTCTCATAAATATAAATGCCTTCCATATCCCCTTTTTATCTACCCCCTCATTCTCCCCTCTAACAATCCCTCCCTTGTCCTTTCCCCCCACTCTATAACCCTACCATTTTATTTCTTCTAACTTTAGAAGACTTTTGTACTCTTCTAAATATATATGTATTATTCCCTCTTAAACCCATTCCTGATGAAAGTAGGTTACCAGAACTACCAGTCCTCCTCCCCATCTAATTCTTCTGTATCCTTTCTTCCCCTCTTTTGCATAGAATAGTTGCTCTTTTTAGCTTTTTCTAAATGGTTTTGCTTTTTAAATTCATATCATAGTCAGGTTTACCCCCCTCTTTCTTATGAGCTCGCCAATTATTAATAACAATCTTAGACATACATATTGCATTTTACATTATATAAAAGGCAAATAGTGTGTCCCTATGAATCCCTTATAGTCAGTCTTTGGTAGCTACCTTATGTTTCTCTTGGTTCTTGTATGTCAAATCTTCTATTAAGTTCAAGATTTTTTGAAGGAAAGTCTTGAAAGTCTGAGAGTTTATAAAATATCCATTTTTTCATTCAAAATAATATTTAAATTTGCAGGGTATGATATTTTTGGCCAGAGCCCCAGGTCTTTTGCTCTTTGACATATTGTGTTCCAAGACCTGCAGTCCTTTAATGTCTCTGCTGCTAGGTCTTGTGTAATTGTAATCGTGGCACCATCATATTTAAATTGTTTTAATCTTGATGCTTTTAATATTTCATCCTTGATCTGGGGGTTTCAGAATTTGACTATGATATTTCTATGAGTTTTCCTCATAAGATCTCTTTTAAGTGGTGTTCAATGGATTTTTTTTCTATTTCTACTTCCCTGCCTTGTTCTAAGGCTTCAGGACAATTTTCTTTAATTATTTCTTGTATTATTGTATCAGATTCTTTTCTTACCATAACTTTCAGTTAGTCCAATTGTTTTTATGTTTTCTCTTTTTGATCTATTTTCCAAATCTGTTGTTTTTCTTATGTTACACTTTATATATTTTTTCATTATTCATGTTTTATTTATTTCTCGATCTTTTATAATTTCATTGGCTTCACTTTGCCCAATTATGATTTTCAAGGTGTCATTTTCCTCCTTAAGATTCTGGATCTCCTTTTCTAATTGTTTGACTTTCCTTTCATAACCTTCTTGTTTTTCTTGGATTTTTTTTTAGTTTTTCCTCCATCTCTGTCATTTGATTTTTAAAGTCTTTTTTAAGATCTTCTATAAATTCTTCTTGGTCAGGTGACCATTTAATGTGACTCTTGAGGGTTTCTTTACTTCAATATCCTCCTCTGAAGATGAACCAGGTCATCTCTATTCCCATAATACATTTCTATGGTTGGATTCTTTCTCCTTTGCCTGTACATTTTTGTGGCAACAACTTGATTTTCGTAATCACGTCTAGCCCTGGGGTATGGGAAATGGTACCTCTTGCCCCTGATCTTCAGTTCTGTCCTCTAGCCTGGAACCAAAGCTAAACCTCCAACTTCTGCCAAAGACTTTCTGCCCCACTGTTTTTAGACTCACTGGGGCCTGTGCTGGTTCCTTTTCACCCCCAATGGTTTTCACAACACAGCTGGGTCTGGCATTCCTCATCAACAGAGGTTCCCTCAGTCTTCCTGGGCTCAAATGTCAGACTCCCCTCACTATTCCAGAGTGAAAAGTTCTTGTGGCTGGGACGAAGGCAGCCTCTCTAATCAACTAACCCAGGGTTTGCCACTTGTTGTTAAAATGGAACTAGCCTGGAGGTGTTCACTCTTTGCAGGGAACAAACCTTGTCCTGGAATTTTTCTTACCATCTTCTCAAATTGTCCCAGGAAGATCTTGGTTGTGCCCCTGTTCTTCTTTGTCTCTACCCACACTTTGTTTGCTTTAAGGTGCTATTTTAACTGTTTTGTGGGAAAAAATCTTGAGACCTTGGGATTTTCTGACCTACTTCACCATCTTCCCAGAATCCTCTCCAACAGCTTGTATTCTTATAAATTTGGCTCAGTTCTTTATATATTTGAGAATTGAGGCCTTTATTAGAGATCCTTGCTGTAAAGACTGTTTCCCAGCTTTCCATTTTCTTTCTAATCTTGGTTACATTGGTTTTATTTGTGCAAAGGCTTTTTAATTTAATATAATCAAAATGATCTATTTAATATTTCATAATGCTCTCTATCTCTTGTTTGTTCATGGACCTGTAACTCACTTAACTTCTCCTTTAAGAATTTGGATGCTATACCATTTCATGCTTAGTGCTGATATTATTTCATTGTCTATAGTACCTTTTAGCAAGTTGTAGTTTCCTTCCCTATCTCTTTTAATTATGCTATTTTTGAGATCAGGCTTGTTATCCCTGCTTTTTTCAGCTGAAGCATAATAGATTCTGATCCAGCCCCTTAGCTTTACTCTGTGTGTATCTCTCTACTTCAGATGTGTTCCTTGTAAACAACATATTGTAAGAGTCTAGTTTTGTTCCACTCTGCTATCTGCTTCCATTTTGTGGGAGAGTTCATTCCATTCACATTTACAATTATGATTATTAACTGCGCATTTCCCTCCAGCCTATTTTTCTTCCTATTTATCCATTTTCTCCTTTCACTCTTTCCCTTCTAACCAGTGTTTTACTTCTGTCTACTAGCTCCCCCAGTTTGCCCTTTCTTCTGTCATTCCTCCCTGCCCTTTACTTAACCTCTTCCCCTACTACTTTCCTGTCAGGTAGGATAGATTTCTATATTCAACTCACTGTGTATAACATTCCCTCTTTGAGCCAATACTGATGAGAATAAGTTTCAAGCGTTGTTCACCTCTCCTTCCCATCTTTCTTTCCGCTGTAATAGGCCTTTTATACCTCTTCGTGTGAAATAATTTACCCCATTCTACCTATCTCTTTCTTCTGCACCCAGTGTATTCTTTCTCATCCCTTAATTATTTTTATGTCATTCCCTCAAATTCATCTTATACCTACACCCTCTGTGTATGTATCTTCCTTCTCACTGTACTATTAGTAGTACAATTTTTAATAATTACAAATATCATCTTCCTATGTAGGGACATTCAACTCCATTGAGTCCCTTATGCTTTATTTCTCCTTTTTACCTTTTTAGGCTTCTCTTAGGTCTTGATATTGCAGATCAATTTTTTTTTTAAATTTCGGGTCTTCTTATGAAAGTTTGAAATATTTCTTTATCATTGAATGACCATTTTCCCCCCATTGAGGTACTATGCTTAATTTCACTGAATAGGTGATTCTTGGTTGTATTCCCAGCTCCTTTGCCTTCCAAAATATCAGGTACCCTCACCTCTGAGCCTTTAAGGTTACAGCTGCTAAGTCATGTGTAATCTTGACTGAGGCTCCTTCATATTTGAATTGTTTCTTTCTGGCCACTTGCAGTACTTTTTCCTTGACCTGATAGATCTGATATTTGGGTATGATGTTTCTTGGAGTTTCTGTTTTAGGATTTCTTTCCTGAGGTGATTGGTAGATTTTTTTAATGCTGATTTTGCCCTCAGGTTCCAGGATATTAGGATAGTTTTCCTTGATAATTTCTTGAGAGACGCTATTCATAGTCTCCTTTTGATTATGCCTTTCAAGTAATCCAATGATTCCAACATTGTATTTCCTGGATCTATTTTCTAGGTCAGTTATGTATTCCATGAGGTATTTTACATTTTCTTCTATCTTTTCATTGTTTTGAATTTGACTGATTCTTGATCCCTCACAGAGTCATTAGTTTCCACTTGCCTGATTCTAACTTTTAAGGAGTTGCTTTCTTCAGTTAGCTTTTGTATTTCCCTTTCCATTTACTTTTTAAAGAGTTTTCTTCAGTGGATTTTTTTCATCTCCTTTTTCATTTTTCCAATTCTACTTTTAAGCAGTTGTTTTCTTTTTTCTAAGCTATTGACTCTTTTCATAATTCTCTTGCATCGCTCTCATTTTTCCCCAGTTTTTCTTCTACCTCTCATGTAATTTTAAGCTCCTCTTTGAGCTTTTCCACAAGTTCTTTCTGGACTTGAGACCACTTCCCTTTTTTCTTTTGGGTTTTGCCCATAACTGTTTTGACTTTGTTGTCTTTTTCTGAGTTTGTGTCTTGATCTTCCCTGTCACCATAATAACTTTCTATAGTCAGATTCTTTGGTTTTTTTTTTTTGCTCATGTTTCGGCCTTTTTCCTTTCTTTTAAATTTGAGCTCTATTCTGGGATGGAAAGGGCACTGTGTCAGCCTTCTTGTGATAGGGGCTGCAGGCCCTGGTTGCTTACCTGTTGCTGCAATGTGTTGCTCTGAAGTCCACAGGAGACCCTCATATCTGGCGCTGTGCTGAGAGGATGGGATGGGCATTGGCTGGTGCTGCTGGAGGCCATAGTTGTCTGGCAGCTTGCCTGGTGCTGAGCTGAGGTCTTAGTGCTATTGTCTGGCATGTGCTGAGTCTAGTGGGGTATTTCTGCCTTTCCCCAGGGATATATTGAGGCAAGTGGCACTCTGGCCACTGGAGCCTGCCTGTTTGCCTGGAGCTAAGCTGAAGCATGTAGAGGTCTGGCTGGTAGAGGTTACCCATTTACCCAGGGCTAGGCTGAAGCACCTGGTGGTTCATAGAACAGGAGTCTGCCTGTTCTCCTGACTCAGCTGAGGCACATGGAGGGGGAGGTTTCCTGTTTTTGGTATTTGCATGCTCTGCCACACTGGGGATCAGGATCTCCCACTGGTTTGCTAAGGTGGGGCTTGCTAGGATGCTTTCTGTCCTGGACTGCATTTCCCTTTTACTCAAGAGAGACAGATCTTTCTTGCCAATCTTCCAAATTTTTGGGGCTAAAAGATTGTTTATTCTATCAGTTTGCTGCATCTGTTGTTCTAGGATTTGTTTTGGGGTGCTATTTTGTAGTTGTTTGAAGGTGAATATGGGAGAGTTGTGGCAATTTACTGCTTATTCTACCATCTTGGCTCCTAAAAGTCATTTAATGCTGTTTTGAAAACAAGCCCATCAAAGAAGGAAAGAGAAAAATTTTACAGACATACTTTTCACCTAGCAGAAGATTTAATGACACAGTCTGCCTGGTTTGAGAGTGTTACTAAACCATCATACCCTCAAAAATATATATGTTTCAACAATGCTTCAATTCACTCATGATTTTATACACTGAATAAAAATAATCAGTTAACTTAATCAGTTAATTATAATGATGTGATTGAGGTGTTTTACTCTATAAAGCCTGGTGAGTGAGGTCTGTAGGCCAAGCGAATGAAGAAACGTTGAATCTATTTTGGTTAATTTAGTTAGTTCATTATCAGGTCAAAGATAAAGACTGTGAAAATCAACTGCATCTCCTTCGAAGCCTGGTTAATATTGTGGCCAAAACAGAATATTTTATGTCTCCTTTTAAAAAATTATATTTAAGTAAAATTGAGTCATTAAATTAAGAAAAAGTTTAGTTAATTTCTTGTTTCAGTTTGATGAATAAAAGTAAGGTCCAATATAAGTTTTCTCTATGAAAAATTCACTGGGTGCACACCCCAAGTGAAGTGTCCTGTACAAACTTAAGTCTTTGTTCTCATAACTCTTCCCTAGGAAGGTACCAAAATGAAAATAAAAATCCTGGAACTGAGTCATTCCAAATATGATATTTACAGATAAGATGACCACATCATTGGGAAATCATAAAATGAGGAAGTAATCATAAAAGGAGTAATGACTATTCTACATTACCTAAGGAAAGAAAATTCTACATTCCCTAAACCCCCTGTGAAACTTACTGCCTGGAGGTGAATCCAAAATGGCAGCAAAAAAGGCAGGGACCTGCCTAAGCTTTCCCCCAACCCCCCCAGAACATCTTTAAATAATGCTGTAGAACAAATTCTGGACTAGCAGAACCCACAAAGGGATGGGGGGGGGGGATTTGACCAATTTTCCATCCAAGGACAAATTAGAATGTCACAGAAAAAGATTGATGTACCAGGATGAAAGTGGAGCCAAGTCCGGTGCAGGCTACACTAGTGCACACTGGGCCCTAGAAAACTACTCCCAAGAGTAGGCCTTTAAGAGTGACTGAATCAGCAGTGGCAGTGGCAGCTTCCAGAGCTCTCAGGCCACAAACAATAAGGGGAGTTCAAACAATGGATCAAAAGGAGATTACAGGGATCTTTTGGTTAGCATTGGGGGCAAGATTCTATTGCTTTGCCTATACTCAGATCTGGGTCCCAGTCCTGGGTGGCAGTCCTAGGGTGAGGAGGAGCAGTATCACACCAGAGCTTGCAGCTGCAATGGAGCAGGACCCTTTTCACCATTCCAGGGCAGAAGAGATTCCTTGTGGTCATTCACAGACCAGAGCACAGGTGAGCAAAGTATGAAACACACCTTTCCTTAGATGATGCCACCTTGGAAGAACTGAAAACTTACAGATTCCTATAAGTATCTCTGAAAACAGCTGCACAAAACCCCTGAAGTTTGGGACTCCACTTTGGAAGCAAAGCCCTGTTTTTAACAAAGAGTTAAAACTCAAGAAATAGACTGGGAAAGTTACTATGGTGACAAGGAGATTAAAATACACACTCAGAAAAAGAAAAACAAAGTCAAAACCCCAATAAAATATAAATTGGTCTCAGGCCATGGAAGAGATCAAAAAGGGTTTTGAAACTCAAGTAAGAGAAGTAGAGGAAAAATTGGGAAGAGTAATGAGAGTGATATAAAAGAATCATGAAAAAAAGAGTCAACATCTTGGTAAAGGAGACACAAAAAATATTGAAGAAAATAACACCTTAAAAATAGACTAACCCAAATGGCAGAAGAGGTACAAAAAGCTAATGAGGAGAAGAATGCATTGAATAGCAGAAATGGTCAAATGGAAAAAGAGGCACAAAAATTCAATGGAGAAAATTACTTAAAAATTAGAATCGAGCAAATGGAAGCTAATGACTTTATGAGAAATCAAGAAACAATAAAACAAAACCAAAAGAATGAAAAAAATAGAAGACAAGGTGAAATATCTCCTTGGAAAAACAAATGACCTGGAAAGTAGATCCAGGAAAGATAATTTAAAATTGTTGGACTCTATCTGAAAGCCGTGATCAAAAAAAAGCTTTGGCATCATCTCTCAAGAAATTATCAAGGAAAACTGTTCTGATATTTTAGAACCAGAGGGCAAAATAGAAATGGAAAGAATCTATAAATCACCTGCTGAAAGAGATCCCCAAATTAAAACTCTCAGGAATATTATAGCCAAATTCCAGAGCTCCCAGGTCAAGGAGAAAATGCTGCAAGCAGCCAGAAAGAAGCAATTCAAGTATTGTAGAGCTACAGTCAGGATAACATAAGATTTAGCAGTATCTATATTAGCAAAACAGAGAATGTAGAATATGATATTCCAGAGGGCCAAGGAACCAGAATTTCAACCAATAATCACCTACCCAGCAAAACTGAGTATAATCCTTCCAGGGGGGAAATAGATATTCAATGAAATAGAGGATTTCCAATCATTCTTGATGAAATGACCAGAGCTGAATAGAAAATTTTACTTTCAAATACAAGAGTCAAGAGAAGCATTCAGAGGTAAATGGGAAAGGGAAATTATATGGGACTTAATAAGGTTAAACTGTTTACATTTCTACATGGAAAGATACTTGTAACTCATAAGAAATTTCTCATTATTAGGGCAGTTAGAAGGAGTATATATAGACTATAGAGAGAGTACCTCAGAGAGGGTACCAATGTGAGTTGAATATGAGGTGAAACAAAATTAAGGCATGAGAAAGAGGAGTGCCCTGGGAGAAAGGGAAAGAGAGAGTTGGAATGGGGTAAACTATCTGACATAAAAGGCTTTGACAGTAGAGGGGAAGCTGGGGAAGGTGGCAGGGAATGCTTAAACCTTACTTTCACTGGAATTGGCTCAAAAAGGGAATAATATACGTGCTCAATTGGGCAAAGAAATTTATCACACCCTACAGGAAAGTTAGAGGTGAAGGGGATAACTTGAGGGGGGTACTCATAGAAAGGAGGGCAGATTGGAGAAGCTGGTAGTCAGAAGCAAAATACTTTTGAGGAGGGTCAGGGTGAAAGGACAGAGAGAATACAGTTAGCAATCATAGTGGTGGAAAAATTTTTGAAAAAAAGGCCTCATTTCTCAAATATATTGAGAACTCAGTTAAATTTCTAAAAATAAGAGCCGTTCTCCAATGGATAAATGATTAAGAGATATGAACAGTCAGTTTTCAAATGAAGTAGTCCAAGCTATCTACAGCTATATGAAAACTGCTCTAAATCACTATTGATTGGAAAAATGTGAATTAAAACAACTGTGAGGTACTACTTCACATCTATTAGATTGGCCAAAAGGACAGGAAAGGAAAATGACAAATGTTGGAAGAGATGTGGGAAAATTGAGACATTAATGCTCTATAGGTGGAGTTGCCTCATTTCTTAATCACTGAATGAGTGCTGCCTCTGTCAAAGTGACCTGTTAAAGACCTTAAGAAGGCTTTGGCTTAAAAAGGCTAAGGTCTCCCACTGCATTAAGGGTCATCTCCAGTAATTCTGATCTGTGTCTTGCCATTAGACCCAGATGGCTCTGGAGGAGAAAATGAGGCTGGTGACTTTGCACAGCCCTTATTCACTTAAATTCAATTCACTTGCAGGCCAAGGCATAACCTCCCTGATGTCATGTTCCTCTTCCAGAATAAAGGACAAACAACAACAATAACAGTACAGTTGGGAACTATACCCAAAGGGCCATAAAAACATTCACACACTTTGACCAAGCAGTACCACTACTATGTCTGTATTTCTAAAGAGAGGAAAAAACAAACAAACAAATGAAAAGGACTTATTTGTACAAAAATATTTAGAGCAGCTGTTTTTGTGGTGGCAAAGAATTAGAAATTGAGGGTATACCCATAAATTGAGGAATGGCTGACCAAGTTTGGTATATGATTGTGATGGAATATTCTTATTCTCTAAGAAATAATGAGCAGGATGCTCTCAGAAAAACCTGGAAAGATGTACATGAGCTGATGCAAAGTGAAATGAGTAGAACCAGAAGAACCTTGTACATAATAACCGCAATACTGCAAGATGATCAACTGTGAATGACTTAGCTATTCTCAGCAATACAATGATCCAAGACAACTCTGAAGAAATGATGATGAAAAATGCTATCCATCAGAGAAAGAACTGATGGTGTCAGAATACAGATCAAAGCATAACTTTTAAAAATTCCTTTATTTTTGTTTTTTTTAGTCTATTTTTTTTTTACAACATGACTAGTATTGAAATATGTTTTGCATGACTATATCAAATTGTTTGTCTTCTCAATGAGTGGGGAGGGGAAGAAAGAAGAGAGAGAAAGAATTTGGAACTCAAATTTTTGAAAACTGTTTTTACATGTGATTTACATGTAATAAAATGCTAAATAAATAAATAAATGAAACTTAGCAACTTAATCCTGAAAGCTTCAAGCCAAGGGAGGAATCTTAGAATTTTCAGAGTTAGAAGGTCTTTAGGGAACAGCTAATCTAACTCCTTCATTTTACATACAAGAAAACAGAAGTCAGAAAAGTAAATGATATGTTAAAGGTCATAAAACTATTATTGGGAAACGATGGATGAGAACCTAGGTCTTCTGAGTCCTCGGTCATATTCTTTCCTTTAGGCAGGAGATGTATTGAACAGAGAACTGGACTTGGAGTCTACGATGATCTAAGTTCAAATCCTTCAGTAGATACTAATTAGCCTTATGACCCTGGACAAGTGAAATAATATCTTTCAGCCTTAGTTTCCTCATATATAAAATGATAATAATAAATAATAAAATAAATATAAATAAAATGATAAATCATTTGAAAAGATAATAATAGTACTTATTTCATGAGATGATTGTGAGGATGAAATAAAATAGCATGTAAACTTTTTACAAAGCACTATATAAATATTTTCTATTATTATTTCTATTATCATACCATGTATTTGTTTTAATTTTTCTAAGTGTATTACACACCACTATGCCCATTCCACAAATGTTTTTGTCTCTTTTAAAAGTGGATTTTGAGAGCAATGTAGCATCAGTATCTTCAGAATAATTCTTATTTTAAATCTCTATAACCTCCAAATCCATCTATTTTCTCATCACAATGCAATTATTTCATAACTAGAGTCACATGAAAGCAAAGAACTCCTTGAATCATAAAACTTAAGCTCAATGCCTCTACATAGAGCCAACGTATATGTTTACATTGGGATTGACTCTTTATATATGAAAAGGTTTTGCAAAAGGTGTAAAGCCTTTCACAATTAGTCATTACTACTACTACTACTAACCATTCACACTAAAGTGAAAGGAGAGGAGGTGCATCACTGTTTGCAGATGATTGTTAATGCAATGCAGCCTCTGAGGCTGAGATGCAACAAGTACTGAATTGATTCTCTGCTGCTTGTGCTAATTTTTGCCTAATAATGGACTGCAAGAAAATGGAGGTCCTCTACTGGCCAGCATCATCCATATAGGTAACCATTGCTTACAGAAAATGGAAAAATTTTGAATGCTATGGATAAGTTCACTTGCCTTACAGTACACTTTCCAGGGATGTCCACTGGACAGTCTACCAATACCATGCCAGGAAACTGAATTGCTTCCATTTTAATTGTCTGAGGAAGATTCTGTAGATCATCTGGCTAGACAAGTTACCTGACATTGAAGTCCTTTCTTGAGCTGAATTGCCAAGCACTCAGACAGCACAACTCTCATGGGCTGGCCATTCTGTTTGAATGCCAAAAGTACATTTGCCTAGAAGATTATTTTATGGAGAACTCGTACAAAGCAAGTGCTCACATGGAGGTCAGAAATAATACAAGGATGCTTGTCTCTCTGCAGAACTTTGGACCATCCAACAAGGTGTGCCTGAATCAAAGAAGGTCCTGTATTCTATGAGCAAAGCAGAAATGTAGTAGCTCAAAAGAAACATGAGACTTCCAAATTTAGAGACATCTCCACTCCAAACATTAATATGGACTATTTGTACCCAACCTGTGGTAGAGCCTTCTGAGCTGGTATTGGTCTGATCAGCCATAGCCACAGTTGGATACAATGTACCTTAATGCCACTATGGTGATGTCATTTTGGTCCTCTTTGAAAATGAAGGACAGCAACGTCAATACTATATGCTTCTGAAATTGAGCCAGAAATTAGATTGTTAATTACCAAGTTTTCTGAGATGGCTCTTTCTTGGTTTTATTGGCCTAAGGAGAAAAACAGTAACAACAAAAAAAGCTATCTACTCCAGTCAGCTGCAGTTGCCAGGGTAATAAGGAAATGATTCTGACTAAAAGTAGACCGAGCTTCCTCATCTCTGCTGGGAAATTGGAAAAATAGTTATTTAGTCACGAGTCATTAGTGCTGCACCATGATTGTACATTTAATTAATTTCCAAAAGTATTGATTGAGCACCTACTGGGTACCTAGCACTATGCTAGGTCCATTAGCCTCATGATTGCTAGGGATTGGGGGCAGTGAAGAGCAAAAATATTTAAGGAAGAGTAAGAGCTGTGACTGCTGCATCCAGATACTTGGGCCGACCAAAATTATCTCACCCAAGGGTCATCTGTTTTTGTGGAGAGTCATTGAAATGACAAGCATTTATTTAGTTAGTATGTACTAGAAATTGTTCTGAGCATTGTAGAGACAAAATGTGGCAAAAACTACAGTCTCTGCACTCGAAGAGCTCACATTCAGGATACAACATGTAAACACCTAGGTACCTATAAGACATATACAGCATGAGTGGAAAGTCATCTCAAAGGGAAGGCATGAGATGTCGGAGGAATTGCCAAAAATGGGATCAAAGCCAGGGAATCTTGTGAGGCAAGATTGAGACCCAATAAAATGTGGGAGGTTTGGGAAAGGTGTGGCTGTATTGCTGGATCCACAGGAAAGATTCTCTGAAATGGAAAGTCTGTGCATTTCACTCAACATACTGATCCTCAGGGTAGCAGGGAAAGCAGTGTGTTGTATCTGTGCCTACCTTCCCCTTGGGTGTTTTATGTGCTGTGGCAATACTATCCACTATTCTCAGTAGCAGAGGGTCAGTTTTCAGGTAGAAGCAGATCTGTAATAATTAGGTTATTCTGGGACATCCCAGGATGATAAGGTGATTGTCTGAGACTGGGCCATCACTCTTGGGGCTTATCTGAGAACCCTAGAGATATCAAAATTGCTACCTGCTCATAGCCAAAAAATAAGACACAGCAGCAAAACTACAGGAAGCCAATTTTGAAAACAAACTAATTTTTTAAAGGAATCTACAATTAAAAGTTCAAAAACGTAGTCAATTAAACAAGTTACATAATGGTTATTTAAAGTAACCTCAGGGTGAAGGGTTAATAACCCACTTGAACTCAGATGTTCTGGTTACCAGGATTTACTTGTAGCCAAGATACATTTTAGCTTTAATATATCAATTTTTTCAATACTATAACAACTTCATTGGTGGGATTTCTTCAGGAGAGATAGTTTTCTGCATGGGTAAGACTTCTATAGGTACAATAACCCTAAGGAACACAATGCCGAGCCACCTTTAAGTTCTAGTGGCCATGCCCATAAAGGCCCAAAGTGGAATCAATCCATTGCATTAAGAGTTGGTGTAAGGCTGTTCAGGTATCTTCTTTAGGCCTTATATCAAGACTGGAAACCCTTTAGACATTTTCCTTCAGAGACACCCTTAAAGTCAGCAACCAAACAGAAGTAGGGCCTGAAATTGGTAGACTTTAGAGGGAAGCTTGATCTCCATCCAAAGGCAAATGTCAGAGAAAAGTCATAGTGTGCATGACCCAGAGGATAGCAGCTGGGTATTGCTGAAATCCTGCTTGCTTATTAGTAGCTGGCCAAGTTTTGAGTATCCAGGCATGAAAGAAATGAATTTTGTTTCCAGATTCATTATGAGATTCTACTTAGAGGTTTTGCTGCTGCTCATGGCAACTGTGAAGTTTCAGAAATTGTTTTATTTTATGACTAAAATAAACTGCATTCAAACAAGTCAAGTAAAAGATTCTCACTTGTTTGGGCCAGGCAATGAATTTTAATTGTCCTATGGTTCTATTTTCTGGCTCATTTACTTCGTCATCCCATTTCCACTTTTATCTCCTCATAACATTCCTGAGCAAAAGAGAACACCACTCTGTCCTTGTCATTAAATAAGCTTGGATAGCATTTAGAATTGTCTTCCTGGAAAATGGTAAAATGAATCTGAAAAAAAACCCCTGCTGGGATAGAGAAGAAGATTCATAATACTCATTTCCGAAAATATCTAATTAAGGGTGAGAATTTCTTCTTCCATGGTTAATACTAATAGCAAAGTTAAATACGGTTGACTCTACAAGCTCCTGAAGGCAGGGACCATAGCATCTCTAGCTAGAATAGATCTGTGTACATCTTGCACATAATAATATTAGATAAGAATGAATTGATTATAAGTTGTGAATATTTTGGATTTTGGGCCTCTTCAGAAAATTAAAATAAAATAAGTAACTAAAATGTGAGTTAGTCCTAGGATGTACTTAGAATCAAATACTCAGGAGGAAGGTATCGGTGATTAAATAGCTGAGTTGGTCCCATTTCCTATTTCCAAAAAATTGTGCTATTGTAATTATGCTATTTCTGTAATCATGGTTACTTGGCCTTTTTAAAGTACTTGATGACTAACACCATGGAATTAACTTTGAGAAAAGTTTTCAACTGTTATATTATATTAGACATGCAGCTATTTAACACCATTTTGCTTTCTGAAGATCAAAGTAAAAATGCCTGATTTTTTTAATACGATCTTTCTTTTGGGTTTTTTTGTTGTTCAGTTGTTTTTCAGCCGTATCTGACTCTTTGTGATACCATTTGGAGTTTTCTTGGCAAAGATACTGAAACGGTTTGCCATTTCCTTCTCCCACTCTTTTTTACAGATGAGGAAACTAAAGTAAACAGGGTTAAGTGACTTGCCCAGGGTCACAAGCTAGTAAGTGTTGGAGGCTGGATTTGAATTCACAAAGATGAGTCTCTCTGACTGTGGGCTGGGCACTCTAGAAGAAATTTTAAAGGCCATGTAATTCAGTATCTACCTTATCAAGAATCAGTTTTATAACATCTTTGAGGTATTGTCACTTAGCTTTGTGTGAAGACTTCTTGTGAAAGGGGATACATTTGCATTTACAAATCACTTTGTGTTTTATGTACATGAATTTGTTTGAATAGGTGCCATAATCAGAGTTGTGTTTGAGGAATATCAGTTTGGCAGGTGAACAGAAGATGGATTGAATAAGAGAAAGGCAAGGATAAGTCAAACCTGTCAGAAGGCTATTATTAAACCCATGCAAGAGTTAAGGAACTTAAGTTAGAGATAATGTGAGTAGAAAAGAGATTATGGTTAGAAAAGATGTTGAGATATCAAATTCACTAGATGTGGCAGCTGATTAGATATGAAGGGATATGGGAAAAGGAAGAGAAAAGGAAAACTTGAACAATTCTAACCTTGGTGATTTTCAGGGATGGTGCTGGTCTCAAAACAAATTACAATGTTTTGAGGAGAGATGGGGTTTTGGGGGAGACTATAATTAGCTACATTTTGGACATATTAAGTTTGAGGTCCCTATCAGACATAGAGATGGAGATGTCCAGAAGACAGTTCTGGGTCTGATCTGGAGAAGGGAGATGGATGGTCTATAGGAGAGGCCATAGAGTGAGATCATATGGTTTCAGGAAAACAAGATCCAAGTATCCAGTATTGCATACTAGTATTATTTGATTATTATTATTATTATTATTATTTTTAAAAGATAATATTATTGGATTAGTTAGAGAGAAAAATAAACAATGAAAACTTTGGGTTAATGGGTTAAACCCACCCATAAAATGGAGTTATAAATTGATTAGATAATACAACCCAACATTTATTGTATACAAAAATACAATTAAAATATGAAAAGACAGGTTTAAATTTCAAGTTAGCATTCTTGAATGGATAAGAGCCCAAAGAATTGTGAACAAATGGATCTCAAAAGACAAAGTGAAAATTATTAAAATTCATAAGAAAGATTGCTCCAAATCACTAATGATAAAATTGTACATAAAAAAATCTGAAATTTCACTTTACACTGAACAAAACTGACAGATGTAGGAATAACAAATATCGAAGAGGTTATGAGAAGAAAAGTACAGTAACCCACATATAGGTTTATGGTGAGTTATTTCTGCCTGACTTCTTTATCCCTCAGCATTGAGACAATGAAACTCACTCAGAGCAGCTCCTCCTGAGTCTTGACATTCAAAGAAACACTTCATTTGCATTTCTGTCCTTCACACACACACACACACACACACACGCACACACACACACATTTTATATATATATACATATATGAATGTATGTGTACATATACATGTACATATACATATATGCATATATTACACACGTACATATCCAGGTCAATTATTTGGGTTATTAAGATACCTTGGGATTACTAAAAAAAATTTTTAAAAGGGAAAAGGGCAGCATGAGCTCCTTATCACAGGGCCACCTACATCAAGTAAGAAGGACATTAGAAGTCTTCACTGCATCTTCTTTGATATTATTCTGATTAACTGGCCCCATGGGACTGAGCCAGAGAGTCTTTGACAGCAAAGTGGATATTCGAAAGTCTAGAAAATGAAGATAAGAGTTCTATCAAGTCAGGGGAGTGATGAAGATTATTCTGAATTAGAGTAATCTGGAGAGTCCACACTTGAGACAGGGCATGTCCAGGAACAGTCTATAGGGGAAAAGAGTAGTTAACCTAGCAGTAGAGTTCAGAGGAAAAAACCTCCAAATATAAAAACCTCCAACCTATAAATAATGAATACACACACATACATATGTGTAAAGAGAGAGTATACATACACATACATACATACATACATACATACATACATACATATGATATGTGTGTGTTTATTTTATTCACTTGTTTTGGGAAAGTGCAGCTCTTATATGAAAGTGATTATCCCTTCTATGTAAAAGTAGAATATGAAGTCAGAGAACATGTTCTGATATTATCTTTTATATATATCCTCCTGTAGAATTCTTGTCACTTTTATAAAAATAAGTACATAGAAATAATTTCCACTTAGCTTACGGTTTCACATGAAAATAAAAAAGGAAAAGAATTCTTCTAGATAAAACAATAGAAATGTCATTTATAGTGATACACATAACATTACATTCACTTTATTACACAAACTTCTCAATAACTTTAAATAATGTTTCTGCTTATACTGTTAATTGTGAAAGTAATAAATAATTTTAACCATAAGTACCCTGTTATTACTACTGTCATTACATTTAATATTTATTAAGCACTGACTAAGTGTCAGGCACTATGTTAAGCCCTGAGGATACAAAATAAGGCAAGAACACAATTTCTGCCCTCAAGGTAATCACATTCTAATAGGAAAGACAACAAGCAAATAATTATATACGGTCAGTTCTGCTATAACATGTAAATGTTTCTAAAATCACTGTGCTATGAAAAAATGCAAAATAAAAACTGTAGAACTTATGACAAAAATGGGGTTGGAGGCACAGCACTCAAAAACTTCATCAGTGACATATGAAAAAAATAGGAAGCCAATAAACATAGTAGCTGTTTTATAGATGTTAAATGGTTAAAAAATATACAAATACTATAACAAATAATAGCAGCATCCACTGTCTGGGCCTCCTGTTTAGT
This sequence comes from Phalanger gymnotis, assembly GCA_028646595.1. NCBI lineage: Eukaryota > Metazoa > Chordata > Mammalia > Diprotodontia > Phalangeridae > Phalanger > Phalanger gymnotis. The sequence continues at coordinate 378,721,038 of CM053623.1, read as the reverse complement.
CACTCTCTGGTTACCACAGAGCACTGGCTGGCAAAATCTAGGTTCTATAGGCAAAAGGGTGAATTCTAGGTGGGGATTGGGGGATGGGGTTGGAGTTTAACCACAAATAAGGTGGGAAGTGAGTGGAGGAGGATCAGCCTTCTTCCTCTCACAGCTCCAGCTGTACCAGAAGATATGTAATAAATCTTATTTATTATGGAATTTTCTTTTTTTAGAGGAGGCATGAGGTAAAAATAAAGATTCAGGGAGCATATGAAATGCCAGGTAAATGCATCAATATGGTTAGCATGGTTTGGTTATAGATATGCTTTAAGGGACGTAATATTCAGTAAGTCTGGAAAGGTAGGCTAGATAAATGTTGTGAAGGGCCTTGAACATCAAGGTAAATAATTTATCATTTATCCAAGAAGCAACAGAGACCTACTTGAAGCTTCTTTTACAGGAAAGTAATATGGTCAATTTATGCTTTAGGAAGATTATATTGATATTAATTTTGATGATGGGTCAGAGAACCAAGAGGCTGGGGGGGGCAGATCTAATTAGAAAGTTACAGTAATACTCCAGGTGGGAAATGATAAAGTTCTGAACTAGGGTGGTGGCCATGTGAATATATGGAAGGAAGTGAATATAAGAGATCCTATAAAAGTGAAATTAATTTTAAAAATTAGCTAGCTACAATAGCTAGGGTGATTACCTTATTTGCAGAGGTAATGTCTAGACCATGGGCTGTGGAACATGACACATAATGTCACAATTTTTCAGTTAACTCTGTTGATAATTTTTTTCTTTATCTTTTTCTATTTTTTGGTAAAAGGAATAGATCTTTGGGTGGAGGGAAGGGAGGAATTCATTAGGAAATTTAGGTGTTGTAGAATCACATGCTTATTCTTTTTAAATGAGTAAGGGAATTAAGAAAAAAAATAGTCAAGGATGACTGTAGCAGATTTCTCTGATAAAAGTCTCATTTTTAAGATATATAAGGAAGAGATTCAAATTTATAAAAATAAGAACCATTTTCCAATTGATAAATGGTCAAAGGATACTATGAATGGGTCATTTTCAAAGGACGAAAACCAAGCCAGATGAATTAAAAAAAATGTTCCACAGCAGTAAAAATGAGAGAAACCCAAATGAAGGTAATTCTAAGGTTCTACTTCATACTTATCACATTGGGATAGCTGATCAAAAAAGGGAAATGATAAATGTTAAAAGGTGTATAGGAAAGGAGTCATGCAGATGCACTATTAGTAGAGTTGTGAACTGATATAACCACTCAGAAGAGCTAAGTGGAACTATCCCCTAAAAGTTACTAAGTTTTATATTGTTTGATCCAGGAATACTAGTCTCACGCTCCAAAGTGATCAATGAAAGAGGAAGAAGTCCTATGTATGGATAAATATTTATAGCAGTTCTTTTTATATTAGAAAATAGCTTAGTACAGATGGTAGGTGCTTAATAAACATTTACTGAATAAATGAAACTAATGAGGAACCTATTAAAATTCCTATAGGTGAATATATCATAAATAAATTATGGCATATGATTATAATGAAATACTATTGTGCCAAAATAAGTAATGAAATAGGCAGTTTCAGAGAGGAAACTGGAAAGATTCTAAAAACTGATGCAGTGATATAAGTAGAGCTAGAAGAACAATTTATACAGTAATAAAATTGTAAAAAGAAAAAACCTTTAGAAGACTTTAAAACTCTGATCAATGACAAACAACAATTGTGGAGTCCCTAGGCTCCACATGTTACCCATCTCCACGGAAAGAGGTGATAAACTTAAAATGCTGAATGAAACATACATATTTGGTCATGACCCCATGATCATGGTGGAAGTACTTTTTTTGATAAAGTATTTATATTTGCTATGAGGATTTTTTTTTAAAAAAATATTTTTCAATGAGAGAAAGAGGAAAAGGCAACGAGTATTAAAACAGAGAGAGAGAATGTCCCCACTACTCAAACCCATCTGAGCAAGGCCCAGAGACAGTTGGATCACATATTTCATTTCATGACAAGATCAAGGGGTCATATAATTTGTGGAAGTAAAATTTAAGTCTTAGAGATTAGAGTTCTTTTGCATCACATGGAGACAAAGTTTACACTTGCCAATAATTAGGAAGACCCATGGAACATCAGAGACGAGGACAGACTTAGGATAAAAGCAGATATATACCATGAAAAGTGAGCTTGGGTCATTTAGTAGGATTTTGGAAGATCCCTAATATTCAGAATTCGAGAAAAATAAATGGCTGGCAGGTGCATTGGGGATCTAAAATTTCAGATATCCATAGAAAATTGGGAATTTACAATGTTGCTGGTAGGGAAAGAGTTAATACTTTTGTCTGATTCAACTTGATTTTCTAATGCTTGGGTATTTTTTGTTTTATTTTGTTATTAAATGCCAGGATTGTGCTGCCACTAGGGTTACAAACCCTCTCCAAGAGACCGAAGTAGTTCCTATACAGCTGGCATCTGACTGTCACTCTTGGTCCTGGGGAGATCCCACAGTGGTTTTTTCTGACTTAAACCTTCTTTGTCATTTTCCACTGCTCCTTGCAACCTATCTTCACTTTCTTTTCCTCCTAGCAGTACTTAGTATGATACCAACTGCCTGATCACCACAAATGTTCATTAAAGTAACAGAGAGAGTTTCTAGCTCACTAAGACATACAACTTAACCAGCTGCAGTGACGACTTGTAAAACTGTGAGCCTTTTTGGTCTGGGAAAGTTAAAGTCTCTTCTCAAGTGTCTAATTTATTCCTCCAGAGTCCTTTATACACCAGAGAAACTGGTTGAATATCTCATTTTGCAATCTGTGCTTGAAGAATAATTGGAATTAGTGTTATTTGCCTAGGCAGTATTAGAAAATGTCTTTTCCTATGCGAGATATAACCTTGTCACTTGTATTATGGGTTTCTGCGTTATGCTTATTGTTGACAATAAAAAATTATTTAAGTTTTGCTTAGGTCCTATGGAGCTACAGAGGCCAGAATATAAATTCAGTTTCATTTCCTCTACCTCATTTCCCATCTTGTCCTTAAATTAGGAGATCTATCCTTATGCATTTTGGTAATGATGTCAGATGTCAGGTAGCTTTAGGCTCCAAAAGAAAAGAGAAGAAATGGACAGAGAGCCAATAAATCATCCTAAGTTGATTTTGTCACAATGACAAAGCATTAAGCATTGTTAGGTGTGAAGAGTGAGAACTATTTAATTGTGTTGTGTAACAGGAATTGCCAGCTCAGAATGATTTTACTATTTAAACTTGCTCAGTTGACAGCTCCTTCCCAAGTTAATAACTGGGATTGCACATCAACGGTTTTGAAGGTCAGTTGGTTTGTAGCATCAAATCATGATTCAAGACTTTAGAGGCCATGTAGTCCAACCACCTTGTTTTACAGATGAGGAAGCTGAATCTCAAAAATATTAAGTGACTGACCCAAAGTTATGTTGGTAGTAAATATCACAGTTGTTCTTGTTACTCCAAACCCTGGGTATTTTCAATGTACTGTCCTGCCATACATATACATATATATGTGCATATATATACATATATACATATACGGGCATATATTGTACACATATATACTATATATGCACTACATATGTGTGTCTATATACATATGTGCATGTATGTATGCATGTGTGTATATATGTATGCATGTGTGTATGTATGTATGAATATATATATGTGTATATATATATATATAGTGACACAGTGGAAAGATGGTTGAATTTAGAGACTAGAGGAGTTGGGTTCAAGGCTTACATTTAATATTTCATAACTGTGTGACCCTGAACAAGCCTTTTGAGACTCAGCTTCTTCGTGTGCAAAATGGGGATACTGCCTACCACACCAGATAGTTGTGAGCATTAAGTAAAATATGGAAAATACACTGGAAACCTTGCTGCATCATATGAACACTAGGCATCATGATTCAGTTACTAGTCTGGATAATGAGGGGGCTATCACAACTGAGTCGACAGTAGGTAGGACCCACTTACTATCTCTAATAGGTGTGAGAAATCGCTGTCCCATATGAATAGACTCAGAAGCTGTAGCTGCTTTGCAGGGACAATATATCTTCTCTCTAGAGCTTAATGTGGTCCACTGATTGACTGTGTTGGATATAAGAGAACCATTGGAGAAAAGATCTGTGTTCATGGCCCCAGATTCAGACAATCCCTCAAGAAAGGAGGATATTTCTTCATAGTCACTTTGAAATGATTTCTGGGTATTGCAAATTGATTAGAGTGAGATTTTAGGTAGCAGGTAGCTTCCTGCTCTCTCTGCTGCAGTCTAAAAATCACCAACCATTTTTAAAAGTTCAAGAGAAGCCTTAGGGCCACTAGTGCTAAAAATGTGTATCAAGATAGTATAAGGACTGTTTATAGATTTAGAGGAAATCATCCCTGGGTTGTACTGTGTTCCACTGGTCTTTGTTAAATTACAGAGGATGCTTCTTTCTGAGGCAATAGTTTCAATTATCTCCTTCCTCATTCTCAAGAATCTATTATTTTAAATTGAATTTGCTCAAGGGAATAGTTGTGGAACTTTAAACGTTTTCTTAGAACATTGCTCTTCCCCTTTTGGCCTGTCCTTTGGAAATTTTTGTACGTGACAAATAATGTTTCATTCCCACAGGACCAAATACTTTTCAAAGTATTTCCACATACATTACCTCAATCTAAATCTTTTCTTCTCATATATTCAGTCATCTTTACAAACTGCTACTCACCCACTCCCTTTTTATGTTATTGAGACAAACATTGACAACCACATTTGACAGAAATGAAGACATGAAGAAGTTAAAGTATTTGTTCCTCAGATCTTATAGTTCTAGCAAATTTGGTACTGATGTTGACAACATTAGCATTCCAGGGAACATCAAACTTTATTCCAGCCAGGGCTGGGTATTGCCAAATGGCAATGTCTTTAATTCCTGAGCCAACATTTATACTACTGACTCCAGCTAACTGCAGTTGCCAGGTTTAATTGACAGTGATGCCTCTTATATGACCAGCCAAATTAGTGGCCTTAAATCCATAGATGATTAGACTATTTTGAGCCCTGGAATGCTCCAAGTCTGTGATGCAAACATAATTAATAGGAAGTAATGAGAGTATCCTGTTGTCTGTGTGTTTCTTTATTTTTTCCCTCGGATCCTACAGTAGCCAAAAGCAGGTAGTAGAAAGTATACTGGATTTGAAATGAGAAGGCCAAGATTCAAATTTCTCCTCTGTTCCTTGATAACCTGTGGCAATTGTGACTTAACATTGTGACACTTAACATTTCGTGGCCTCAATTCTTCATCTATAAAATGAGAGGTTGGAATGAATAGCTTTCAAAGTCCCTTCCAGCTCTAAACCTATCATGTCTTTATCTGGAGGTAGCTGCATGGTGTAGAGTGCTGGACTTTTAAGAATCAAGAAAGTCTTAGTCTGAAAGCAGCCTCAGACATTCCCAGCAGTGTGATCCTGAGCAAATTACTTAATCTCCTTGTGCCTAGGCTTCCATCACATATTGGGGGTGGACCCAATAGCCTCTAAGTTTCTTTCCAGCTTTAAAATTATGATCCCCAAATCTCATAGTTCTGCAAGTTTCTTCTCTCCCTCCCCACTATATTGCAGACTCCTTGACAGCCGTCAGGGCCTGCATAATGTCTGTCTTTTACTAAGTCTAACATGTTTCTTTGAACAAAATAGGTACACGATACTTATTTGTTAAATTGAATTAATACATGTTTTTGGAAGTAGAGCATTTGTTTGGCTTTGGTGTAAGGAATCTAAAGGTAAGTCATTCATTTCCAGTTAGAAAATAAACTTGGCATATCTCCTTACTTAGTCCAAGGAAGCATAGGCATGTTTGAAGCCATAATCTGTGAAAGTTTCATAAAATATAAATATCAGAGTTTTTTTCATTCCAAGAGTATAGAAGATATATTCTAGGTGAGAGATGGTTAACCTGGGGCCCACAAACCTCTCTGGATATCCATGGATCAATGTCATGAGGTCTGTGAAAATTGATGGAAAAAACTACATCTTTTATTTTCATTAACATCTCATTGAAATGTAGCATTTCTTTCAATTATATGTTTTAAAAAACAATATTATTCTGAGAATGGATCCGTACATTTCACTAGATTGCCAAAGGATCAATAACAGATAAAAATTTAAGAACCCCTATTCTACATAAAGGGCATAAATGAAACCTAAAGATATGTAGAAAGAAGATCCAAGAATATAGACAGTTAGGAGACAGCTGGAGTTCTAAAATGCCAGGAATGGCAGGGGAAAGACTCCAAGTCTGGGAGGGAGAGAATAAGGCAGGTGTCTGAAGATTCCCTTCATTGTTATTGATGCTGTGAGAGTGGTTAGACAGTAAAGTGATTGATCTCAGTTCCATGAGGGATGTTTAACAGGCATCAGGAAGTAGGTAGATTACTGTTGTATTGGTAAGGGGGTAGGGGGAATATGAAGCCAGTCCAGATGGGAAGGATGCTAGATAGTGATAGGAAAATCAGTGGTCATGGTGAGCTTTGTATTTCAATGAGAAGGCAATGAGTCAGTGTGGGAAAAAGTAGAGATATCCTTGCACTTGTCTTGGATTTCTCTCCCCTGTGTAATCATTATGGTAGGTGTCAGAGTTTGCTCGGTGTTTATCATGGTTAGGGTTTACGGCTCGCAGGCAAATAACAACCCCCTCCACTCTCAACTCCCCCAACTACATTGTAGTGAGCAATACTGAGAGATGAAAAAGATTCTGACTAGGAGAGATTTTCTGAATCACAAGTAGAGCTAAGCTTGTATTTGGTTTGTATGAAAGAAGTACAGATCTTGGGAGGGAGAGGAGGAGGAGGAGGACACAGGACAAAATAACAGGAAGCCTGAATGTGGGTGAGTGTGGGAGATCTGATAATAGGCAATGGGAAATCAACCAGAGAAACTGGGGCTTAGGATGAGTGTCCTAGTTCCTAGGAGCATCTGTGAGAGCAACAGGATGACCCAATTCTAAAGGAACTGAGGTATATGGGAAACAGGAGAAGATCCAGTCTCTGGGACCAGTTTGTAAGATGAAAGACCCTATAACAATGGTTTAAAAAATCAGTCTTGTTGCTAGAAACAGTATGGGAAGATCAAGAGGACAGGAAAAATGATGGTGATTTCCCTATGCATATATTCATGAGTCTTTTCATTTTTTCTTATCTAGGCACTGATATTGCCGCAGTCTTAGCTGTGGCCTATCATAAGAGTCAAAGATGAAGGGAGAGGATTTCAATGATTTATGCTAAAGAAGTTATGATTAGATTACTTTATTACCTCTTCATGCTTTCATCATTAAAACCAATCCACTATTCAGACTCTGGAATTCTAAATTAAAATTTTTTTTACTTTTTTATTTGAAGTTTTGAGTTCAAAACTCTATCCCTCCCTCCCTCCCCATCACTCTCCCTAAGATGGTAAGCTATCAGATATAGGTTATACATGTGCAATTATGTAAAACATTTCCATATTAGTCATTTTGTACAAGAAGACTCAAATTAAAGAAAAATATGAAAGAAAGAAAGCGAAAAGAGCATGCTTCAGTCTGTATTCAACCAATATCAGTTCTTTCTCTGGAGGCAGATAGTATGCTTCATCATTCCTTTGGGATTGTCTTGGATCATCGTATTGCTAAGAATAGCTAAGTTATTCACAGTTCTTTATCAAACATTATTGCTGTTACTGTGTAAAATATTCTTCTGGTTCTGTTTGCTTCAGTATGTATCAGTTTATACAAGTCTTTCTGGGTTTTTGTGAAATCATCCTGTTTGTCATTCTTATAGCACAATAATAGTCTATTAAAATCATACCACAGCATATTTAGCCATTCTCCAATTGGTGGGCATCCCTTTGCTTTCCAATTCCACCACGAAATGAGCTGCTCTCTATTTTTTTTGTACAAATACATCCTTTCCCACTCTCCTCCCTTTTTTTGGATGTCTTTGAGATACAGACCTAGCAGTGACATTGCTGGATCAAAGGTCATGCAAATTTTTAGTCCTTTGGGAACATTTACAAATTGCTTACCAGAATAATTAGATGAGTTCATAACTCCACCAACAATGTATTAATGTTCCAGTTTTCCCACATCCCCTCCAAACATTTTCCTTTTTTGTCATATTAGTCACTCTGATAGGTGTTAGGTGATATCTCAGAGTTGTTTTAATTTGCATTTCTCTGATCAATGGTGATTTAGAGCTTTTTATGTGACTATAGATAGCTTTTATTTCTTTGTCTGAAAATTACCTGTTCATATTCTTTGACTATCTCTCAATTGAGGAATGATTGTGTCTTCATAAATTTGAATCCATTTTCTACATATTTGAGAAATGAGAAATTATCAGAAATACTTGTTGCAAAACTTTCCCCTCAGTTTTTTCCTTATGAATGTGGTAGCATTGGTTTTTGTTTGTGTAATAACTTTTTAATTTTATATAATCAAAATTATCTAGTTTACATTTTGTAATGCTCCCTATATCTACTTTGGTCCTAAATTCTTTCTTATCCACAAATCTGACAGATGATTTATAGTATCATCCTTTATGTGTAAATCATATATCCATTTTGACCTTATCTTGGTATACAATGTGAGATGTTGGTCTGTACTTAGTTTCTGCCATTCTGCTTTCTATTTTTCCAAGCAGTTTTTGTCAAATAATGAGTTTTTGTTCCCAAAGCTTGGATCTCTAGGTTTATCATATACTAGATTACTATGGTCATTTACCATGATGTAATTTTTACCTAATGTATTCTACTACTCTATTTTTTAGCCAGTATCAAATTGTTTTGATAATTACCACTTTATAATACAATTTGAGATCTGCCACCTTCCTTTGCATTTTTTCATTGATTCCCTTGATATCCTTGAGCTTTTTTCATCCAGACAAATTCTGTTATTATATTTTCTAGCTCTATAAAATATTTTTGATAGTTCGATTGATGAGGCACTGAATAAATAGATGAATTTAGGTAGAATTGTCATTTTTATTATAGTAGTTCTGCATACCCATAGGCAATTAATATTTTTCTAATTTTTTAGATCTTTATGTGAAAAATGTTTTATAGTTGTGTTCACATAGTTCCTGGGTACATCTTGGCAGGTAGATTCCCAAGTATTTTATATTGTCTACGGTTACTTCAAATAGAATTTCTCTTTCTATCCCTTGCTGCTGGATTTTGTAATATATAGAAATGCTGACGATTTATGTAGTTTTATTTTGTATTCCAAAACTTTGCTAAAGTTGTTAATAATTTCAAGTAGTTTTTTAGTTGACTCTCTAGGATATTCTAAATATAACATCATATCATCTGCCAAGAATGATAGTTTTTTTTTCTCATTGCTTATTCTAATTACTTTAATTTCTTTTTCTTCTGTTATTGCTATAGTTAACATTTCTAGTATAATATTAAATAACAGAGGTGATAATGGACATCTTTGCTTCACTCCTCATTGTACTGGGAAAGCTTCAAACATTCCCATTATGCATAATGCTTGCTGATGGTTTTAGATAAATGTTACTTATCACTTTAAGGTAAGCTCCATTTATTCCTATGCTCTCCAGTGTTTTTAATAGAAATGGATGCTGTATTTCGTCAAAAGCTTTTTCTGCATCTATTAAGATAATCATATGATTTGTTAGTTTTCCTGTTGGCATGGTTAATTATGCTGATAGTTTTCCTAATATTGAACCAGCCCTGCATTCCTGATATAAGCCCCATCTGGCCACAGTGTATTATCTTCCTGATAAATTGGTGTAATCTCTTTGTTAGTATTTTATTTACATTTTTGCATTAATACTCATTTGGGAAATTGGTCTATCATTTTTTTCTGTTTTGACTCTTCCTGGTTTGGATATTGGCACCACATTTGTGTTACGAAAGGAATTTTGTAGGGCTCCTTCTTTGCCTATTTTTCCAAATAGTTGTGATGGTATCAGAATTAATTTTTCTTTAAATGTTTGATAGAATTCATTTGTAATTTACCTGGTCCTGGGGATTTTTTCTTAGGAAGTTCATTGATCACTCTTCAATTTCTTTTTCTAGGTTATTGAAGTATTTAAGTATCTTTTCCTGGGTTACTTAAGTATTTTATTTCTTCTTCTGTTAATGTGGGTCTTTTTTTGTAGATATTCATCCATTTCACTTAGATTGTCAAATTTATTGGCACATAATTGGGTAAAATAATGCCTAACAATTGTCCTAATTTCCTCTTCAATGGTGGTGAATCCACCCCTTTCATTTTTGATACTAGTAATTTGATTTTCTTCCTTCCTTTTTAAAATCAAATTAACCAATGCTTCATCTATTTTATTGTTTCTCATAAACCAGCTTCTAGTTTTATTTATTAGTTCAGTGGTTTACCGTTATTCTTCTTAATTGCTCTTATAGTAATAAAGTTGCTAAGAGTTACAAATATCTTGACATATAGAAAAATAAACGGTTTAACTTTATTGAATTTATTATGTGTTCACTTTCTTATTTCCTTTTTTACCTTTTTAAGTTTCTTTTGAGTCTTCAATCTGGAGGTCATTTTTTTGTTGTTCAGCTCTTTTAATTAGAAATGCTTGAAAGGTCTCTATTTTGTTAAATATCCATTCCCCCTGAAAGATTATATTGAATTTTGCTGGATGGGTGAGTCTTGGTTGTGATCCAAATTCTTTTGCCTTCTGATATATCATATTCCAAGCCCTCCAGTTCTTTAATGTAGAAGCTGCCAAATCCTGTGTAATCCTAACTGTAGCTCCATGATAATTGAATTGTTTCTTTTTGGCTGCTTGCAATACTTTCTCCCTGATTTGTGAGCTCTGGAATTTGGCTTTGATGTTCCTGGGTGTTTTCATTTGCAAATCCCTTTCATGGCATGATTGGTGGAGTCTTTCAGTTTCTATTTTGCTGCCTGGTATCAGAGCAATTTTCTTTGAAAATTTCTTAAAATATGTCATCTAAGCCTTTTTTTTTTGATGAGGTAGTGCAATAATTCTTATATTATCTCTCCTGGATGTGTTTTCCAGGTCAATTGTTTTTCCAATGAGAAATTTCACATTTTCTTCATTTTTTTACTTTTTTGATTTTGTTTTATCATATCTTGATGTCTCATAGAGTCTTTAGTTTCCACTTGTTCAATTTTAATTTTTAAGGAATTATTTTCTTTAGTGAGCTTTTATACTTCCTTTACCATTTGGCCAATTCTATTTTTTAGGGAGCTATTTTCCTCAGTAAATTTTCATATATCTTTTCCCATGCTATTAACTTTTTCATGATTTTTTTGAATTACTATCATTTATTTTTCCTAATTTTGCTTCTACTTCTCTAATTTTCTTTTTAAAATCCTTTTTAAGCTCTTCTAGGAATTCTTCTTGGGCTTGAGACCAAATTACATTTTCCTTTGAGGCTTCGCATGTGGCCATTTTGACACTATTGTCCTCTTCTAAGTTTAAGCCTTGATCTCCGCTATTACCATAGTAACTTTCTGAAATCAAGGACTTTTTTTATTTTTGCAATTTTTTTCTACCTTTTTGTGACTATGTGTTTTGATATGAGAATTGACCTCTGGTTCCTGTACTGGCCCAAGGTTTTTGTGCTGGGGCTCTGGGTCTTACTGTTACCCTTCACTGGGCTTCAGGCTTAGCTGCTTGCATTCTCTGGATGGTAGGCTTCCCTTCTGGCTTGCATTGGGTGATGGGACCTCCTTGTTGGTCTCCCCAGGTGTGAGGATTAGCTGCTGGTCTGCTACATGGGTGAGGACCTTGCTGCTGGGTTGCTATGGTAACAGAGTCTTTCTGGTGGCTGGTCCTGGAGGAAGAATATTGTAGTCTGTTGGTTCCAGCCTTGGGACCAACTTGCTCCTGGGTTGCTGTGGAAACAAGGTCTCTCTACTCTTAGGCCCCAGAGGCAGAGACACAGGCAGAGGGTAGGGCTTCACTGCACATCACCAGTGGGGTAAAGGGCCTAGCTAGTGACTTGTGCTTGAGGTAGGGTCCTTGGGGTGGAGCCTTGCTGAGCTGCACAGACTGCTCACTTGCCTAGGGGGCTACTGGCTTGCAGGAGGGTGGTGTCTCAGTGGTGGATTGCCCCAGGCTTGGAGCCTTGCTCCAGGCCTCCTGTTGTGAGGCTGGATGCTGTTGATCTTGGACCTTGCTCCCTTCCCATGCCAGTGAGACAGACCTTTCCTGCTAGGCTGGTAAGCTGCTTCCCTGATCCTAGATCAATTCTGATGCAGTTTTCTAGTTGATTGGAGGGAAATTTGGGAGGGTTTCAGAGAGTCCCTTCCCTACTCTGCCATCTGGGCACTGGAAGCAGTGGATTCTAATTTTTAAATTAATATTTTTAAGCATTACCAAAAACACAGTGGTGTGAATAAGAATCATTATTTTCTTACAAGGTTACTGCTATTGACATTTTTTCAGAAACTAGAATTTTTAAAATCCAGTTATGTTACATAACTTTCAAGAAAGGAAAGGATTAATTATACAATTTTACTACATGCTGAGATTGGAGATATCACATAACCATCCATGGAAAAGTCTGGAGTAGCAATTTCCATAGTAATCCTGCTTAATCTCAATAGGTGCTGAAGCTTTTCCACTTATCTACCAAACTTTTAAAGGGGGCAAAAATGATTAAAAGGCAATGGATTCCAAAATCTCTGGCAATTGGTATTCATTTTTTTTAAAGAATCACAGAATTTTAGAGTTCAAAGTGGCCTTACAGATCCCTCTAATCCAATATGTACCTGAACAGGAATTCTCCTTAAAAATATCCCTAACAAGAGGTCATCTTCCTCTTTTTGAAGGACAGTGTGATAAAAACAAAATATGAGAGTTCAAAGGAAGAAGAACTGGGATCAAATCCCTACTCTGTCCATTGCTAGATGTGTAACCTTGGGCAAATCACTTGACCCCTCTAGACCTCATGTTTCTCATCTGTAAAATGGAAAGATTGGTCTATATGGTCTCTATGATTCCTGACAACTTTCTCTGGTGAACTATCCTATCACCTCCAAGGAGCAAGTAAAAGGAAATATTCTTGTGCAACCTCCCAAAGTAGTCATTGTTGTCTGAGACATCAGTTAGCACTAAGGTATCGAGGTAGCCACTTGTTGGGGCGATAGTTATCTATTGAACGGTCAGACTTATTCCCATGCAAGGCCAGAAGCAGGCAGGGACTCTTCAGCCCAGCACTGGGAGTTTAGATGTGAATGACATAAAAAACTCGAAGTGGATGACATTCTCTTAATAATTTCAGACAAAGCATCAAAAAGCATATTCCATATAGCTCTCTAAAAATGTGGGCATTGACTCTATTGCTTTGTTTTACTTCCTGAATGTGTCATCCCAGGTACTAAGAAAACAGATTCTATGATGTTATGCTTTTAGAATCATGGTATCTCAGAAAAGGAAGGCGCCTCAGACATAGTCCCATCCGACTCAAAACTGACCAGGGATCCCCTTGACAGAATCCACAACAAACTTTACTTGAAGAAACTAAGTACCCACTAACTCCCAACGTAGCCTTTTCCAATCTATAACATCTCTAATTGTTAAGAGGGGTTTCCTTTACATCACAGTGAAGTCTGCCTATTTAAAAAGAGATAATTTGTCAACCGTTTTGTTGAAATCTAAATATACTCTGTATGTAGCATTCCCCTCATCCACTAGTCTCATGTCCATGTTCAAAAAAAGAAAGTTAGTCTGAAATGATCCATTATTTGATAAAGCCACTTTTTTTTCTGTTTGATTATAGACTCCCTCTAAAAACTCTCAAGACATTTCCCTTTATCAATAAGTTATATAATCCCTCTAGGAATACAATTAAATCTTACCATCCTGTAGTATGGAAACTATGCTCTCTTCCTTTTTAAAAAAACATCAGGACAATTTGTATTTTGCCCATTCCAAGTCTTTCAGGCCCCACAATTTTTCAGAGCCCTCATGATGATATGACATTTATTTCTTTCATCATTTTAGCTCCAGCCTATTTTTCTAGATTGTTTATGCCTCATTCTCATTACATAATCTATGATAAAACCGTATTGACCTTTTTGTTGCTCTTTACATAAAGCACTCCATTTCCCATATTGTGTCTTTGCATGTGCCATACCCTATTCTCCAGACTGTATTCTCTCCTCATATCTAGGTGTGAAAGTGTCTGGATTTCTTCAGTTCAGCTGAAGTGTTATCTCCTACATGAGACATTTCCTGATTGTCCCAACTGCTATTGTCCCTCTGTCCCACTCCCAAATGTTCTTATATTTAGTTTGTTGGCAATCTCTCTCTCTCTCTCTCTCTATCTCTCTCTCTCTCTCTCTCTCTCCATATATATATATATGTATATGTATATACACACACACATATATTACAGATAATACTGTCCTTGATAAAATATAAGTTGAGAGCATGATCTGTTTTGCTTTTTGACTTGATTTCTAACACAGAGCATGGTATGAATAGGTATTTAATAAATAGTTGTTATTTGTTTAATTATTCAGGGACATTGTTCATCCAGACTTGATGGACTGAACCTCCTGGAGACAATAAGATGCTCTTTTGCCATCTTTTCAATGATCATGGGTTTAAATCTCTGTTAATCATTTCTTGCTATCCTTCCCAGGTGAAACTTTATTCTCCTTGGAAAAAAACAGAAGCAAAATAAATAGTTTAGCTTTATTCTCTTTCTCTTTCACATCATTACTTTATCCATTCTATGCCAGTCATTTTTTTCTTTTGATCATCTTCCCAATACCAATGTATGTGAGAAAACCTTATTTTGTGTTTTTCACACTCATCAAGTTCATCATGGCCTGTACCTTAGTGCTCCTGATAACATTCTTATAGGACCATGCCACTTTTAAAGCTCATCTTCAATTTCATTTTCTTACTTTTATTTTATTTACTTTTTATCTTAATAGTTCAAGTTGGTTGATCAGTCCATGTATTCAGATCTTTCTCCTTAAACAACTCTCCATTTTCTCTCTTGTCAGATTTTTTTTGTGATGCTTGAATTTTGTTCTTGAGATTTTTGCACTTTTCTTGGTCTGACTTTATATAGAATTTTAGATACTACTCTAAAACTTTATGTCCAGCTTCTCCACTTTTAGTAGTATTTTAATGGCACTGCAGTGGGGTAGTTGTGGAAAGAGGATTTGGGAGTTACATAACCTTTACTTACTGCATAGTAACTGCTTGGCTAAGGCATAGTTACTAGGATTCTACACTGGTTGAACTAAAATGTGGAAAAAGAAAGATTTTGGGCATATAAGCATTCCTATAAATAGGCTAAAATTTGAATACCTTCCTTGGGGTCATTTGGACTTACCTTGATCTAATACCATATTAGCTTCCTAGCTCCATAAAAGTAAAACTTTGAAAGTGGTAAATGCTATTTCTTACTCCTGCTCACTGGGAAGAAAGAATGAATTCAGGGAATCCTCAAAGGAAAAAGAGTTCAAGAAACTTACTGGGAAATTTGAGTATCTACGTATTTTATTTCTCTTCCAGTCAAGTTGGGTCATGTGTAATTACCACCTTCTCCTTGTTGTCTCTCTCCCTTTCTTCTGTGCACTCACTGAGAACTGGACACAACACACTTTTAGCATTCTCATTTCTATGGCTGACCTGAAATCAGTGGTGATACAATTTTTTGTAAAGTAGAGGTCTTTTTGAATCAAGAATCCAATACTTCTAACAATGGAAAGCCTCTTTTGTGATCCAATCACATTCCTCTTAGCTGTTTACTTTTTAAGACCTATAAGTCTGTTGTATGTACCCAACAGCAATGAGAAATGCCATTTTGGGTTATATTTGCAGTGTTTATGATGAGCTTGAGTAAAATGACTATCACAAAAATAATTAGAACTAGTATGTGAACATCTGTTGTAGGGCCTGAGAAACAGAGAACAATCTATGAAAGACTTGATGAAATCTTTCAAGTCATCTGGTACTCAGTAAGGTTGATGAGTAATTTAATTTGTAATCTCCAAATGATGGTGATGAAGTATTTTCCTATATATTAAAATAATAGTTATTTTTTTAAATGAAGCTTTTATTGATGTATTTTGTCTTTGTAGCACCTACAACTTCCTCTGTATCTCTTTTACCCAATTTGTTTCTTTATTCATTCTTTTTGCTCTTGAGGTTTCAATATCCCTCATTGGCTGACTTTCTTTATAGAATATTAAGCATGATTTTCTTTAAAACTCTATTGACAGTTTCTCTGCAAGATTTTTAAGGAAACTACTGGGGGAAAGAGAGATATGCCATTTGTAGTAAAGGATTCACATTTTCCCCAGGATAAACCTGTTACTAATAGTATGCACGAAATCTGAGATTAAAGTGCAATCATTAATACTTTTGGTGTTAGATCTGATATAGCTGGCCCATTTAAGAATCCAGTCTGAATCCTAGCCTCATTACCAACATGCCCAGTTCACAGTCCATAGTATTTATTACTGATAGATTTATAACTAGGAATTTTGGTGCCCAAGGCAACCCTACAAACTACGATAGAGACAAGAGACACAAAGAGTGTCTTAGTTGTGTTTATTGGAAGAAAAATAGCCTCCAAGGAATAGCAGCAACTTTGGATCATTGACACAAGGACAGTGCTTAGGTTACCTCAGTGTAGGAAGAAGACAGAAGGCTAGGGCATAGAAGGAACCCACCCCAGTGAAGGAAAGAGTTGGTTAGGAACTCATCCAAGGAAGCTATCTAGGAGCTTCCTGATTTAAATATTTTTCTTGCTAACTGGGAGCTAAGTACTCATTTCTTTACTGATGAAGGGTTGCAAGTGACCCTAGTTCTCTCTAAGTTTGACAGTCCTAGATACTACTCCAGTTATATCTCTGGTGAGTAACATAGGTAAATATACATACATACACACGTACATGCATATATGTGTAAGCATATTTATGTGTGTCTGTGTATATGATAATGCCTTACAATTGCAGGATACTATCCATTTAATTCTCATAATAATCATGAGATAGTGTGTGTGATGGCTAGAGAGCCAGCCTCAAATTCAAGAAGACCTTGGCTTAAGCTCAGTACTTGCCACATATTTGTTGTGTGCTCTTGGGTGAGGCAGTTAGCCTCTCAATGACAGTGGCAATTCTCCAAAACTATACTGCAAAAGAGTTGTGTATTTGCATTAAAAGGCCTGGACAAAAAAGTATCCCTGTTCAGCAGACATGGCGGATATTTTTATGAATGTAATAAAATCAGACTGCAGCTCAACCAACAAGCATAAATTGTGTGCCCATTACATTTCAATCACTGTGCTAGGTACTGAGGATATAGTGGCAAAAATAAAAAGGTCCCTGTCCTCAGGGAGCTTGCATTCTATCAAGGGAAATAAAATCTACATATATATATATATACATACATACATAAGTATATAAAAATAAACATTGTGCAGTAAATAACATGCTGCGATCATATATAGTATGATACAGCATATAGTAATATATGCATATGTTATGTATGTGTATGTGTGATATGGTAGAAAATGGAAGGGTTAGAATTTTAACCTAGGCCTTCTAATTCTTATTTCAGTCCTCTTTAAACTGTAGTATGCCACAATACAGGGCAACAACAAGAATAATTTGCAAGTAATGTGTAGGATTTTTAGAGTTTGTTGATCTGTATCTTGAAGTATCCTTGCCAGTCATGCTCACATTTACCCCAGGTTAGCTCCTGACTCTGTAGACTGCTTTACTTCCTCTCCTCCCTTCTATTGGTCCCAGCTTTTCAGCTATCTTTTACGTGGTGTCTTCTCCCATTAGAACATATAAGTTCCATAACAGCAGGAACAAATTTTCCTTTTATTATATTGGTGTTCCCAACACTAAGCAGTATGCCTGATAATATAGTAAGTATTTTTACTAAATGCTTCATCTAATCTAATCTTGTCTAATCCTATAAGGATGCAGATAACAATCTGTGATTTAGTAGACATTCTTTTAAAGTATTTGTGTTTATCGTTGATATTTGAAAACACCAACAATTTCAAAGACCACCCACCTTACCACTTCTAGGTTAATACACAAGAGAGAGCAAAGAAAAAGGAAAAGGTCCTATATGTACAAAAATATTCAAAAGAGCTCTTTTTGGTGACAAAAAAACATCCCCACAGAAGCAAAGATTATGCCCATCAATAGGGGAGTAGCTGAACAAACTGTGGTATATAAATATAATGGAATGCTATTATGTTCCAGGAATTTTTTTTTAAAAAGATGACTTTAAAGACATGGAAAAGCTTGTATGAACTGATGTAGAGTGAATTAAGCAGAACAAGATCAATATATTCTGTAACATCGATATAAAAAACAATAATTTGAAGACTTTTATAAACTGATAGATGAAATGAGAAGTATCAGGAGTATAATAACAGCATCGTAGAGTCAAACAGCTTGGAAAGCTGCAAGAATTCTGACCAACACAATGAGCATACATGATCACTAAGCACCAATGATGAAGCATGCTATCCACCACCTGAGAGGCTGATATTCAGGATACAAAATGAAACATATAGTTCATCATATTTAAGCACATGATGGTAATATATGACAGAATATTGTATTATTTGTTGCATCATATAATAAATTATACAGTATAACACAGTTATAACATATATTATTATATGAAACATGCTGTGTTGTTAAGCAAAATTGTCTCATTAGCATGGCTTTTGTTTCTTTTGAGTGGAAGTACTTTCAGCTGTTAAGTGCTAAGCCCCAGGCCCAGGGCCCTGTCAGGTGTGAAACCTGTGTGGGTGTGGATTGGTGACTTAGGAGGGGCCAGCTCAGGAACCAATGGTGTCTGGTCATTGAGGCGGGGCTTGAGAACGCTGGAAGCTCCACTGCGAGGAGGGGTGAGCCGGGAGACAACTTCAGCCACGGCAGCGGCGGGGGCTCACCCGAGTGCGAGCAGGAACGTGAGGCCAGTGAACATGATTTGGCTAAATA
>CM053623.1:378685855-378701523 GCA_028646595.1 Phalanger gymnotis | reverse complement strand
CTTAGATCTTCAGCAGGCTCTTCACTCCTGCTCTGATCCTCCTCTTAATTCCTCCCACCAGGTGGGCCTGGGGCCAGAAGCAACTGCAGCTGTAGTTCTGTAGCTGGCCCACCTCTGCTGCCCCCTCGGCGGTGGCTGAACCTCAAACTCCCTGTCCCCAGCAGCTTTTCCCACTAACCTACTCTGTTGTCTTCGGTGTTCGTGGGTTGAGAAGTCTGGTAACCGCCACAGCTCACTGATTTAGGGCACTAGGGCACGCTCCGCCCGGCTCCTGGTCTGGTTCGTCCACGTCGCCCACACTGGGCTCTACTCCACTCGGCTCCACTCCCCTCTGCTCCCAGCTCTGTGCGGGATAGACCTTACCCAGAGACTATCCAAGCTGTCCTGGGCTAAAGCCCTGCTTCCCTCTGCTACCCTATGGGTTCTGCAGTTCTAGAATCGGTTCAGAGCCATTTTTATAGGTTTTTGGAGGTACTTGGCAGGGAGCTCAGGTTAGTCCCTACTTTCCAGCTACCATCTTGGCTCCGCCCCCCCTCTTCAGGCACACACAAACTCTGGGGAAATAGTGGCCATGACCACCAGCTCTCAACCATACAGTTTATTGCTCACTTCCAAACTATCAGGGAGCCTACATAATCAGCAACAGCATTCCCTGCCTTAACTGGCCCAATTAGGATTAAGAGGCAAGTGAAAAACTTCTTGCCTGCAACAAAAGTCTTGCAGATTGTAGGCAGTTGGCAAAGCTTCCTGAACTCAGCCTACCACTAGGCAGCAGCAGTGATGATGGCTGAGCTATTTTCATTTGAGCTCTTTTGCAGTAGGAGTTCCACAGCTGTGGTTATGATTTCAAAATGTTAAAATTTGATCTAACAGTGATTATCCTCTAATTGTTTCCTTACTTGGCTAGTTCCTATCCTCTATCAAAGAAGTATATGTGTGTAAATTGTACTCAGGATTCTGTTGGCATAACTCTTTAAAAAATTATGTGCCCATATCATATCAATTATCACCCCAGGTGCCCCCCCCCCGATGCTTCCCAGAGTAGGGAAAATGTGGTGTGTTAGAAAAAGCCTTGGACTTGGGATTAGAGGGATTGGGTTGGTACAGTGGAAAAAAGCACTGGATATGAATTCAAAGGACCTGGATTCAAATTCTAGTACTGTAACTTACTACTTTTGTAACCTTAAAAAGTCAACTAACTTCTCTGGGACTCATATGCCTTGTCCATACAATGACGCTATTAAACTAGATGATATTCTGGCTATAACACTATTATTCAGGATGTCCCAAAAATCTTAGCACAGTTTTAAAGTTATTAAAGCTTCTAACTTTTAAAATGCAGATACAGTGACTTGCCTATGAATAATTTGCTCTAGTGTAGAACCAGGATTTACAGATAGTCTTAGTGCAGTTTTAAGCTTTAATAGTTATTAAAGTTAATAACTACTAAAATATCAATTATTTTAATAGAAAATATTTAATTAATATAATTTAATTATATCTTATTTATAAATTAATATAAATAAAATTAATTCAATATTTAATTTAATATAAGCATTAAATAATAAAAAGCTATATCAAAACTAATAGCTATCAATTCTAATAGTTTTTGAAGCTCAGAACTACACTAAGACTTTAGGACACTCTGTGTATATTAATCTTGGTTTAGCTACTGATAATCTGTGTGACCTTGGGCTAGTCACTTATCTGTATTTTATACTCCTCATCTATAAAGTAATGGACAGATGAAATGCCTTTCTACATTCCCATTTGTCCCTAAAGAATGGCAGGGAATTGTCTCTAAATGCTCTAAAGAAAAGCCAATGTGGAATACATTTCCTACCAAGTTGAAAATGGTTGAAGTATAGCATGATGGTAGACTGTGAAAGTTCAGCTAAGTTTTAAAAAGGCTAATAACCAGAAGGATGTGTTGATTTTTTTTTGTCATTTAAAGACAATCTACTAATGTCTGCATACATTAAATTCTTCATCACAAGAAGGGAAACTCACATAGATGATCACACATCTTTTGTATTTTAATACAGCCACATAGCATAGTAGACAGAGAGCCAGCATTTGAATTAGGGAAACCTGTATTATAATTCCAGCTCCAAGAAATACTGTCTTATGGTCCTAAACAAGTCAACTACTTTCTTAGTGTTCTAGTCAAATCTAAGACTATAGGTTGCAGAGTTGCCAACATGCACCTGACTCTGTCTCTTTCTCATTTGGATTGCTACTCCTAGAATTATATTCATTTCTGGCCTAATATCAATCTTTGATTTAAAAAAAAAACTGATGCTTTTAGTTTTAACATCGATCATTTCTAGATTTATTCTCTCTAGCACCACCAAGTGAGGCTTCTTCTCGAACAAGAAAAACAATCAAGCAAAAACAATGGGCATAGTGACCACAACTGAAAGGGCATTCTGTATCCGTAGTTCTACACTTCTCCAATGAAAGGAGAGATTCATTCCTCAATTCTTCTTTAGAGATGAAATTAGTAATTATAATTACATAGGACTCACCTTCCCTTTTATCATTCTTTTAATTTACTTTCATTGTAGCCATCTTGAAGATTGTTCTGATTTTGCATGCTTCATTCTATACTAGTTTATGTATGATATTTTGCTAAATTCCTCATATTCATTATTTCTTAGAGGATAATAATTTTCCTTTACATTTCAACAACATTTTGTTCAACCATTCCCTAAACAACAGACTCTTCATTTCAATGTCTTTATTTTCCCCAAACTGTGAATATTTTGGTATATTTTTGTCTTTGATCTCTTATGGTAATAAATATCCAGATGTAGGATCACTGGGACAAAGGGTATGAATATTTAATGAACTTTTACATTCATGATTGGTCTTGCATATCTCATCTAGATTCTAACTTTCCTTCCTGATCCTATATATCATTTCTTCTGTAACAATTACTATAGTTTAATGATGTCAAGATTTCCTTCCATACTCCTATGGTGCCCTCTGACATAGCTGAACTCTAATGACTGCTGAAATCATGTCCATTCTGGCATTCTCTGCTCTATAACTCTAGGCTGTCCCTATTTTTGGAATACTCTTTCTTTTTACCTCCACCTTGATTCCCCTGGCTTTCTTCAAATCTCAGCTAAAATCCCACTTTCTATAAGAAGCTATTCCCAATCCCTCTTAATTCTAGCACTTTCCCTCTGTTGATTATTTTCAATTTACTCTATACATAACTTGTTTGTAACTAATTGTTTTCATATTATATCCCCCAATGGACTATGAGATCCTTGAGAACAGAAATTATCTTTTGCCTTTATTTAAAATCACAGATTTTAACACAGTGCCTGGCACATAGTAGATGATTAGTAAGTTAGTTTATTGATTGAGCACATATGGCCTTTATAACTTATTATCCACTGTGAATCTATCCCTTGGCTTCTTATCAGTTTATTCCACACTTATCCACCTGTGTTTCATATTAATTAATTGTGTGCTTGAAATAGTTTCTTGAAACTGATGGAAATGAGGAAGAAAATACCTTCATCACTCCTTCAACATCTCAGTGCCTTGATTTTAACAGGCAGGGAATCAAGGCTGAGACTGGCACAGAGGAATAACACAAGTACTAAGTTATTGGCACCAAGGTGAGAAATATGGTTTGTTCAGGAAATGAGGTAAGAACTAAATAAACTAGGAATTGCTACAAAGCTGATTTGATTTTGATGTAGTAAATTAATTGCCTGTAGATTTTTATACTGTTTCCTTCCAAAAGACAAAGCTGGTCCAAGAATGGGGATGGGCTAGATATATAAGAAGAAATTGTGACTTCACCTGCAAATACTGTAGAGATATAGGAACAGACCGTCAAGCTCATAATTATAATAAGTACATTGTGCAAAGAGCAGGTGATAAAAGATACAGTGGTAACAGAACAAAAGAGATCTGTTTGGCATTTAGAGCCTAAATCATTGTTATTTGTGGAGATATCATATACACATTTAGATGTATGTACAATGTTAAGAAAATACAATGCTCCATTTAAAAATAGTAAAATTATATTTTCTGGGGAAGTAATATGATTCTTTTAAGGCAGAATCATCTACATATGGAACAGGCCTATGCCTACTGAGTAAGAAGGAGGTCCACAATACATAGAACCAGAGCAAATGCTCATTTGGAGTGAAAAGGCCAGCTAGTAAATGACCATGAGACTTCTTTCCAATTGGAAATTGGAATGTTGCTGTTGCTGTACAATTTATTTATTTTTGAAGCTTATTCCTGAGCCACACAGAGAAAATGAATCTGTAGAAGCCTAGACCATCACTGAGCCTTCTTTTTACGTACAAATGAATCAGCAGCATCTTGAATTGTGAGGTGGGTCACAGCAGGGACATGGGCCAAGAAAAAGTCAACACAAAACAGAGACATTTTCATTTCTATTTCCAGAGCCTAGAGTGGTAGATGAAACACTTAATCAAGATTTAGTTCAATGTTTAATCAAGAGACTTATCACCAGAAAGTAGAATTTAGTTTAGTCAGCCCCTAAACGATTTTTAAAAATTTATTCGTGGCCACAGAAACTAATGAGAATAATTTCCTTAAGGTGTGTGAATGGTGTTGCAATTTGTAGTCATGGAAAAAGTATCTGCTTTAAGTTCATGATTCAGTGGATAAAGCAATGGGCCAGGAATCAAGAAGACCTGAGTTCAAATATTGCCCCTAAGCATTTACTAGCTGTGGGAGTTGGGGTAAGTTACTTAAGTTCTCTTTGCCTCAATTTTCTCAACTGTCAAATGGGGCTAATAATAGCATTTGCCTCCCAGGGGTTTTGTGAGGATCCAATGAGATAATATATAAAAAGTGCCTTAGCCAAGTGCCTGGCTATATAAATACTTATCCCCTTCCTCTTCCCAAAACCATAGAAAGATAATTGAATGCCCTTATACATCAACAAAGCTAGAACTCTTTCCTGTCATAGTGTTCTTTGACATTTTGCTAATAGGAGAAATAGTCAATATGATGACTAGTGACCTTGGGTAAACCTGTCCCTTTGTCTCTCTTATCTACAAAACAAAAGAATTGAACTAAATAATCTACAAAGCTCCCTCCAGCCCAAAATCTTATGAACATATTTTATGAGCATACTTGTTCAAATGAGTTCCTTAGTTTGAATATATTACATACGTTTCATTTTTTAATTTTAGTTTAAATGTTTTCGACCTATGAAAATCTACCTTCTTTCTCTCCCATACCACCCTCCATTGAAAAATAAAGAAAAACAAAAAACAAATGTCTTAATCTGTGCCCTGAGACACCCACCTTTCTGTCAGAAAGTGGGTAGCATGTATCATTGTGAGTCTTCAGGAATTGTGGTCATTGTTTTGATCAAAGTTCTTATGTTTTTCAAAGTTGTTTGTCTTTACAATGTTATTATTATTGTGTAGCTTGTCCTCATTCTGTTCACCTTACATCAGGTCATACAAGCCTTCCCAGTTGTTTCTTAAACTTTCCCCTTCATCATATCATACAACATAATACTTTTCCATTATATTCACATATAATAATTTCTTCAGCCATTCCCCAATTGACCCGTTTAGTTTATAGATTTTTGTTACCACAAAAAGAGCTGTTACAAAAAAAAATTGAGCACATGGGTCCTTTTCCTTTTTCTTTGATCACTTTGGAGGTATAAATCAAGTAGTGGCATCTCTAGGTCAAAGGCCATGCCCAGTTTAATAGCTTTTGGGGTATACTTCCAAATTGTTTTCCAGACCGGCTAGAACAGTTCATAGTTCTACCAACAGTTCATTAATATACTTATTTTCCCACATCCTTTTTAGCATTTGTTATTTGCCTCCACTTCCCCACTTTCCCAATATCATAGGTGTGAGGTAAAGCCTCAGAATTGGTTTTATTTGTATTTATCTAATCATTAGCAATTTGGAATATTTTTTCATCATGGTTATTGATAGCTTAGATTTCTTCCTCTGAAAATTGTCTATTCACATTTTTGACCATTTATCAATTGTGTAATGGCTGAAGGTGTTTCCAATTTAGTATCCAAATAGTACTTGCCTACTGGCCTATATTCCATTTCCTCAGTATTAACTCTTACTACAATTAAATATAGCTCCCACCTCCCATAGCTATTCCTCAATCTTGCTGACAGGGACACTGACTCCTTTACCTCCAGTCCAATGATTGATGTTTTGCAAGTACCATCTATCTCATTGCCTATCTCTTAAACCCTGTAGCCATGTACCTACATTATTTTGGAGAATTTTGATGACAGGCCATGAAGGACCTTCAGCCCACATTTTAATGCCATGTCATTTGATGAAATATTAAGACATTCTTCTTTGAAAATTTATTAGCAATAAAGACATCCAGATGTAGGCAGAGGATTTTGTAGGAAGCTACACAAGAGTTTGAATGTGGGATTTCAGATTTATCTCTTTTCAAGCCCAAAGGTATGACCTTGAAGGGTAATAATTTTGCTATTGTTTGTAAGCTTAAGCGATAGGGAAATAGGACAAATGTTTCCAAGGCAGAAAACAAAGAAAGAAATGTACTCTCTATGGGATAAATATGGTTTATAAATAGCACAATTGTACAAAGATCAATTAGAAGTGCTTAAAGAAGGTGTGCGAAGAGTAGGAATGCTTATAAAGGCATCATCCAACAACCTCAAAAGTTTATAATAGAGCTATAATTATTCATTGTCCAGTTTAAAAAAGATAATTGTAGCAGCCATGGAGATAAAGGAGCATTGTAGCAGCACTGAATTCTTCATTATAGGTAGGGTAGTGTTAGTATTTCTATTTTAAAACATCCTTGCATGGTCTCTAAATTGGTGGTGGGTTTCACTTTAATAATTTTGCTATGTCACTATTCCATGCACCTAAAGGTGCTGTTGTAGATGACATTGCTCTCTAAAGCTGAAGCAACCCAGGATTGTCTGCTGCAGTGTTTTTGATAGTTTGTGTTTGTAGCCTATTTTCACCTTATTGGCAGGGGCCACTCTTTTCAAGGCTTTATGAACTTAGAAACTTTGCTATGGCTTCTTGAACCATGTACAGAGTAGGAGCAGGTTTGAATGCCATGCCAATAGAAAGTACTTAATAGTACTTGCACTGGAGTGTCATGAATGAGCCACCTTATTCCTGCACAATAAAAAATCTTCTCATTGCTGTCACTTCCTATGTTTCTTGAGATTGCTTCTGTATGTCCTTATGGCATAGGACACATGGGATGGTGTAATAGAAAATTGACTAACCTGGAGAGTTAGAAGACCTGGATCCAAGCCCCAGCTTTGGCACCAACTTACTATATGAATTTGGGCAGGTCACAACTCTCGGAACCTTAATTCTCCCATCTATAAAATGAGAGTGTTCGTGATGAGCTCTAAGATCCTCTTTAGTTCTAAAACCATGATTCCATGATCTTCCATGTTTCTTAGTGCTAAGATACTGCAGATCTCTCAATTTTATATTAATTAGTAAAGAGTTTACTTAAGTACTGCCATTTGTTTCCGCAAAATTATTTTCATCTATAAGTATTTAGTGGGTAAGGTATCTATTTTTCTAAATCTCTCATATCAAAAAATCAATAGATGCTTATTAATTACCTATTTTATGCTAGTTGCTACAGAGCCAGACAAAAAATTAAGTAGTGATAAATCATGAAATATCATAAGATACATTTACATATAAAAGTAAATACACAATAAATCTAAAACAAGTAATTTAGAGAGGGAAAGCAAGAGCATTCTTGGGGATCAGGAAGGCTTCATGTAGAAGGTAGTGATTGAGCTGAGCTATAAAAGAAGCAAAGGATCCTCAGAGGTAGAGATGAGAAGACAGCTCATTCCAGATTGGGAATGACCTGTGCAAGGGCAGAGTGATGAGAGAGTGCCATGTGTAAGGAATAACAACAAGGCTAGTCTGGCTAGAATGTAGAGGGAAGGAAGGGGAGTCATGTAAAATGAGGCTGAAAAGGTAGATTGGGCTGAGATTACAGAAAGACCTTAAAAGCCAAAGAGTAGGGTTTACATTTTATCCTAAATGCAGTAGGAGGCAGTGGGGTTTAGTAACTAGAGAAGTGGTATGGTGGGACCCATGCCATACAAAAAATATATACTTCATAGAAATGAGCTAGAAACAAATTGGATGATCATCATTTGGGGGAACGGATAAACAAATTATGGTGCTCGTATGCAATATTGTTAATACAGAGAACCCAATGAAAAGTGAAGTAGGAAGAGCTAGGAAAATAATATATAGAATGATTATAGCAATGTAAATGGAAAGGACAATAACAAAAGAATCAAAATTGAATGTTGAGAACTAGTCACCAAGGAGAGCTCAAAGAGGAGATATGAGAAGGCACCTAATTCCTTCTTTTCAGCCCTACCTCAGTCTAATTACATAGTATTACCTCCTGGAATTTCAAGTTACTTTATCTATATCATGAGGGGTTTTGGCCAGATAATGGTTCTTTTCAGCTCTAAAATTCTAGGAACCTATACTTGCCTTATTAGCCTCTCCCATGCCACTGAAGCTAACTCATTCACTTACTAAGAAATAGCTTGTGAAAATTTCTTTCAATTAGTATTCTCCATTCCTTATAAATGTAATCTGTAAAATGGTTGCTTTGGTGGATAATAAATGCTGCTTTTATTGCTGATGGATGTGATTAATAAAATCCATTAGAGAAAAAAAGGATGCAAATAATTGCTTTGTAAAATAAGAAATGCTAATTATGGAAGACAATCAAAGGGCCTCATTGTGCTTGGATTGGCAATCCCTTACTACTTAATTGCTAAATGTCTCCCTTTGTATTTCTGCAGTTACCATAACCAGTGTTTTCTTATGTTAGTCCACAGTTCTCTTTTTATAGCACACCTGCTGCTTTTGAATGCATTAATTAAATTGTACAACTTACAATTCTTTGTCTCCTTTTCTTTATTTAATCATAACTCATTTTACCCAAACAGTTCAAGGATGATAACTTGCAAAGTACTCCTCTAAGCTATTCTGCTCTCTAGTTCTTGACTGCTACAAGTGAAAGTCGTCCTTCAGGAGTGGTTCCTTATTTACATGTACCTCCTGCCTTAGCTATGTTATTGGACACTGGACATCAACTTAAGAGTCAGGAGGAAATGAAACTTTTCTCCAGATCTGTTGACATGTTTCTAGTCCTGTGAGTATCTCCCGAGTGCAAAATTTTAAGATGGCTAAACATAGAAAGGAAAGCAGATGGAAACAGATCTTCGGCAAGTATACAATGAACATAGAAAACAAATTTAAATCATGCATTTTACCTAAGTGTCTTTTTATAAATGACATATCATACTTTAAAAAGCAAGGAAAAAGACAAAAAGGTATCATGGGCTCACATGGAGAAAAGAAAAATTGACTGTTATCCTATCCAACATGAAAAATTCTTAATGGTTTTTATATGTTATGAGGAAAGAACTTTGGTAGAGAAAGGGAGTTATTGGGAAGAGGTGAGGATTTTTTTTAAAAGGGGGAAGCCATAAAATATAAACATGGAAAACATGAAAGTATTTATTTCCTACTTCCATTTTTAGTGCGATTAACTGTTAGCCTTTGAAACCATGATCCAAGTATGGTCATTCTCTTTTATTTCTGAGACTGCAGGAGTTTTGAGCCTTTGTTGTGGCATGGACCCCTTTGGCAGTCTGTTGAAGTCTATGGACCCTTCAGAAAATAATGTTTCTAAAGGCACTACAAAAATTCACAGGATTACAAAGGAAATCAATTATCTTGAAAGAGAGTTATCAAAATGTATGTTAAATAAAACAATTTCATGTGCCCCAGGTTAAAAACACTTGGGAAGGGCTGGAATCACAGGATAACATAAAGACTGAGATTTCTACTCATACATGTCAGGAAATTTTCTTGCCTATATCATGCCAGCAAAGGCAAGGGTAGCTGATTGCCCAACACTATACAAAGCAGCTCTCTAAATGGAGGTCTGATAAAATCTTTTATATATCTACTCTCTTTTCTTCCAGGACACATGCAGTGCTTTCAGAATCTTTCCTTGTGGATATCTCCCATGCCCTAAGAACCACAAGACTAGAGTATGGGCTGTTTTTTTTTAACCTTTTGTCCTTTTTCCCATGCTAGTGGGATTTTCTGTAGTTTCTTTAAGGGAGGTTTGTCTTGGAACTTATCAGAGTAAATCTGCAAAATGTGTTGGCAAACACAACCCTCATTTGTCATGCCTTGATTTCATAGTACCATAGATCTAGAGCTGCAATGCACCATGGAAACTACTGAGTCCAGCCAGCTTCATTTTTTTTTTCCAGAGGAAGAAACTGAAATACAGAGAGGCTGAGTCAGTTGCCCAGGGTCACACAGATAGTAAGAATTTGGGGCAGGATAAGAACTCAGATTCTCTTGACTCCAAATCCATGTCCTATAAAATAATTTCTTTCCCATCGTCTAGACTGATACTATTACTTACTATAAGAGTAGACATTTATGCTCTTGACTTCAAGGTTCTCATGATTCTTTCCTAGTAAGCATATAATTTAGTAAAACATAAATATTGACTTTTTATAAAAAATCAGACCACTGGTTTCATTGGCATAGGGCAGGGCTGTCCAACCTTAGGTTTTTATTGAAACAATAGACAATATATTTTGATTAGCCATTTTAGTGAGATCTCTGGGGTTAGTCAGCTTCATTTACTAAAGCATTTATGTAAATTTCTATGCTGGCAGGCAGGCCACATAAATTGCTCTGCAGGCCGCATGTGGCCCATGGGCCGCATTTTGGACAACCCTGGCATGGGGCATTCTCAGTGAGGAAACTCTCTACCAGTGCAGGTTGGCATGTTTTCTACTAGTCTTAGAGAATTCTTTGGGGGCAATGAGAGGTTACATGGCTTGCCCAGAATCACACAGAGTATGTTAGAGGCAGAATTTGAACTCAGGTGTTCCTGATCGAGGGCAGCGCTCTATGCATTATGTCATGCAGGCTCTTTTTAAATATTAATGTGGCATTAGCTTAGGACATGTTCTCAAATATATCTTAGTTTCCAACATGACAATTCACAAATATTAGATTAACACACCATGAAATCTCCTTTTACTAATCCCCTAGAGTATGCTCAATCTCCCTGAATGCTTTCCTACTGCAAATAAACATGTACTTGACAATCCACATAACTGCCTTAAGTTTCACAGTAATTTCTCCCCTTCCCAAAACATAGTTCTTCTATTATAAGAACTCGAGTGCCCAAAAACTACGATTTAAAAACAAACTTTTGTTGTTGCTTTTATTTGCACTGCTGCTATTTCCCAATGAAACTCTGCAGAAAAGACCTGCCCTTGCCATAGAGTTGAGCAAAAATGGATTGTAATGACTTATTTCATGTGCTTCAAGCATTCCACCCTATGTTATGTCTCTGTGCTTTTGCACTGGATGCTCCTCCTTGTTGCAACAATTCAGCT
This sequence comes from Phalanger gymnotis, assembly GCA_028646595.1. Taxonomy (NCBI): domain Eukaryota; kingdom Metazoa; phylum Chordata; class Mammalia; order Diprotodontia; family Phalangeridae; genus Phalanger; species Phalanger gymnotis. Next base: position 378,690,047 of record CM053623.1, on the reverse strand, counting down.
AGCAGCTGCTGTGGGGGTGAAAAACCAACACTGATACAAGCCCTACAACATGAATGCTGCAAGTCCAGGTTCTTTTGATCTGCTTTACTAAGGAAAGCAACATTAAAGGGTTAACAATCTTACTTTAATCCAACATAAAAATATCATTCACTCAGCTCAGGGGAAAAGCCAGCACCCTGAGCTTCAGAGCAAATACAAACAGAGCGAATAAACATGAATCAACAGACAGATTTCTTTCTGACAAAAACACAATATACAGTTACCAGAGAAGCATCAACATCTGGGCTTTCTTCAAAGCCAGGGAGCTCATAACAACGGCTGGCCTAGAGTCATGTGCCATTCCTGTTGCAGCTCAGAGCTCCAACAGTTGGAGAAAGCCAACTTCTAGGTTTATATGTCTTGTTCAGGGTCAAAGGTGAGTCACACATGTGACTCACCCACATGACCTAAATGCATCACAAAAATGCGACTTAAAACCCACGTGGTCTAAAAGCCTCTGATGTTACAACCATGTTGCTCAAACCCATGTAAACTAGGCTTTACCTTGAGGCAAAGAGGTCTTCAAGGACTCCTAATTTAATCCAGGAATGTAAAGGTCAAACTCGGGCACTTGGTTGAATAAGTGCTAAGAGCCCATCTCGATTGCCAATACACTCCTCCTTCCACCATACCTGGAACACAACCCCCCTCTTCGATCTGGAATCTCTGGCACTTCTTAAGGATCAGCTCAGTGACTACCTTCTATTGAAATATTTTCTGATCCCTTCACCTCTATTTGGAAGTATATTCCCTCTCTAAAACCCCCTGTGGTTGTTTTATGTATTTTTAGTATATACTTACATATTATCATGTTAGCAGCCTCATTAGAGTGTAAGATCTTGAAGACAGGGATTATGTTACTTTAGTTTTTGTGTTCCCAGTGTCTAATAGATAGTAAACACTTATTAATGCTGATTCACAAGAGAAAATGGCATGCTTTTAATGCCCTAACTAGGTTTGGTAACCGAGCACTGGATTTAGGGTTGAAGTACCTGCACTAGCAATCTCAATTTAGTCATTTATTAGCCATATGACTTTAGACAAGTCACTCAATCCTTGTGGGCCTCAATTTCCTCATTTATGAAATGAGGGGATTGGACTAAATAACCTATGAGGTCTAGACCTCAAACTTTATGAGTCCAGATTCTGCTCTTGAAACTTGAATTACCTGATATGGATGTCAGGTCAAACTATTTTGAGTGACTATGTTCTCCATGAAGTGATTACATAATGTTCTGGTGACTTGATACAATAAGCATAATTCTATCACCTTACTCATCTACCCATCTTACAAAAAAAAATCCAGAAGCATTTGAAGAAATTTGAAATCTACAAGAAATCTCTCTTTGATATGTACCTTGCACTGAAAATGCTCCATGATAGCAAAGCCCTTTCATCAACATGAAACATAATTCCTCATTTGATGTAATAATCAAAAGTTGTCCAATGAAGGCCATTCTCCAAATGACAAACAACTGATTGATAAATTTACATAAATATATGAATCATTCCTTGACTGATAAATAGTCAAAAGATATGAACAAGCAGTTTTTGGAAGAAGAAATGAAAGCCATATGTAGTCATATTAAAAATGCTCTAAATCACTGTTGATTAGAGAAATGCAAATTAAAACAACTCTGTGGTACCATCTCACCTACTAGATTGGCTAAAATGAGAGAAGGGGAAAATGACAAATGCTGGAGAGGAAGTGGAAAGATTTAGGACACTAATAGGCTGTTGATGGAATTGTGAACTGATTCAACCACTTTGGGGAGCAATTTGGAATCATGCCTAAGAGAAATTAGTATTATACTATTATATTCATAACTAATTATTAATTATGATACACCCTTCCCCTTCCATTTTCTGTAAAGGCCAAACCCCTTTTAAGGTCAATCACTCTCTGAAGGGCATGGCTGATTGATGAGTTTGCTCCTAGCCCTCAAGGAACATGCTAGTCAATTTTAGGCAGGATCCTACCCAAGTGGGAGACCTAATTTCTGTTTATAGTATAAAACTATTCCATTCTGGGCAAGCCCTTAACCTGGGGAAAGGAACCCCTGTCCTTGAACTCCATTAGAGTTTAGGGTGACCCAGCTCACAAAGGAGAAAACCAGACATAGAGGTCTGATGAAGATGGCTCCCCCTTGCCCAACTACCTTGGGACTGCTGAATCTTATGAGCAAGCCAAGTTCTCAGCAGGGGGAGCTCACCTCCTTATCAAATGTCCAGCAATCAGCATTGATTTTCGCTTGTCGAGAGAACTCTTCTTTAGAAGGGATTTAAGGCATTTCAGGGTCTCCCTTGTGGTCTTAGATTACCAAGAGAAACCAGTGACTATCAATTTATTGATTGCTGGCTAGCCTAATCAATATATTGATTATTAATTACCCAGAAACTGTCTCTCAAGATTTTTGTTTATCACGTACTGAAAAAGTTATAAAACTGTATATACCCTTTGGCCCTGCAATACCATTATTAGGTCTGTTTCTCAAGGTGATCAGGGAAAAAGGAAAAGAACTTATATGTTCTAAAATATTTATAGCAGCTCTCTTTGTGGTGGCAAAGAACTGGAAATTGAGGGGATGCCCGTTGATTGGGGAATGCTAACTAATATTGTAATGAAATACTACTATGCTGTAAGAAATTAGGAGCAAGTTGATTTTAGAAAAACATGAAAAGACCTGCATGAAATAATGCAAAGTGAAATGAGCAGAACCAAGAGAATGTTGTATATAGTAACAGCAATATTATTTGAACAAGAATTGTGAATGACTAAGCTTTCTAAGTAATTTGATCATTTGAATAAACTATAAAAGACTTATGAAGGAAAATGCTATCCACCTCCAGAGAAAGAACTGATATGGACTTACATATTGCATAGTTATAAATACACACACGCATGCACACACATGTGCATGCGTGTGTGTATGTGCATGCGTGTGTGTGTGCGTGCGCACGTGTGTGTGCGCACGTGTGTGTGTGTTGACCTTCTCTAATGTGAGGCTGGGAGGGAGGGAGGGAGACAACTTGGAGTTGAAAATATAATCTATGTAAATAAATGTATTCGATCAAGTAACAAGAACAGCAGGATTCTGTATTCTCTATACCTTCCATTCAACTGTGTGACTGCAAAAATGTGACTTGTGGAATGCCATTATGAAAGCCTCCCTGAAATTTACTAGTACCTTTAGGGAGGCTATTTATATATAACTAAATTATTCTCCTTTCTTTGTCTTATATAGTCCATTAGGGATTGTGATCTTAATGTAGTGGTTCCATTGTCATTCATGTAACCAAGAATTTTACATAGGAATCTTGATAGAACTGTTTTTATTTCTTTTTCTCTCTCTTTATGGTCTTCAGAATTTTATCCCTGAATGGTTTTATGATAATCTTGTTTAATTGGGTCTTTTTCCAAGTCTTCTCCAAGATTGTTTTTCTCTCTACTGCTTCGCAGTGTTTTATGAGACACTACTCATAACATTCTACCATCCTTCTCATTAAGTTTTGTGTCTTAAAATAAGGTCAATTCTTCCATTCCTAAAGTACCTATGATAGGGCTGCCTTTATAAGTGTGAGCACTTTTGGAGAAGAGTTCGATACCAAGACCAGCAGTTTTGGAATGCTAATAGTAAAGGGCTGGTTCAGTACTTAAGAGCTATGTAGCAGCAGAGTTTCCACATCTGGGCTGCAATTCACTGCAATTTTGGTAGCACAAAAGGAAAATGTCATTCAGGATATTTAAGGAAGAATTACAAGTTAGAGCTGCTTGATTTTTGTACATTTAAGCAGTTTGGATTCTCTGCAGAGCCAGAATGGCCTAAACAATGAAATGGTGCCACTGAATTTTCGGGATGGGCATGTTTGTTTCTCTCACCAAGTGTGCTAATAGATAAGCAGGTAGGAGAGAATACGTATATACTCATGTATATGTATCCTTTTCTTGGGTGACTGGTGTTCTGTGGCAGAGAGTTCTGACTTCATATGGTGAGAGATCAGTGATGTGTGATGTGAACCCCATCGAGCTATGTTTTCAATATGATGCTTTACTGGAGACTCTTCCTTTTTATTCAGAGGCTGACAGAACATCTGATGTTAGGAATCATCTCAAATTGGAAATGGAGCAAATTAAAGCTTCCCTGTGGATCAG
>CM053623.1:378638677-378685355 GCA_028646595.1 Phalanger gymnotis | reverse complement strand
GAAGGAGGTGGTGGTCCAAAGCAGAACTCTTTTGAGGAGGAAAAAGGAAAAGGGAGAAATAAAAGCATAAATTGGGGGGGGGGGGATAGGATGGAAAAAAAAAGACACAGATAGTAATCACAAATGTGAATGTGAATCAGATGAATTCTCCATAAAACAACGGCCGATAGCAGAATGGATTAAAAACCAAAATCCTACAATATGTTGTTTACAAGAAACACATTTGAAACAGGGGGATACACACAGGGTAAAGATAAAAGGCTGGGGTAGAATATATTATGCTTCACCTGAAGTAAAGAAGCAGGGCTAGTAATTCTAATCTCAGACAAAGCAAAAGCAAAGACAGATCTAATTAAAAGAAATAAAGAAGGAAACTATGTCCTGCTAAAAGGCACCATAGACAATGAAGTAATATTACTTAACATATATGCACCAAGTGATACAGCATCCAGACTCTTAGAGGAGAAGTTAAGGGAGTTACAGGAAGAAACAGACAACAAAACTATACTACTGGGGGACACCAACCTCTCCCTCTCTGAACTAGATAAATCTAACCTCAAAATAAACAAGAAAGAAGTTAAGAAGGTGAATAGAATTTTCAAAAAGGTAGATATGATAGACTTCTGGAGAAAACTGTATGGAGATAGAAAGGAATATACCTTTTTCTCAGTGGTACATGGCACATACACAAATATTGACCATGTACTAAGGAACAAAAACCTCACAATCCTAAGGCAGAAATAGTAAATGCATCCTTTTCAGATCATGATGCAATAAAATTATTTGTAATAAAGGACCATGGAAAGACTGAGTAAAAATTAATTGGAAACTAAATAATCTAATCCTAAAGAATGCAACAAATAATAGAAACAATCAATAACTTCATTCAAAAGAAGAACAATAGAGACAACATACCAAAACCTATGGGATGTAGCAAAAGCAGTTCTTAGGGGAAGTTTTATATCTCTGAATGCTTACATGAATAAAATAGATTAAAAGGAGATCAATGAATTGGGCATGCAACTGAAAAAGCTAGAAAAAGAACAAATTGAAAATCCTCAATTAAATACAAAATTAGAAATACTGAAAACCAAAGTAGAGATTAATAAAATTAAAATCAAGAAAACTATTGAACTAATAAATAAAACTAAAAGTTGGTTTTATGAAAAAAAAATGATAAACTTTGGTCAATCTGATATAAAGAAAGAAAGAAGAAAACCAAATTGCCAGTATCAAAAATGAAAAGTGTGAATTCACCTCCAAAGAAGAGGAAATTAAAACAATCATTAGGAATTATTTTGCTGAATTGTATGCCCATAAATTTGATAATCTTAGGGAAATGGATGAACATTTACAAAAATATAAATTGCTCAGATAAACAGAAGAGGAAATAAAGTACCTAAATAACCCCATCTCAGAAAAAGAAATTGAGCAAGCCATTGATGAACTCTCTATGAAAAAATCTCCAGGGCCAGATGGTTTTACATGAATTCTATCAAACATTTAAGGGAAAATTAATTCCCACACTTTATGGACTATTTGGGAAAATAGGCAAAGGAGCCCTACCTAATTCTTTTTATGACACAAATATGGTACTAATACCTAAATCAAGAAGAATAAAACCAGAGAAAGAAAATTATGGAGAAATTTCCCTAATGAATATAGATGCAAAAATTTCAAATAATATATTAGCAAAAAGATTATAGCAACTTATCATGAGAATAATACACTATGACCAGGTAGGATTTATTCCAGGAAGGCAAAGCTGGTTTATTATCAGGAAAACTATCAGCATAATTGATCATATAAACAACAAAACTAACCATATGATTATCTCAATAGATGTAGAAAAAGCTTTTGACAAAATACAACACCCATTTCTATTAAAAGCATTAGAAAGCATAGGAATAAGCAAAGTTTTCCTTAAAATGATAAGTAGCATCTACCCAAAATGATCAGCAAGCATTGTATGTAATGGGGATAAGCTAGTGTATTTCCAATAAAATTGAGGGTGAAACAAGGATGTCCATTATCACCCCTATTATTCAGTTTGGTACCAGAAATGTTAGCTTTAGCAATAAGGGAAGAAAAAGAAATGGAAGGAATTAGAATAGGCAAAGAAGAAGCAAAGTTATCACTCTTTGCAGATAATAGGATGATTTACTTAGAGATGCCTAGAGAATCAAGTAAAAAACTACTTGAAATAATAAATAAGTTTAGCAAAGCTGCAGGATACAAAATGAACCCACATAAATCCTCGGCATTCCTACATATTGCTAACAAAGCCCAACAAGAAGAGACAGAGAGAGAAATTCCATTTAAAGTTACTGTAGACACTACAAAATATTTTGGAGTCTACCTGCAAGACAAACCTAGGACCTATATGAACACAATTACAAAACACTTTTCACACAAATAAATGGAAAAATATCAGTTACTTGTGGTTAGACTGAGCTAATATAATAAAAATGAAAATTTTACCTAAATTAATTTACTTATTCAGTGCCATACCAATCAAACCACCAAAAATTATTTTATGGAGCTAGATAAAATAATAACCAAAATCATCTAGAAAAACAAAAAGTCCAGAATATCAAGGGGATTAATGAAAAGAAATGCTAGGGAAGGTGGCCTAGCCATACCAGACATTAAACTGTATTATATAAAGCAGCAATCATCAAAACTACTTGGTACTAAGAAATAGAGTGGTGGATCAGTGGAACAGGTTAGGTACGCAAGAAGTAGTAGTCAATGGATATAGCAACATACTCTTTGATAAACCCAAAGAGCCCAACTTCTGGGATAAGAACTCACTATTTCATAAAAACTGCTAGGAAATCTGGAAAATAGTATGGCAGAAACTGGGCATAGACCCATATCTTACACTGTATACCAAAATAAAGTAAAAATAGGTTCATAATTTTGATACAAAGGCTGATACTATAAACGATTTGGGAGAGCAAGGATTAGTTTACCTGTCAGATTTATGAAGAAGGGAAGAATTTATGACCAAACAAGAGATAGAAAGCATTATGAAATACAAAATGGATAATTTTGATTATGTTAAATTGAACATTTTTGTGCAAAGTCAATGCAACCAAGATTAAGAGGGAAGCAGAAAATTGGGAAAGAATTTTTACAACCAGTGTCTTTGATAAAGGCCTCATCTCTAAAATGTACAGGGAACTGAGTCAAATTTATAGGAATACAAGTCATTCCCCAATTGAGAAATGGTGAAAGGACATGAATAGGCAATTTTCAGAGGAAGAAATTAAAGGTATCTACATTCATATGAAAAGTGCTCTAAATCATTACTAATTAGAGAAATGTAATGCAGGGTTCTAAGACAGCTCCAAAAGACTCATGACGGAAAAAGCTATTCACATCCAGAGAAAGAAGTACAGAGTCTGAATGCAGATTGAGGCAAACTATTTGCTCCCTGTTTTTTTTCTTCTTTCTTGGTTTTATTTCTTCTTTCTCATGGTTCATTCCATTGGTTATAATTCTTTACAATCTGACTGTTGTGTAAATAAGTTTAATGTGAAGATATATGCAGAACCTTTATAGGATTACATGCCGTCTTGTGGGGGTGGGGAGAGGGGAGGGAGGGGAAGAAAATTTGGAACTCAAAAGCTTGTGGAATTGAGTGTTGTAAAGTAAAAAAACAAATTAAAAATATTTTTTAAAAGAAAAATACACATACTCTGGCTAGTAGGCTTTTGTAAATGATATATATGACACCAGGACTTTTTTGGACAACTCTATTCCTTAATTTAGAAACACATGCAACTTTTCTGATATGACAAAACCATATTGAAATTGATTTCTTGTGTAATAATAATAATAATAATGTTCTTTTGAAACAGGTGAAAGGTTAATAAATGGAATGGGATAATAAGAGAAGTACTAAAATAGTCATTTTCCTGGCATATTTCATTGGAATGAACAAAGATAGTTGGGTCACAGGAATCGTATTGTTTCTCAGTCGAGCATCCGAGAATGTTGTCAGGACCTCAAATGAAGGCGATGTCATTTTCTGTCTCTCTGTCTCTGTCTCCATCCCTGTCTCTGTCTCTGTCTCTCTCTTTCTTTCTCTCTTTTTCTCTCATTTCTCTGTCTCTTTCTTTTCCTCCCCTTTCCTCCCTCTATCCTTCTCTGTCTCTGCTTTTCTCTGCCTCTATCTCTCTATGTCTCTATTGTCTTTCTCCCCCTCCCTTCCTCTCCACATTTCTCTGTCTGTGTCTTTCTCCTTCCCACTTTCCCTTCTCAATAACCTCTTCCTCTTCTCTCTCCTCCTCCAGTGAGCCTGCTCTGTAAAACAAACAATGGAATTGCTGAATCATCTTGAATCATGACAGAGGAAAGGATGTCTTGCAGGTGCTGCAATTAAAAATGTGTTCTGACTGCTTAGTTCCGATAACCATGAAAATTAATGAGAGCTCTTATGGGTGGGAAATTATTCAGGGATTGGATAGTATTCCTGTGTGAAAAGGGGTCATTGGCCACTTCCATCTCTTCACTAACAGCCTTTTAAACTGGAGTCGTTTCTTAGAACTTTGGCACAAGATGGCACCATTTCTAACGGGTTCTTATTCAAACGTGCAGCTAGTACCAGCAGTGTATTTGTTGTCAATAGAATGGTAATGAAAACATTAAAAGCAATCAAAGGTTTTATGAGCAAAGTTGAATGGTTCTATAAAAGAGCACCTAAAACTTCCTCATCTGATGTTTGACAGCAAAAATCCATGTACATTATAATTGCCAAGGAACAAAACAGATCCTTTTAAAAGAAATCTTACATTTGGAAGAGAAAGCATTATTTCTACTTCTCCCCTTAAGTAAAGATATTTTTCTTCATCTGCGTGTTACTCTATTTTTCCTAAATATTCTGCTAATAATTAGCCAAAAGTTTTCTTCCAAACTGAGTACTGTCAAGGCAACAAGGTCCATATTTGGATCTAGTTGATAATTTTTGAAAGGAATTTAAGCATGATTTGGTATTGTTTTTAACAATTTTTTAAATAAAAAAAGTAGAACCACTGTGGGCAAGAGATAATAGGATAAAGCAGAGGTGGAAGGCAAAATAGAAGTTCATCAATCAGTCAAACATTTGCTAAGCACCTATCATGTGCCAGGTACTGTGCTAAGCACTGGGGAAACAAAAAGAGACAAAAGACAATTCTTGCCCTAATGGCAGCATTTGGATATTGGCAAATACCCTGGCACTTTTAATAACCCAGAAATTGCCTGTCCCACCAATCTGAAGGCATGCTTTGGTAACTGGATTTCCTGGATTAAGTTGGAGACAGAGGAGAGATGTTTTAGGCCATTGCAGTGATAAATAGCATATCACTGTAGTATCCCCAGAAATAGTTCATAGGATATGAGTCCCCACATAGGGCATTACTTATGAGTGAAAAAATTGTGCCAGTCTATGAAAAATGTGGGATAGATGGGCCATTAAGATAGGTACCATTTGAAGAACCTGCTAAGAATGCCTGTCTCTAGAGCAGTCTAATTTTTATGAGAGTAGGAGTAGACAATAGTAAGCTTGTAATAGTAGGTTTTAGAATTCTAACATCTCGTTGGAAACATTCAAGAGGGATAAATATTAGAAATTGCGGGTGGCATCAGAACCCAAGGAAATAGGAATCTGTATCATTGATTTAAAGTTTACTGTGACATATGAAAAATCTAAGAGATATAATTTCTGGGTAATTAACATAATCATTTTATTAATCATGACTAGTGAATAATTAATAAAAGGATGGTCATTTGGCTTTCTCTAGTAAACCAAAGATGACCCTTGTGAGCCTCTGAATGCTTAAAAAGCCTTGGAAAAGGAATGTGTGTGTGGAAATCAACTTTGGTTAGCAATCAATGAGGGGTTGGACATATTAATAAAGAGGTAGGCAAAAAGTCTTCAGCTCCTCCTGAAAAGAACATGACCTAATCATGAGAATCAGCTGCCTTCAGCAACCTGGGCAAAAGAATTCATCTCTACCCAGACCTTGTTGGTTGATTTTTCCCCTTTACAAGCTAATTTACATTACAATTCTAATGCAATGTTCCAAGGACAGACAGGGACTTATTTCCTGAGGATAACATCTCACTTAGACTGGATTATGTTTGTAAACTCTCCTACTTGGGTCCCACCCAAGATAGAAAGGCATGTAGCTTGAGGATTTAGGCAATCTCATCTATCAGCAATGCCCTTCAGAGACAGGTTAAATAACCTACAGGGACTAATTTCTGAATGAAGAAATATAAAGGGAAAAAATCTTAATTTCAATTAATAATTGGTTATTAATACAAGAGAGAAATAATCATTTCTCTAATTAGAAATTCTGGATGCTGCTTTCTAAAAATACATGTGGACTGGGGTAATGAAACTATATAGTTGTTAATGCAAGTGAAAATAGTCTTTATTTCTAGTTCTCATGTGAGATTATATGGGAAAGAACTTTGGAATATATCTCTGAATAGCCAGCTAAGTATTTAATGAAGGAGAATCCTCATGCTCATGTGTATTTGTATGTACACACATTCACATAATGAAACATATTAACCAAGTCAAACTTGAAAATTAACCAACACTAAGTAGCAAAATCTTACACCATATATGCTATGAGGATTTGAAATGCCAGAAATACTGTTTTGAATGCTGTGAGTCCTAGGACCTTAGCTCTAAAACTTCAAGGATCAGAAGTCATCTAGTCCAACCCTCTTAGTATACGGATTAGAAAACTGGGCCCAGGAAGGTGAAATAATTTGTCCAAGGTCACAGAACTAATAATTGAGAGAGTTGTTATTTAAACCCAGGTCCTCTGACTTCAGAGTCAATGCCTTTTCCTCTGTACCGGCCTTATTTCAATTATGTATGGACATGAATCAACGGCTTACTTTGAGCTTGAGTCTGGCTGTGACTGTCTTTGAGAGAGCTCATTAAGCCTACATAGAGGTTGGAGTGAGCAGTAAGACATAAAGGGCTAGGGATAAATGGAAAGTACAAAGAAAGGCAAAGGGAAAAGAAGAGGATCCTCATGCAATCAGCAACTATGCTCTTTAAAAACCTCTCTGATTCAGTTTCCCCATCTGGAAAATGAGGGGTTGGATTCAGTGGCTTCTAAACTCCTTTCAACTTCTAAATCTATAATCCTATGATACATGTTAGTTTCCCTGGAATTTTATTAAAATTATAGACATCTCATGTTTTTTAGACTCCCTTAGCCTTAGCAATAGCAAATTTGATACAAATAGACAGGGCTAGAAATTGGATAATTCAGTAAAAGGTAGAAGAATCAGGTTATGAGTTTATTCTTTGACAATGCAGTCCCCCTAACCTTGACTCTGATTTTAGTGGGAATTAGTGGCCTAGATAAAGGAAAAATGTTGAACTAAGCAAATTTCCCCTTTAAAATCCTTTCTCCTTCCCTGTATGAATTTGAATCTAGGTACCCACTACCTTGCTATTGTCCCTATGACTCTCTAATCAGTCTGATCCTACTAGGTTATATGCCCAGGTCAAAATATATGCTTTCCACCTCTATCTCTTATTCAAAATACAGTTCTTTTGGTATAATGCCCTCATTAGCCAACATCAGAAAGTAGAAATAAGTAATATAAATAATAAATAAATAATTTATTTCATAAATTAAAAATAAAATAAATAAAACTAAAAGATATAATAAAATATAATAAAAAAGTAGATTGGTGAAGCTGATACAAAATAAAGTATCACTCAGAGGTAGTTTAATGTGTTATCCATCTCTCCCCAATGTCCATATAGTCAAAAGCTATCAAGTAGATCTCATAAGAATTTCAAATTGTTAATTTAAAAAAATGTAAGATTGCTCTAAACGACTAATGAAAGAAAATGCAAACCAAATACAGAGAGTCACAGAACCAAGGAGATGAAGGACTAGACTATAGTCTCCACTAACTCTAAGAAAAAAATCACCTGATATAGAGTATTTTCAGTTGAATCCAGAGAGCAAAAAAAATAAAAACTTTTAAAAATTAAAAAGACTCTAAAACAGTTAAAATCCTTATGAATTAAAATTGGAGATTGCCAATCTTTAAAGAGCTCATTCAGTCTCCCTTCTCTCATCAGCTTCCACTCTTGCAGCTGAAATGTCCAAATGAACCATTGATTTATGTCTAGTGTTCACCTGGTATCCTTTCTAGCCACAAAGACTTTGTTTATATATCTTATTCTCTGTCTACTCAACCCCATCACACAAAAAATGGCAGACTTCATAAACTAGAAGAGGAAATGGTGGTAGAGAAACCTACTAGTTTTTACTTGGAGCAACCCATATATTAGGCAGCACTCCTGTTTCAACAATCCGGCTAGCAGCTGCTGTGGGGGTGAAAAACCAACACAAGCCCAACAACAAGCACTACCAGCACGCTGCAAAAGCCCAGATTCTTTTGATATGCTTTAGTAAGGAAAGCAATGTTAAGAGGTTAACAAGCTTACTTTAATTCAGCACACAAATACCATTCACTTAGTTCAGGGGAAAAAGCCAGCACCCTGAACTTCGGAGCAAATACAAACAAATTAAAAACATTGACAGACAGACCAAATACAATTCATAGTTACCAACATCTAGGTTCAGTCTGGTAGCTCATAACAAGGGCTGGCCCAGAGTCACTAATGCCACCATGACTGTGGGTAAGAGCTCCAAAAAAAGAGAAAGCCAACCCCTGGTTTTATATCTTTTTCAGGGTCAAGGGTGAGTCACACATTCGACTCACCCATGTGACCTAAAATCGTCACAAAGAGGCAACTTAAACCCATGTGGTCTAAGAGCCTCTGATGTTCCAAACATGTCACTCAAACTCATGTGTAAACTAGGCCCTCCCCTGAGGCAAGGAGGTCACCAAGGACTCTCTATCTAATCAAAGAAACAAAGGCCAAACTCTTCAAGGGCACTTGGTTAAACTGAATGCTAAGAGCCCATTTTGTTTACCAACACAGCTCCTTATCCCTCCAAGGCTGCAGAAACTGGCTGGGACCTCAGTCTTGCCATTTCCCAAAAGCAGCCAGAGAAGGAAAGGACAGTAAAAGGAAGAATGAGGATGGGAGCACACCATGAGTGGCTGTGCCAGGCTTAATGGAAAGAAGATTGAAACCCAGTTGTAGATGGTCTAGCTCCCCCAGATACAACTAAGGGCAGGGATACAGTCATATGAAATCTAAATCCTAATATGACAACAAAATATTGGAAGAGGAAAGTCATATGTCTAGGGAAGGAAGTCATTTAGCCTCTTTTATTTTCTGTTCTGTGAAATAAAGGGAATAAATTGATAGAATTTAGAAACTTTTAAGCAACTACCAAAAGTTAATTAAGTTGCTTTTTCAAAATAATTACTGAAGGGTGGGTGTTGGGAGAGAAACCCAGTCCAGACAGGTTTATAGGAGAATTCTATAAAACTTTAAAGGAATAATTAATATCTATATTATACAAATTATGCTAAAAATTTGAGAAAGTACTCCACCAAACTCATTTTGTGAGAGACAAACATAGTTCTATTACTTAAACCAAGGATTGACAGAGCAATGAAAGTGAATTATAGACTAATGTTATTAAAGAATTTGAATTTAAAATATTAATTAAATCCTGATAAAATATTATTGTAATATATCCCCCTTCCAAAATCATTCAGTATTACTAATTTAGATTGATAACAAGGATTCAAGAATGGTTTAACATCAAAAAAAATAATTAAGATAAGTAATGATATTTTTAAAAAAATCTAAAACCACATGATCACTTCAATAGATGAAGAAAAAGCTTTTGAAAAAGTACAATCCACATTTATGTGAAAAAAATTTAAAACCTATAACATATGACATCAAGAGGATTGCAAGTAATATAATGAAAATTTACTTGCATAAAATGAAAAGCTAGCATTAAATTCCAGTGGAAAATACTAGAAGCTTCCCCAATAAATAAAAGAGTAAAGCAAATATGCCCGAGCCATTATTTGACATTAAATAGAAATGCAACATATTTAGAAGCAGTATTAGAAACTCAATAAAAGAAAGAAATTAAGGAAAGAAATAGGCAAAGGCAAATGACCACTTTTTGCCGATGATGTGATGGTTTATTTCTAAAATCCCAGAAAATCATCAAAGAAATTAATTAAAATAATTAATAGTTTCAATAATGCCTCAGGCTACAAAATTTTTTTTAAAATAACAGCACTTCTACATAACAACATAAAATTTAAGAAGCATTAATAAAATATTCCCATTTAAAATATGTAGAAAATTCATATAAAATATGGGACATAACTCTACCCAAGTATACCCAGTATATGCATAAAGTTGTAAAACCCTCATGAAAGAAATGAATAATTTAAATAAAGGTAGAAAGGTAGAAATAATCAATACTATGTCAGAGCCATAAGTATAAGTAAAATGTTAATACTACAAAAATTAATTTACAAATTTAGTGCTTAACCATCTAATTAAAAAAGGCATATTTTAAGAGTTACAAAAAATAATAATTAATTTAGAGGAATATAGGAGCTAGAAACCAAAGTAAAAATGGAGTAAATATAGGAATAAAGGGAATATATCCAGACCTCAAAATATGTTATAAAGTAGAAATGATCAAAACCTTTAGGTTATTATTTTTTTTTTAAATCAGGAAGACAACAGAACTTACTAGACAAGGAAAAAAAAATCAGAAATGACTGAACTTAATTACCCAGTATTCAGCAAACCTGAAAACATATATTGTATATAAAAGAGTTCCCTTTTATACAAGAATTTCTGGGAGAATTACAGGGTGTTGTTAAAGTCTGGACACATAGGCAATCGATGGCAAAGTGGAGATATTGCATTGAGTTTGCGCGAATCTTGCAAAGGTCATCGCAAATGATGGAAATCATATAGAAGATGTTATTTGTTAATATTCCAATTAAATAAAAATTTCATTCATTTCATTTCTTGAAAATATGCATTTTTTCCTATGTGTCCAGACTTTAGGAACACCCTGTAGTCCAGCAGAAATTAGGTTGAAACCAATAGCTTACACCATTTACCACAATATAATTAAATGAATTTGTGATTTGACTAAGATTACACTATGAAAAAAAATTTGAAGAGAAAATCATATACCTTTCACATCTATGTACAGTGTGTGGCAGGTGAAAAATGAAATTGCAGGAAAACTGAAGTTTGCTCTTTTGAGCATATCAATTTATTAAATAATGTATGCCAATTGCCCAACAAAGCAGGACCAGTCCTCCTCAGCTTAGGCCAGGGTCCCAAATAACTGATCTGATTTTTAACTGGAGGAAAAATTAGGGACTTTCCATGTTGGAAGAGGGAGAATGAACAGGTGCAATTCTCTGAATCAGAAAAGGGAGTATACTCAAGTGTCTGTAAACAATCAAAGGAACATGGACACAGTAATTGATTGACGGGTTTGGGGCCAGTTTTCAGATAAGACATATGGATCACCTGAGATGTACAATTGTGAGAAAACTCTTTGCATCAGTCTTAGGATCTGACAGAGTTTCAGGTCAGCACAACTTAGTTCCTTAGTTAAGAGTCTCTAAGGAGCAAGAAGAGGTGATCCAGTTTCCTAGCTATGTGGAGCCAGGTTCAAACAATGTAATAAGATTTTCTCTCAATTCCCAAAATTCAGTAAAGTTTTCTCATAAGGCAGAATTTGGACTAGATCCACAATGGAATAGAAAGGGAACTGAGCCAGCTCCAGAAGTGACTTATTAGATGAAGTCAGTGGTTTACTCAGTTCCCATAATTAACTGCTTTGTGTTCCAATCTCCTTAATACGTTCAAGTGTGGTGTACATAAGGAGTGGCTAGGTAGTGTAGTAGATAGGATGCTGAACCTGGAGTCAGGAAGACTCATCTTTCTGAGTTCAAAACTGATCTTAAACAGTTGCTAATTGTGTGACCCTGGCCAAGTCAATTAACCCTGTTTATCTTGATTTTCTCAACTGTAAAATGAGCTAGAGAAGGAAATGGCAAACCACTCAAGTATTTTTGCCATGAAAACCACACATGGGGTCATGTAGGGTTAGACACATCTTAAAATGACTACATAACAACAAAAGCAACAGTGAGTGAATGCCTAACCAAAGAATATAAGCAATCAAAAAAGACAAAATACATAATTTCAACTATATCAAATTGAAAGGCTTTTGCCTAAATAGACTTAATGGAACTATGATAAGAAGGGAACTAGGCAATTGTGAAAATTGCATATCTGGTATCTCTGATAAGAGTCTGATATGCAAGCTACGTAAAGAATTAACATAAATATCTAACTTTTCAAGTCATTCTCCAATAGAAAAGTAGTCAAAGATTATGAATAAGTATTTCTGAAAAGAAGAGTTATAAACTATTAACAACAATATGAAAGAAGATTCCCAATCCCAAATAGAAGAAATGCACATCAAAATAACCCTGATGTTTCACCCCACATGAAGAAAATGCCAAAGATGACAAAAAGTGGGAACATTCAATTCCAGTGTGGAAAGGTGGGCATACTAATGCATTGTTAGAGGATCTGTGACTTGGTCAAATCATCCCAGATAGTGATTATTAAATAATTTAAATAATGTATCTAAAATATCCATAATCTTTAACCCAGAATTTCATAATTAAGCATATATCTCCAAGAATCAATCAATCACCTAGCATTTGTAAAGCACTTATTATGTGCCAAAATATAAAGTGTTGTGTTCAAAGAACAACAAAGAAGCCAGTGTTACTGGTTTGCAGAACATGGAAATACGTAAGGTGCAGCAAGCCTGGAATGGTAGACAGGGTCCAGGTTTTAAAGGACTTTAAAAGCCAAACAGAAGATTTTATATTTCAAGCAAGAGGCAATCTGTGGGACACTGGAGTTTATTGAGGGTGAAGTGATATGGAAAGTAACAAAATTGGAAAAAGATAGGAAAGGGCAAAGTTGTGGGAACAAAAAGCTGCAAAGAATTTGCTAAATTATTGGGGAACAGCTGAAAAAATTCTGGCTTAAGAATGTCATAGATTATCCTTTTGTTATAAGAAGTGATAAATACAACGAATTCAGAGAAGCGAGAAAAAACTTATATGAACTGATACAAAATAAAGCAAGCAGAACCAGTATGATAATATACACTATGACTAAAGTAATGTAATTTAAATGACCAATGAGAAAATAGTTGAAAATTTATGTTCCTAAATTGTAAAGGCTATGTTTGGTCCCCCAAAAGCTATATGAGATGACATTCACCTCCCTTGCATCTTTACAGAGGCAGAGGAACACGGATATGGAATACAATGTAACATTGGTCTTTTTTCTTTTTCTTTTTTCCATTTTTAACATTTTTACTTAAGGTTTTGAGTTCCAAATTCTATCCCACCTCTCCCTATCCCCTCCCTGAAGTGATAACCAATCAGATATAGATTATACTTGTTCAAGTATGTAAAATATTTCCATATCAGTCATTTTGTACCAGAAGACTTGAACAAAAGAAAAAAACTAAAGAAAGTAAAAAAATAGCATGCTTCAGTCTTTATTCAATACATATCAATTCTTCTGTGAAGGCAGATAGTATGCTTCATCATTAGTCTTTTGAAATTGTCTTGGATCATTGTATTGCTGAGAATAGCTAAGTCATTCACAATTCTTCATCAAACAATACTGTGTATGATGTTCTCCTGGTTCTGCTCACTTTGCTATTCATTAGTTCATGTAAGTCTTTCCAGGTTTTTCTGAAATCATCCTGCTCATCATATCTTAGAGTATAATAATATTTTGTTACAATCATATGCCACGGCTTGTTTTACCATTCCCCAATTAATGTGCACCACTTCAATTTTCCAGTTCCTTGCTACCACAAAAATAGGTGCTACAAATATTTTTGTACAAATAGGTCCTTTTCCCATCTGGGGGGATATCTTTGAGATATAGCCCTAGCAGTTGTATTGTTGCATCAAAGGGTATGCACAGTTTTATAGGCCTTTGGGCATAGTTACAAATTGCTCTCTAGAATTGTTGGATGAGTTCCCAACTCCACTAACAGTGCATTAGCGTCCCAGTTTTCCCACATCCCCTCCAACATCCAACAGTTTCCTTTTCTGACATATTGGCCTCTCTGATATGTGTGAGGTGGTACCTCAGAGTTATTTTAATTTGCATTTCTCTGAACAAGAGTGATTTAGAACATGTTTTCATGTGACTATAGATAACTTTTATTTCTTTGTTTGAAAACTGCCTCTTTGTATTCTTTGACCATTTGTCAACTGGAGAATGATTTGTATTTTTATAAATTTCACTCAGCAATATTGGGCTTTTTTCATTTGTTTTTCTTTAAAATTTTTTATAGAAGATGCCTATTTAGGAAAGGATGAAGAGAGGGGTATGGTAGAAAAAGTAAGTGATTTAGAAACAAAATATATCAGTCATGATTAAAAAAACACAAATCATACCACATCTGATGTCTAACTTCACCTCCATCAAAGGTGAAAAAGTGAAAGTAGTACATATTGACGGAGCTGTGGAAAGACAGGCACACCAAATCACTGTTGATGAAGCTATAAATTAGTACAACAATTACGGACTCTCTTGGAGTTATGCTAACAGTAAATACAATGAACATAACCTTTGACCTAGTGAACCCAATTCTAGGCTTTTGCTTCAAGAAGATCAAAGACAGAAAGATCTCATATACCCCCAAATATTCATGGCAGCAATTCTATAGTGGCAGAAAACTGGAAATAAAGCTAATGCTCAGTGATTGTGGAATGATTCAATAAATTCTGGCACATGACTACAATGTGATAGGAATGATAAATGTAAAGAATTTAAAGATTCATCGGAAAACATACAAACTGATATGGAGTAAAGGATGGAAAACCAGAAAAAAACAATATACCCAATAATGACAATCAAAGAAATGGATAGAAAAAAAAGAAATAAAGCAAAACTCAATGATGCATAGTTATAATCATAAAACTTGGTCACAAAGATTAGGTGGGAAAATATACTTTGCTTCTTTGCAGAACCAAGACTTCTTGATTGTGAAACATTGCATATAATACTAGACTTCATTGATGTATTGGTTAGATTTTCTTGAACTGCTTTTCTTCTTTTTTATTCTTGATTACAAGGGATGGTTTTCTGAGGTTGGGAGGGGGATATATTTGAAAATGAAGATAATGTATAGATAATGAATATTAATAAAAGATAAAAAAGAAATGAATGTGATATAAAAACCAAAAGGCATTAGTAAAAAAAATAAGCATTTAAAATGCATCCTCTCCACTGACAGATTTGTACTTTCAAAGAGCATGTCTGTCAACACAAATGAATGGTTCTCTAACAATGGAAATTCCAGACACTGCTGCAGGCTGTTAATAGGATGTATTTTTGGACCAAAGAAGCCCCTAATTTCACTATGTGATCTCACTAGTACAGATGTTAGTATAACGGCCATGCTTACAAATGGTCCCTGCTAATGCCCCTAGAATGATTAGAAGCTTAGAAGGCCCCCAGGAAGTAAAAAGACCCAGTAGAGGACATAGCACAACTGGAGATTTCAGAGCACTTCCTGATAATCCCCAGAGTTCAAAAATATTGGCTTGGCTAGCCAGCACCACT
The DNA here is from genome assembly GCA_028646595.1 of Phalanger gymnotis. Classification (NCBI taxonomy): domain Eukaryota; kingdom Metazoa; phylum Chordata; class Mammalia; order Diprotodontia; family Phalangeridae; genus Phalanger; species Phalanger gymnotis. Next base: position 378,669,724 of record CM053623.1, on the reverse strand, counting down.
GGTTATATATTAGAGGCCTATGTTTCCTATGAGGTCAGGTTGCTCGATTATCACCAATAGACCTTGGTGTTGGAGATTGTTTTTCTTCTAAATGTGGTAATAACATTTCTCCAATCTAGCCATCTAGTTTCTCTTACACAGTTGTACCACCCCACCCCAGGTAACTAGTGGCATGCATCTGTGAATTATCTTGCTGTACTTAGGAGGGCTGTCTCTAGTCAAAATTCTCAAGACTTATTAGGAGACAAAGCTAGCTAGGTAGACGAAAGGGATATGGTTAAACTATAAGCTTAATTCTGACCAAAGAGGGACAGCAAAGTACGGCCAGAAACTTGATACCACCAGGTTTTTTACTAAACGCTGATGATTAGCCTATTTTTTTTTTGTTTGTTTGATGGGCCTTTGGTACTTCACCTCATTGTTCTCATTCTCTTCTCCTTGTACCTTGGATTGATATGATGATCCTAACCTATACGTTGATTTTTCTGTTTAGTCTTTAGGGCCCCCAATCAATCCCTCTACTTCAGCTTAGAAGGATCATACATTTTGAGCTGGGAGGAACCTTAGGGGTATTTAAGTTCGGCTCTGAAGTTACTGATGGAAAACAGAAGAAACGGGTACTTAGAAAGGTAAATGACTTGTCCATAGCTACTTAGGTCATGTCAGACATTGGATGTTGAGTTTACATTCAGTATATTATCTAAGGCACAACCAGAGTCCCTTTCCCTTTTAAGAACAAAGAACCTTCCTTCCATCAAGCACTATCGTCAGGATTTCTGCCGTTTGGAACTTTGCAAGAATAATGTAAGTCAACAATCAGCCTTAGGATTTGGGTGACCTTAAAATATCTGCTTAAGTGAAGAGATGCTTGATTTCCATAATGCTTAGTGGCCCCCAATGACACTAGTATAAATTTGGTATAAGATAGCTGAGATTTAACATGGGTCTATTTTTCATTTCACACAAACCTATTATCTACACCACTGACAAGTGAAAAGCTCTAGCATATGACTCATTTATTTCTGAAAACATTTCTTCATCATACACAGATGGTGTTTGTGGAGTCTATTAAAGGCGGTGGCCTGTTGAGGGAACAGACATCCACAGTGTCATCAATGGCTATCTCACCTGTGGGGGGAACACTAGAAAATGCTTATATTTATTTCTCAGAGAGTCAAAGCCAAATCAGAAGCCATTTACTGTCCCTTTCTTCTTTCTAACATATATTTCTTATTCTTTCCTTGTACTATCTTTGTGTAGCTGTTGTCATGGCAACAAGTAATGCTTTTGCTTAGGAGAAATACAATTTGGGCAGGACTATATTACTGTATCTTACCACTAGTGTGATAATATCTCACATTCTTTTTATAAACCAAGAAAGATTAAGTATTGGTTCCTTCCCTGGCCTTTGGAACACCTGAAATCATTTTCACCAAATAAGTTCATTTCTCTCCATCAATGATCTCTAAGAATCTCATGTTTTCCATGAAGACTTTGCTAGGGAAATACCAATGAAAGTTAATATCTAATTCTGTAAAATCTAGAAATATTTAAATGTAGATCCACCATAAAGTAAAGCAGATATAATCATCCTAAATATTTATACTATTTAATCAGTCATGAGGATTTAGAGCTGCAACTAGGTGGTTCAGTGGATAGAGTACCAGCCCTGAATCAGGAAGACTCAACTTCCTGAGTACAAATCCAGCTTCAGACACTTATTGACTCTATGACCTTGGGCAAGTCACCTAACCCTGTTTGCCTCAGTTTTCTTGTCTGTAAAACAAGCTGTAGAAGGAAATGACAAACTACTGTAGTATCTTTACTAAGGAAAGCCCAAATGGGGTCATGAAAAATTGGATATGACTGAAACAACTAAGCAATAACAAAAGTGGGGATTTATTTTATTTTGCTTTTAAAAACATGCGCTTATTTGTTCTTGAATTTACATGACATAACAATATAATTTATTACATATGTATTAGATACTTACTCTTTATAAAGCATGGTGCTAGTGGTTTGATGAGAAGGATAAGATGAATAAAACAGGTCTCCTGTCCTCAAGAAGCTTATTGTTGAGTAGTATACACTTGGAGGTAATGTAGGTACCAAAATACATTATAGTTGGAGGCTAAGATAGTTGTTTTAAAATATTTTAAGAATTATCCTGTGAAAAAATATAAGCCATATACTGTATGATTCCATCAGAAAGAACTAGGACCAATGGGTAGAAACCATAGGGACGATGATGTCAATGGCTGGACATTATAACTTCTTAATAATTCAAACTGTCCCAAAATAGACAGCCTCTGAGACTGAGATGCTACAAAGTGTGCATCAATTCTCTGATGCTTGTGCTAATTTTGGCCTAGCAATTAACACCAAGAAAACAGAGGTTCTCCACCAGCCAGTACCACACCATCCATACTTGGAACCATCAGTTGCAGCAAATGGAGAAATTTTTTAAATGATATTTTATTTTCCCCAATTACATATAAAAACAATTTTTGAGAATTTTAAGAGTTTTGAGTTCCAAATTGTATCTCTCCTTCCCTCCCCTAACCCTCCTTTAGATGGTAAGCAATTTGATATAGATTATACATGTGCAATCATGCACAACATTTCAATATTAGTCATTTTGTGCAAGAAAATTCAAGCAACAAAAAAAGGGAAAAATAGAATGCTTTGATCTGCATTCAGACTCCAGTTTTTGGTTTGTTTGTTTGTTTGTTTTCTGGAGACATATAACATTTTCACCATGAGTCTTTTAAAATTGTCTTAGATCATTGAGAAGAGCTAAGTCACAGTTGATAATCATACAATATTGCTATTACCATGTACAATGTTCTTCTGGTTCCATTCACTTCACTTGGCATCAGTTCATGTAAATTTTTTCAGGATTTTTTTTTCTGAAATCTACCTGCTTGTCATTTCTTATAGCACAGTAGTATTTCATTACATTCATATGCCACAATTTGTTTGGCCATTCCGCAATTGTTGGGCACCCCCTCATTTTTCAATTCTTTGCCACCACAAAAAGAGCTTTCATAAAAATTTTTGTACACGTTGGTCTTTTCTCCTTTTTTATGACCTCTTTGGGATACAGACCTAGTAGTGGTATTGCTGCATCAAAGAGTATTCAAAGTATGACTGCCCTTTGGGCATAGTTCCAAATTGCTCTCCAGAATGGTTGGATCAGTTCACAACTCCACCAACAGCACATTACTGTCCCAATTTAAAGACATTGGGGTCCGGGGCAGACAATCAGAGTTAAGTGACTTGCCCAGGGTCACACAGCTAGTAAGTGTCTGAGATCAGATTTGAACTCAGGTCCTCCTTACTTCAGGTCTAAAGCTCTATCCAATATACCGCTTAGCTGCCACTATGGTCGTTTATTACAACGTATTGTGTACTTAATCTGCTCCACTGATCCACACGCTCTATTTCTTAGGCAGTAACAGATTGTTTTGGTGATTACCACTTTATAATACAGTTTGAGATTTGCTATGGCTAGGTTACCTTCATTCACATTTTTTTTTCATTGATTCACTTGATATTCTTGACCTATTTTTCTTCCAGATGAATTTTGTTATTACTTTTTCTAGCGCTATAGGATGATTTTTAGTTGTATTATTGGTATGGCACTGAATAAGTAGATTAATTTAGGTAGAATTATCATTTTTATTATATTGGTTTGGCCTATCCATGAGCAATTACAATTTTTCCAACTGTTTAGCTTGGACTTTATTTTTGCAAAAAGTGTTTTATAATTGTGTTCATATAGTTCCTGGGTTTGTCTTGGTGGGAAGATTTCCAAGTATCATCTACAGTTATTTTAAATTGAATTTCTCTATTTAAATGGAGAGATTTCGAATGCTTTGGATAAGTTCACTTACCTTGGCATTATAATTTCCAGGGATGTCTACATTGATGATGACATTGATACACAAATTGACAGAGTTAGCTCATTGAAGGAAAGTATAGGAGAGAAGTATTAGACTGCTTACCAAACTGAAGGTCTGTGGAGCCAGTTTGCTGACCTCGTAGTTTTATGCCTGTGAAATCTGGACAGTAAAGCTGTGATCTGCCAGGAAACTGAATCACTTCTATTTGAATTGCTGTAGGAAGATGCTGAAGATCACCTGGCAAGTTAAAGTACTAGACACTTGGTCCTTTCTTAAGCTGAGTTGCTGAACATTCAAGCTCTACTGCAGAGAGCACAACTCTGATGGGCTGCCATATAGTTCAAATGCCAAAAATATGTTTGCCTAAAGACCATTTTATGGAGAACTCACACAAGGCAAGTGCTCATCAGAAGAAGTAATACAAGAAAACTCTCAAAATCTCTCTGAAGAACTTTGGAATAAATTGTGACAAATGAGAGACACTGGCAAAGGACCACTCACCGTAGCATGTCCATAACAAAGAAGGTGCTGTACTCTAGGAGCAAAGCAGAACTGCAGTAGCTCAAAAGAAATATGAAGTGCTCAAATTTAGAGACTTCTCCACTCCGAATGTTCATATGGACTATTTATGCCAGATGTGTGGTAGAGAATTCCAAGACCATTTTGGTCTGATCAGCCCACAATTAGATACACAGTACCTTGACTCCAACATATTGATGTCATTTTGGTACTCTTCAAGAATGAAGGACAACAATCAACCAACCAAGCCTCCTCTCCTGGAAGACATTGAAATAAAATCTGGATCCCACTTTTAGGGGATAATGTAGAAACAATTTCTGTAGCAGGAAGGGAGAAGGGAATAAGCATCTACATAGTGCTTACTGTGTGCTAGGCATTGTGTTAAGCAGTTTTTACAAATATTATCTCATTTGATCCTCATGACAATCCTCGGGGAGAGGTGCTGTTATTAGATTTATTCTATAATTGAGCAAACTGAGGCATACAGAGATTAAGTGACTTGCCCATGATCACAAGATAGTGAGTGTTAGAAGTCAGATTTGAACTCTTGACTCCAGATCCAATGAACTACCTGCCTGCAACTATCAGGAAGAAGATGGACAAGACTGCAGATAAGATTCCCTCTAATTCTAAGGCTCTTTGAGTCTATGAATACAAATTAGATTGTGATAAGTGCATAACAGAGGTTTGTAAGGGGAATTTTGATAGATATTAGTACATTTGGAAAAAGAATTAGGCAGCATCGAAGCATCATAATCTCCAAAGGAACCTCAAAACTCCATTCATCTAGGCCAACACTCTTCCCGACAAAAATAGAAAACAAAAACCACACCCTAACCAAAATGTTCTTGTTTTTGACTTTACCACTTTCTTATTGTGTGACTTTTGGAGAAGTCATTTTATTCCACAGAGTGCTGCTTCTGTCATCCAACTTGAATGGGTTGAACTAGATGCTCCCATCTCAGTCTATTATTTCAATATATAAGCCCTAGAAATTATGGAACACGCCTTTTTTTACTTTTGAGAGGAGAGGCATCTCTGATTGACTTGACAAGACCATAGGGTTATGAATATTTCTTTTAAACTTTAATATCTCCTTATGAAAGGTAGGTTGGGCATGGGATACCATGAACCTTTAAGGTATTTTTTTTGTTGTTTGTTATAAAAATAAAGTCTGTTCAGTAACTGACAGCATTGTGAGGTTCTATGAAAATCTGAGAATCTTTTTAAAAGAAAATTACTCAGATATGCAGAGACCTAGACATAAGCTCTATTTTTAAAACTAATTTTGACATTTGGAAAGGAGAATTCTAGGGAAGGCAATATGAGATATGGAAACAAAAAGAGACATGATTTTGTGTGGCTTCCCCTAAAATTGAAATTTTAGGTAAGCACAGAGCATGGAGGGCTAGGCCACTTGTAAAACTAAACACATGCTGAAACATGTATCGAGTACTCTTATGAATTACTATTAAATCTCAATGGTGGTCATACGGTCTTTTCAAATTAATATGCAAAAAGTCTTCAGTAAACTTAGTAGAAACCAGCCATGCAATATTCATATGTGCTTATATGTATGCATGTGTTCACATATGTACACATATACATATGGAGTATGTAGAGTGTCTATCACATGGTTAAGGATATATACACATTACATATCTATAAAGATTGCTTACTTAGTTTCTAGTAAGGATCTTGTAGAGTATTTTTGTTTGTAGATACAAATAAGTATATGTGACCATATATATAATACCAATTCTATTTTTGCAGCCACAATAGGTTGTTTTGACTTCTCTTTTACATATATGCTTATTAGAGGCAAATATTCCTAAAGGAAGAATGAGAGAGATATTGAAGCTTGAGAGTGAATAGCAGTATAAATGAATGGCTGACTGCATCACACTTTCCAGGTCCCTGAAGAAAACTCTATCTTTGCACTATATGCTAATTTTAGGGCAAGTTAATATCTAAGTGCATGATAAAAAACAAAAAATGGTAGGGACTTAACAGAAAATGATGTTGTTAAAGTGTTGCAGTCAACATGCCAGCAAACTTGGAAAACAACAGTGGCCACTGAATTGTGAAAGATCGGCTCATGTCTCAATCCTAAAGAAGAGCGATGCCAAACAATGTTCGAATTACTGAACAATTGAGTTCATTTCACATGCCAGCAAGGTTATGCTTAATGTTCTGCAAGCCAGGCTTCAGCAATATGTGAACTGAAAATTGCAGGCTGGTTTTCTAAGAAGCAGAGTAACTAGAGGCCAAATTGCCAATATTTGCTGGATTATGAAGAAAGCAAGAGAGTTCCAGAAAAACACAATTCTGCTTCATTGACTACACTAAAGGCTTTGACTATGTGGATAATAATAAAATATCACAAATCTTCAATGAGAGTGGAATGCTAGATCATCTTAGTTGTCTCCTGTGGAACTTGTATGCAGGCCAAGAAGCAACAGTTAGAACTGAACATGATTGGTTTAAGATCAAAAGAGTAGTATAACAAGGCTATATACTGTCACCTTATTTAATTAACTTATATGAGGGGTACATCGTGTGAAATGCCAGGCTGGATGAAGCAAAAGCTGGAATTGAGCTTGCTGTGAGAAATATCAGCAATCTCAGATATACAGACAATACAGCTCTGATGGCAGAAAGTGAAGAGGAGCTAAGAAGCCTCATGATGAGGGTGAAAGAGGAAAGTGTAAAAGCTGACTTGAAGTTTAACACAAAAAAACTAAGATCGTGGCAACTGGGCCTATTATTTCCTGGGAAAGAGGGAGAAGAAATGGAAGCAGTGTCAGATTTTATATTCTTGGGATCAAAGATCACTGCAGATGGTCACTGCAGCAATGAAATTAAAAGACACTTGTTCCTTGGAAGGAAAGCTATTGTAAACCTAGACAGCATACTAAAAAGCAAAGACGTCACCTTGTCAGCAAAGATCCATATAGTCAAAGCCATGGTTTTTCCAGTAGCATTGTATGGCTGTGAGAGCTGCACTTTAAGGAAAACTGATCAGTGCAGAATCAATGCTTTTCAATTGTAGTGCTAGAGAAGACTTTCTGAAGAGTCCCTTGGATAGAAAGGAGATCAAATCAGTCAATAATTAAAGATTAATTCAGACAATTCACTGGAAGGTCAAATACTAAAGCTGAAGTTTAAATAATTTGGCCACATAATGAGAAGACAGGACTCACTGGAAAAGACCCTGATGTTGCAAAATACTGGAGGCAAAGAGAAAGGCGGACACCAGAGGATGAGAGAGATGGTGTCAGGGAAACAATGAACATGATCTTGGACAGACTTCAGGAGAGAGTGTACAATTGGAGAGCCTGCAGTGCTACAATCCACAGAGTCATGAAGAATCAGACATAATTGAATAACTGAACATTATCTAAATCTTGCTTCTAAGTGGCTTTTTTCTTCCTCTCCTGTACTCTTATTTCTTTGAGATTCCCTTCTAGAAGAGCTTACTTATAGAGAATATGTTTCCAAGGAAAGGTGTCAGTAATTGGATTTTTCTGAAGAGAAAAAAATAAACAAAGCGTGCATGAAAAGTAATCATGATTGCTTTTCTGAAAGGGGAAAAGCATACTGATCAATGCCTCTCCAAACTAATGCCCAGCTTTAGCATTGTTGCTTCGGTACACTTCAAAAAGTATATGATTTTATCAAGTTGGGTCAAATGATATAAAATGCCAGCTATAAGTATGATCTTTATCATTATTAATATTGTCAAGATTTTAGGAGACGCTGTTTTCCAGAGCTAAGGCCCAGCAAGCAAGCTGTGCTCTGAGCTTGGCATAACAATCTTTTGTGCTCACCTTCTCAAACTGATGGTCCCTGTGTTTGGGCTAGAACCAACAGGCTCAGACCTGAAGCCCTGCTATGAACAGACCTTTTGTCACAAGACAACCTTGCCTTACTGTTACTGTTGTGCCTTACCACTCTCACCACATCTATACCATTTGACTCTTTCTCTAGCAATAAGTATATAAATCAAGGTTTAGCTGCACCAAAGTGGGTCCCCCAACTAAGGGCAGGGCCCAGCACATGTATCTAATCTCCATCCTTTCTTGCAAACCATTTCCCTCACTTTGAAATTGAACTTTTGTTGAATTCCTGACACTCCTGTTTCTAGCCTGCTATGTTCAGCTCCACGCCTCTGCCCCGCCCCCGTCCCCCGCCACATTAAAGGCCGGTTGACAATATTAAAGACATAATCAAAAAATGAGTTGGGCTTGTCATGTATTAATTGTGAGGGACAACAGATAGATCAGAGGGAGGCCTCTACAGCCTGGTGGATTATTTATTTGTAGAAAGGCATCAAAAGTAATCACATAGGATAGGAAGTCATGGATGGGTTGCTAACTGAAACAGTGAATGGAGCACTACAAGATGACATCACAGCTAAGTATGGAGAGACTAGCAATGGAAAATCTAATTCAGACTCCTACATGGACCTCCTACTTTTCCTGACAAAATGTGATTAAATGGTAAATATGAAAAGGATCTATTTAAGTAAAAATAGATAAATAGGTAGATAGATGATAGATTAAAGATTTTCACATTCACTTTCCTATTTACCTAAATGTTTTTCTCATTCATACTTCAAGTAACTTCATAAAAAATATCCAATAAGAATATCAAATAGTAAATTCCTCAGAAACTTCAATAGGTAACAGTTCAATTTTAGTCCACACTAAAAATAATCTCCAATGTCCCATAGCCATCTATTATCTTATACTAGGGAGAGGCACCACACCAGCTTGAGACATTGCTGTCAGGGTGAGCTAATCTAATAGGCACAGCCAGGGGAAAATGATTTACTAAGCTACATTTAAATGTATCTACTTACACATATTCAGTGCATTTTTAAGACTTAGATTTTTCTAATAATGTATCCTGGCCAGAAGGTTGACAGGACTCATATAATCAGCCATGCAAAATGCCTTTAATAGAAGTTCCTTAATTGCTCAGGAGTGCCATCCATCATAATCACATCTTCCAAGAGAAAATCGATGAGTTGGAACCTTAAATTACAGGTTTTCTATAAATTGAAGCCATCTTTTACTTGCATTGCTTTCTCTGTATCTCCCCCACACTCTTAATTATTGATTTTTTTTTCTGGTAAGGAAGGATATTCACACATGCCCCATGGTTTCAAATTACTTTAATTTAAAATCAATTTGAAAAATACCCTTTATTAGGAGGCCCTATGGAGTGCTATTTAAAATACACATCTGTTGGGTAATTTTGCCTTGCAATTATGTAATGTAAAATTCTTCACCAAGAAAATAAGGAAAACCATGAGTTTAATCTTCAATTTTGTAGAATAGCTCAGAGCATATTTTCTCTAATGAGTGCATCAGCAATTGAACAAATACCATGACTAAAAGCCTGTTTTTTTCCTCCCCAATTTTGCTGAAACACAGTAACTAACTGTTCTTTCTCTAGAGTACTTCAGAATTGTCTGGGTTTACATGCTGCCTAAAACTGAATGATGGACTATCTTTGAAAGGAACCTAGATACAATACGAGTTATTAGGTGGAAAGAGACACGTAAGACTTCTTGGGCAGTTATCATATGTCTATGAGATAAGCTCAGGACTTGGGGAAGTTATCAACAATCAAGAGACTCAATCCTAGAGAGTACTGTGGACTAATTACACTTCCTTTGATTATGAAAAAGGAATCATCAATTATTCAATTAATAAAAGTGTAGTATGTATCTGTTTCATCATATGTAAAATGAAGGCCTTTGGGTGCATGTTCCCTTTAGTCTTCAAATTCTCTTATTACCTCTATTTATAGTTACAACATTATAATGGGAAATGTATCTAGACTTCTTAGCTGATCTTGGTTCCAGATTGTCATTCAGAAATTATTTCTGGCCTGACCTGTGGCTCTAAAGCCCAAAGAGAAATACATCTGGCACACCTATGTTTAATTCACTCATAGTGGCAACACTAGAGGAAGTCTCTATATTCCTGGGTAGGAACTTTTTTCAGTGGTACATAGAAAAACCTTGAAAGTAACCAAGAAGAGGAAAAAATTCATGTTGGAGTTGGCTTAAGTTTGTATAGAATCTGGGACAGTACTAGTTAACTAACAGAAAGAGCTACCCATTGTGGAGGGAACCTCAAGTAACACAATGAATACAAGCCTGCCTTGGAATTGTGTCCCAGAATTGACAAAAACCATGAAAGCACATCTTATGCAGAAATCAGGCTCTCAGGTCAGCATTTAAGGTGAAAATCAACTATAGTCTATATTATCCTTGAAAAATCCATGACATTGTCTGATTAGCTCCACACCACAGAGGCGATATCAGAGAAGGCCATTAACAGAGGAATGACTAAAGTAATCACTTTAAGTAAAGCCATAACTCTCCTCCCCTCAAAGTCAGTCGGTCAATAAACATTTATTAAATACCTACTATGTGCCAGGCACTGTGCTAAGCACTGTTGATACTAAGAGAGGCAAAAGATAGTCCCTTCTCATAAGGAGCTCACAATCTAGCAAGGAGACAAGTAAATATTTACAAACTAGCTTTATACAGAAAAAAAAATAGGAAATAATAATCAGAGGGAATGAATTAGAATTGAGGGGTTGGAAAGGACTTTGCATAGAAGGTGAGATTTTAGATAGGATTTGAAGGGAGCCAGTAGAGAGAAAGATAAGGAGGGAGAATGTTCTAGGCATAGAAAAAAATAATTGTTTTCTTAGTTTTTAATGGTTGTCATATTAGATATATTATTTAATCACCATTTAAAAAATAAACTAATTATTCAAAATCTAATTTCTTTAAAAAAACTAATCCTCAGCATTTAGTGAAGGTAATACAGCTTCATTAAGCTTGAGTCATTCAACTTAATAAGCACAAATTAAATGCTTGCTTTTCATATTGCACTTTGTGCATTATGAAGTCCTGGAGTCATTATCTCAGTTTCTTCTGATTTTTAATAAAACAATATGTATTTAAGGATTTTTTAAGCAGGTAGGCCCTCTGCCATTGTCAGCATTCAACTCCACAATCTACAGTTTTTAAGTACAGATGGAGAAATGTATTTTTAGTTAAACTTAACAAGTAGATATCTTGGAAAGTCACTAAAAATAATTTGTATCATTTTCCAATCTGGGCTACTTTAACATTTGCTGCCCACACATTTACCACTGGAGAAAGTTCTAGCCTAGGCACATAGACCAAAATCACCACACTGCATGTGTTATTTAGAGGTGTGGATGCCCACATAGTACTATTCATCTGAGGCTCCTGAGCATCTGGGTAGATCAGGCTAGAAATGCTCTCCAGATATTAGTTTTTAAGGAGTCCTTGATTATTTTCAGGGACAGCTAGGTGGTGTAGTAGACAGAGTACAGGGCCTGGAGTCAGAGGACTGGAGTTCAATTCCAGCCTCAGACACTATGTGACCTTGGGCAAGACATTTAATTCTGTTGGCTTCAGTTTCCTCATCTGCAAAGTGAACTGGAGAAAGAAATGGCAAACCACTCCAGTACCTTTGCTATGAAAACCCCAAATGGGGTCAGAAAGAGTCAGATATGTCTAATATACTAAGCAACCTCCACATAATCATTTTCATAGATTTACTGAGAAAAGGCAAAGATTAAGAATTAAGGTTCAGAAGGAAGCCTTGGAAGGAAGGAGTAAATCTACCTCTGCTTTCCAACTATCCTTAAAGACTCATCAAACATAATTTTCCCTGGAAAACCATTAAGTAGTGACAGATGATTATTATTTGGTCTAGTACTTCTCTTCTCTGTCTATAATCATTGCCATTTTCCAAATCTCTCCCTCTCCCTATCCCTCCCTCCCTCTCTCTCTCTCAAAAACACACACATACACATACACACTTTCCTACCCTATTCTCCCACACCTTTTAAACTACACAGGTTTCCAATAACATCATATTGTGAATAGATGCCCATGTCTTTTAAAAAAGGAATAAAAGCAAAGGGGGCTTGGTATTGAAATGCCAATGTGAATTTATTGAATAATAAGAAGAAAAATAATAATATATTTACATGACATTTTAAGATTTACAAAGCCCTTTCCTTATAACACCCCTCTGGGAGAATATGTAAAGATTATTTTACTCATTTTATAATTGAGGAAACTGAGGATCAAATAACTTAAGTCACTTTCCTATGGTCAAGTAGTCATTGATAATGTCAGGATTTGATCCAGGGCTCCTGAGTCAAGGTCCAATGTTCTCTTCTCAACATCTCCTCACCTCTAGTTATGTTGTCATTTTGTATGATACTGTCAAAGATTACTTGTGGCTCATATCAATGCCCAGTAAAAAAGAAAAAAAAAGAAACCTACAACTGGTCCAATTTGATTTTTGGCTGTAGTTTTGTACCCGATGTGCATACACCCCAGGCCATGTGACTACCACCAGATGGGGAACTCCACTAATTATCCACTTCTACTCCAGTGTGAGATTAACCATTTGGCAGGCACACCATAGCTATTCAGAGACTTTACAACATCTATAAGCCTGCAGCTTGCTGCTGCCACATCTGTTTCTCTTGCAGTTGCTCATTAATATCACCTGCAGCACCCCCTACTCCTTATGCCAATCACAAGGACAGGCCAGTTTTCATGAGACATTCCTCAATTGGCACAGTTTATCCCTATTCAATTCTCTCTACTCAAGAATTGGAATAGTAAAAATAAATTTAATCAACAACCATTGAGTAAGCACTTATCAGGGAAGGCAGCACAGTTAATGGAAAGAGACCACTGCCAGGGATTTCAGAGATCTGGATCACAGTTAATACTGCCATGTGATATGCTAACCATCTAACCTCGTCAAATCATTTCATTTTTCTGAGGACCCCCAGCTATTATATCTATAAAATGACTGCATTTGAATTAGAAGATAGCTAAGGCTCCTTCCTTCCTGAAAATTAGATGATTCTATTATGGGCTTAGAAAGTACAGATGTACAGGAAATTCAAACAGAACCAAAATTTATTCCTTTTTTAATTTTATTTTTAATTTATGGAATAAAGCAAGCATTTCCATAACATAGTACAATAAAAAAGATGATTGCACATAAAAATGCAAATCTACTATGCACAACTTGCTTTTCTTTTCAAATACACAACAAAATTATGACATAAATTTCTTTTCTTTTCTTCCCTCCCCCCAACCCCCGCCATAGAGATGGCTACCATTAGACACAAATAGGTACACACACATATACATAAATGTGTATATATACACATACATACATACACATATGTGCTTATGTATGTACGTATGTAAAATTATTCTATACATATTTCTATTTATCAGTCATTTCTCTGGATATAGTTGCATCTTTCTTCATATGACCTTTATAGTTAATTTGGGTATTTATAATAGTCAAAATAATTTATTCACTCAAAATTGTTCTTAAAACAATATTGTGGTTACTGTACACAAGATTCTTTTGGTTCTGTTCATTTTGCTCTTCACTATTTTGTGCAAGTCTTTCCATGTTCTAAAATCAATGGAGTATGAAAAGAACTAATATAGAAGGAGCAGGTGGGGATGAAGGGCTTATAATATTGGAACCTGACTCTAATCTGAGTTGAAGAGGAGACAGTGTAGACATTTGAAAACACTTAGAAGTCTTCTGAACTTCTAGGGTTGGGAAGGAACTTTTAGAGGGGTGGCTAAAATAAGGAATAATAGGGTAAGGGCAGAAGATAAGATAACTGGGACAGGATGAAAAGAGAGGCTGAGAAGGAAAATAGTGAGTAAAAATAAGATGGAGGGAAATTCACAAATAGTAATTATAATTTTGAATGTGAATGAGAAAAATAATAACATCCACTTGGAAAAACAAAAAAAAATCAAGAATATCAAAGGAAATAATGAAAAAAGTGTAAAGAAAGGGAGTTAAGGGATAACAGATCTTAAACTATGTTGTAAGGCAGTAATTATCAAAACTATCTGGTACTGGCTAAGAAACAGAAAAGTAGATGGATGGAACAGAGTAGACATACAATTTACAGCAGCATATAAATATAATAATCTTTTATTTGACAAGTTTAAAGATAAGATATTGGGATAAGAATTCATCATTTGGTAAAAATTATTGGGAAGACTGGAAAGCAGTATGGCAGGAACTGGGCATAGATCAATATCTTACACCATTTACCAAGAAAAGGTCAAAATGGATATATGACCTGGATATTAATGGAGATTTTACAAGAAAATTAGAATACCAAATATATTACTTATAAGATGTATATACAGGTCAACAATTTATGGATAAACAAGATAGAAAGCAAAGTTTCATGTAAAATGTATAATTTCAATTACAGTAAAGTCAAAAGATTTTATACAAGTAAAACAAATACATTCAAGATCAGAAGCAGAAAATTGAGGAAAAAATTTCTATAGACAGTTAATCAGATACAGTTCTCATATCTAAAATATAAAAGGACTTTGTCAAATCCATAGGAAAATGAGTCATTCTCCAATTGATAAATGGTCAAAGGATACGAATAGGCAGGTTTCTGATGAAAAAATCAAAACAATTTGTAGTCATATGAAAAAATGCTCCACAATTTGGAACTATGCCCAAAGAGTTATAAAACCATGCATAATCTATGACCTTGCAATACCACTAGTAGGTAGGTCTGTATCCAGAAAAAAAAAAAACAAAAAGGAAAAGGACATATATGGACAAAAATATTTATAATAGCTTTTTCTGTGACAAAGAATTGGATATTGAGGGGATGCCCATCAATTTGGGAATGGCTGAACAAATTGTGTCATATGACTGTGATGGAATATTATTGTGCTACAAGAAATTATGTGCAAGATGATCTCAGAAAAACCTGGAAAGTCTTACATGAGCTGATGCAAAATGAAATGTACTTTGTACAAAGTAACAGCAATATTACAAGATGCTCAGCTGTGAATGACTTAACTATTCTCTGTAATACAATTATCCAAGACAACTTTGAAGGACTTATGGTGAAAAATGCTATCCATCCCAAGAGAAAGAATTAATGCTATCTGAATACATATTGAAGCCTGCTTTTCTTTTACTTTCTTAATTTCTCTTGAGTTTTTTGGCCCATGTTTCCTTTAACAGCATAACTAATATATAGACACATGTTTTGCATGACTACACATGCATAACATGTATCAAATTGCTTATCTTCTCAATGGGGAGGGTAGAGAGGGAGGAAGAGAGAATATAGAACTCAAAGTTTTTAAAAATGAATGTTAAAAATTGTTTTTACATGTAATCAGGGATAAATAAAATACCAAAAACAGAAAAATGCTCTAAATATTATTGATTAGAGAAATGCAAATTAAACGGTCTTGAAATATCATTTCACATCTACAAAATTTGCTAAAATGATACAGAGGGAAGGTGACAAACATTGGAGGTGATGTGAAAAAATTGAGAGGCTACTCTTTGACCCACCAATACTGCTACTTGGTCTATTTCCAAAGATAATTAGGTAAAAAGGAAAAGGTTTTAGATTGTTTATAGTAGCCCTCTTTGTAGTGCCAAAGAACTGGAAATTGCAAGAATGCCCATCAGCTGAGGAATGGCTAAGTAAAAATTTATTTCTAAAACTTCAACAAAAAAATTTTACTTCAACCAGAATGAACATACAATTAACAACAACAATAATAAATTCCTACTTAATAGCCATGTTCAGCTAGAGGATAACACTTCGGGTTGCATTTATTGTTGTTTTCTTCTCTATTTATTTCTTCAATTTGTTCATTCATTAGCTATTTGCCAAGCACCTGCTCTATGTGAAGCAATATGCTGGATACTGAAGGAGAAGCAAAGATATCAAGCCATGACCCATTGAGCTTATGGGACTTAGAGTCCTATGAGGAAGAATGGATATTTCAATTGCATTGAATTAACAAGCTTTTGTACATATAACACAAATGTAGCCAAGATCAAGATCAAAAGGAAAGTAAAAAACTAGGGCATTTTTTTAACAAACAGATTTTTAGTCAAAGTTCTCACATCTCAAATGTATCAACTTTGTCAAATCTATAAGAAAACAAGTCATTCACCAGTTGATAAATGAATGGTAGATAAAAACAAGCAGTTTTGTAATGAAGAAATGAAAAAAATGCTCTAAATCATTATTGATTAGAGAAATGCAGATTAAAACAACCTTGAGATAGCATTTTACATCTGTCAGATTGGCTGAAAGGATTAAAGGGGAAAGTGACAAATGTTAGAGGGAATGTGGAAAAACTGGGACACTAATTCACTGTTGTTGGAACTGTGAACTGATCCAACCATTTTGGAGAGCAATCTGAAATTATACCAAAGAGGTATTAAGCTACCTATAACCTTTAACACAGGAACACCACTACTAGGTCTGTTTCCCAATATGATTAGGTAAATAGGGAAAGAATCTGTATGTTCCAAAATATTTATAGCAGCTCTCTTTGTGGTGGCAAAGAACTGGAAATTTCAGGGATGCCCATTCAATTGGGGAATGGCTAAATGGTATATGGGGAGTGGTATATGATTGTGAAGGAATACCACTGTGCTAAAAGAAATAATGAGCTTGATGATCTTAGAAAAACATGGATAGTTGCACAAAATAATGAAGAATAAAATGAGGAGAACCAAGAGAACACAGGATACAGTAGCAATAATGATTTAAGAACAACTTGAAGTGAATAAGTTGTTTTTACTATTAAAAATACCCTAATTATCTACAAAGGACATATGAAAGAAAACAATATCTGCATCCAAAGAAATACTTAATAAATAGAAGTACTTATAGAAAGATTTGCCTATATGTATATATACATGTATGCATGTATGTATATATACATACATATTTGTGTCTAATGGTAGCTATGTCTAGGGGGAGAGGAAAAAAGGGAAAAAAGAAAGTTACATGATAATTTTATTATATATTTAAAAGGAATAGCAAGTTGTACATAATTGATTTGCAATTTCATGTACAATCATCTATTTTTCTATTCTTCTATGTTATGGAAATGCTTGTTTTATTTCTTAAGTTAAGAATATTTTTTTTTTAAATTTAAAAACAATAACAAATTAGGTCCACATCATTTCATTACGAAGCTGAAAGTTAACACCTGATTTTACTTCATCCTTGTTCACTTCACAGAACGTCTTTCCTTTCTGTCTTTCTCTTCTTCATGTCCTATTCTTATATTTTCCTTGCTTTCTCATCCTCTGAGATGGCAATAGACTTAATCACTGCCTTCATGGTGAGAACATCATTTGCTAACAGATGGTAGATTTTCAAAAACTGAATCACTTAAAGTAGGAGAGACCGAAGGAGGTAATTAAAATGGCACTTTGCTCCAGACTCAAGAAGAAAGGTCATTTTTGCCCTTCAGAAATTTATTAAACTATGCTATAATAAACCAAATTGCCAACTATTAAAAAGCCCAGGAAGAAATTGCTGAGAAAGCAAGATTGCCTTCTAATGTCCTAATAAAATTTGATTCTTAATCGCTCTAATTTTATGTTGATAATTGGAAGCAATTGTATAGCATTTCATGATGATCTGTATATACAAGTTTCCTATTAGGTATTTCCATTTGACTTTGAAATATTTCAAACAGTAAACCAGAGAAATAGTGAGGGGAGCTGGAGTCAAAGAATTGTGCTACTTCTGGGCTCACAAATAATGCCCTTACATAGGGTGATGGGGCAGAATCTTAGACAGATGAATGCCTCAGGATTTCAGTATATGGGTTGGATGTGCATGTGTGGATTCTAAGATATGACCACTCCATGTGGTTGGGGTGCAAGAGAAGAAGGGGTCATGGGATTTAATAAGTTTTAGAAATTTGCCTCAGTTTCCTTATCTGTAAAATGAGTTGGAGAAGGAAATGGAAATGCACTCTAGTATCTTTGACAAGAAAACCACAAATGGGGTCACAAAAGTTGAATATGACTGAAATGCTTAAACAACAAAAGAATTCACTTGTTAATCCATCTGGTCCTAGGGATTTTTTCTTAGGAAGCTCAGTAATGACTTACTCCATTCGTTTTTTCTAAAATAGTTATTTAAGTATTTTATTTCCTCTTATGCTAATCTGGGCAATTTATATTTTTGTAAACATACATCTATTTCATTTCAATTGTCAGATTTATTGGCATATAATTGGGTAAAACAGACAGTAAAACTTTAATAATGAGGGAACTTCAATTTTCCCCAACCAAAACTAGACAAATCTCACCATAAAATAAACAAGAAAGAAGTTTAAGAGATAAATAAAATTTTAGAAAAATAAGATATAATAGACCTTTGCAGAAAATACAATGGGAATAAAAAGGAGTTTATCTTTTCCTCATCTATACAAGGCAGCTCCACAAAAGTGACTTAGGGCATAAAAGCCTCACAAGAGAATGCCGAAAAGCAGAAATATTAAATGCTTCTTTTTTAGACCATAATGCAATGAAATTATGTTCAACAAATGGCCTTAGATTAAAACTTAATTGGAAACCAAATAATTTAATCCTAAAGAATGAGTCGAGCAAAGAACAAATCCTAGAAATAATAAATAATTTCATTAAAGAGAATAACAACAATGAGATAACTTTACAAAACTGTGCATTGCAAAGCAGTGCTTAGCAGAAAATTTATATCTCTAAATGCCTACATCAATAAAATAGAGAAAGAGTAGAGCAATGAACTGGGCATGCAACTAAAAAATTAAAAGAACAAATTAAAAATTCCCAATTAAACACCAGATTGGAGATCCTGAAAATCAAAGGAGAGATTGATAAAACTGAAAATAAGAAACTCATTGAACTAATAAACTAAAGTAGGTGCTATCTTCATTTTACAGTTGAGGAAAATGAGGCAAATGTAAAGTGACTTACCCAGTCTCATAGTTAGCAATTGTCTGAATTTGGATTTGAAGTCATGTCTTCCTAACTCCAGATGCACTAATCCATCCACTGAGCCACTTGGCTGCCTAGATTAGTAACCAATGACTAAGAGTCTTGGGAAGCTTCTTAGGGCACTGAGAAGATAATTGATTTAGCCATGATCAGATGTAACCTAGATTTTCCTAAATCTAAGGATGTTCCTTTATAACTGTATCACTGCCTCCCAAATATTCACATAGATTTAAAATAAAGGATTTGAGTAGAATTTACTGTGTTTCATATGATTTTTTTTAAAGTAACTTTCATATTAGTCAAAGCAAATGTATAAAATAGATGTTATCAGGAATGACAAGCTGGGAAACTACATTTGGCCTAAATTCAGACCATGCTTCACATAGAATACAGCTCTCTAGAACTTCTCCAGGGTCAACCCGACATGGACTCTTGCTCTCTGCTGCTCCTCCATGCATGTTCTGTTCCCCTCCTTGCTTTTTAACTCTTATTCTTGGAAGAATAAGCAAATCAGCACTACAATTGCTGCTAGAATGGCTGACAATCTACTACCCTGTGACTCCACTCAGTCTTTGTGACTACAAAATTCTCTCTTCCTGACCACCACTCATTCATATATATTGTATCTGCCTATTGGAATATCAGCTTCTTCAAGGTAGGGACTATTCCGCTTCCTATTTCAGTCTCCAGTGCATAGCACAATGTCTGGAACACAGTGGTTACTTAATAGATGTCTGCTAATTGATTGAAAAAACCTTAAAAATGAGTACCCATTTCTGTAAAACTGCTAATAAAACACAAGAATAAAATAAATATTCTTTAATATAATCAAAGGTTCATATTTAAGATTAAGAGCTAAATTATTTGTAACAGAGAAATACTAAAAATTCTTTTCCCAAAAATACCTGGATAAATTAATAAGTATGCAAGTGCCTCCAAAATAATTTGACAATTTGCTTGAAATAACTATAGCAATAAGATTTTTAAAAATAAGGTTATAGTCATGGGAAAGAAGGGCTAAAATTATCACTCTATAGATAATATGATAATTTACCTAGAGAACCTGAGACAATTAACAACAAAAGATACTGAAACAATACTTTAAGTAAGGTAGCAGGATACAAATTAAATTCACAGCCATAATATGCTTCTTTGTGGATTATTAATATAATTTAAGCATGTGCTAGATTACGAGAAACTCCACTGGGGTGGAAACAATTAAAAATCTAAAAATTAACTAAGACATACACGGGACATATAAACACAACAAATTTTACAAAAATAGAAGACCTAGACATTTAGAAATATAATATTCTCAGGCTAGGCAAATATTGTAAAAAAAAAATGCTATTCAAATCAATCTATATATTTAGTGGGGGTGTATGGCATGTTCAAGGAGAACTAGAACCTCAGAGCTTCCTGAGACCTTTTCAGGACTGTTCATCCATCTTTGGTATCTACCTATCATACAACTCTCGCTTGTGGATCCAAGAAGCTAGCATGAGCAGTTGCTGCATCCTGGTAAAATCATCTTGATTTAGGTAGGCTAAACCAGGTTGAGGGTAACTGGCAGGTCTCAAACTCATCAATGAGTTACGGGGTAGGCACATGTGAGGACTTGTCCCACTGGAATGGGTGGATGGGAACAATTTGTTCCAGTGGCCATGAAGGCAACTGAAGCAGGCACTGTGGAGTGTTTAGAGTTTGGTCAGACTTTGAAGATGCCAAGGGAATCCAATGTACCCCAGGCCAATGCCAGTCATACTGACTTTTGTCTTGCCACTGGACTTTGATGATTCTAGAAGAGAGAGTGAGGCTGGTGACTTTGTGCAACTCTGCCTCACTTAAATCCAATACTCATGTGAGTCTAGCCATTACCCTATGATATCAATGGATCTCTTCAAAAACCAAGGATGAACAACAAATATTCAGTGCCTTATTAATCAAATTACTGGTAGAACAATTCACATTATTTAAAAAATAACCAAGATTTATTTAGAGGAAAAAAGCTCAAAAAATATCAAGGTATACAATGAAAAACATAAGAAGGAGAGGCCTTGGTTTTATCAGATCTAAGATAAGAGTAAGCAGTAATTATCAAAGCTATTTGGTACTAGATAAAAGTAATTAAGTCTAATAAACTAAATAAGAAAGTATTTAGAATAGTGCACAGTAGATTAGTAAATGTTGGATAAATTCAAGAATAGAAACTATTAAAGAAGGAATTCTTTAGTAAACACAAACTGCTAGGAAAACTGAAAAGCAGTGTGTTAAAAATGTTTACATCAACATTTTGAATTATACACACAACAAATAAAAATGGATAAATTATTCAAAAACTATACCATAAAACTGTTTAGGCAATAGAAGGTTATATTTTTTAAAGAATAGATAATGGGAAAATCATACCTAGACATGGAATATAAGAGATCACAAAAGACAAAATTACAAATACTGATTATCTAATAATTTAAAATATCTTTTGAATAAATGAAATCAATGTGAGTATAATCAGGAAAAAGATAAAGATTGGAAAAATATTTTAATTAATTCTCTAAGATAATAATAATTATTAATAACAGATATAATTTGTATAGTGTTTTAAGGTTCGCAAAGCATTTTACATGTGCTAATTCACTTGATCTTTCCAACAACTCTGTGGGGTAAGTGCTTTTACTATCCCTATTTTGCAGGTGATGAAAGATCCAACAACCCAAATCTATAAGTAATTTATTCAAAGCTATAAGGATAAGAATTACTTCTCAAATATGCCAATAGTCTATTTTACCTCTTTTGTAACAAGAAATATCAACTATTAACATCAATGTGAGAAATTAATATATATCACTAATGTTGAGAAATTAAAATTAAGAAAAACCTGAAGTATCAACTCAAACATTAAATTGGAAAAGATATTAAAAATGGAAAAACTACATGTTGGAGGTCTTTTGGAAGTCAGAAATACTAATTCACAGCTAGTAGCACTATAAGCCAATTCACCTATTCTAGAAAATGACTTGGAATTGAGAAGGAAATGTTATCTGACTCAAAGATACTATACAAATGAATTTACTGACAACAGGAAAAGACATACCTACAAAAATAGTTGTAATGATATTATTTGTGTGTTAATGGTAGAAACAAAATAAGTGTGCAGTGGACTGAATATAATAGAATATTCCTTTACTGCAGTGAATGTTAAATATGAAAAAGAGAAACACGATAAAACCTCTATGATGTGATACAGATTCAAGAATTTAGAATCAAAACAACAATATATATGATTAATACAACAATCTAAGTAATGTCAGAACTGAGAGGCAAAAACATTTGGTCAAATACAAGGGTCAATGGTCAATTTTTATATCAAAGATTAAGATTATAGGAAAAAGTCTATTGTAGTTGTTATAGAGAATCAGGTAGATGTATTATTGTATGTTGAATAGAAGGATTATTGGGCTGCTATAAGCACCACTTGAAGTTAATAATAAAAGAATTTGTAATAAATGAAACCATGATTTTTAGTGCCTTTCTGCAGCAATGCTTAGCAGCAGAGAAACAAGCAGAAAAATCAGATCATGTGGCTTGATTGATATTGAGGACTGGCAGATAAAAATATTGAAACACTAAAGAGGCTAAAGATTTTAGGATGGTGGCTGGTAAATAATGGAAGTGGGTGACTATCTGATTAAGAATGGATGAAGAGAAAAGTGGTAGAAATATTGTTGCATTTGTCCTTTGTTTTCAAAGAGGACCATGACATCAGAGAAATGATGACATGACTTGCAGTTGACTTTGATTTGAGTGAGGGAGGGCTATGCAAGGTCACCAGCCTCATTTTCTCCTCCCAGTAGAAATAAAATATCATGGGAGTGAGTAATAGAATCTATTTATCTAGTTCGACTTGAACCCGAACAGATCCTTGATAAGAATGGTCATCCAGCCTCCATTTGAACACTCACAGGGAAACTAAATCCTCAGAAAGCCTATTTCACTTTTGGATAGTGATAAGTATTGGGAAGTTTTTCCTCACATATTCTTCAGTCTCTACGTTTTCCTCATTCTATCCAATGGGTAGATAAAACACAAGTTCAATCACTCCCCCTTCTTGAATTTCTCTATATACTTGTAGACTGCTATCTTCTCCCCTCCCTGCCATGTCTTTTCTTCAGGCTATAAATTCCCAATTACTTCAATCTATTTTTCTATAGTATGACCAACATTAATTTCACTCTTCTGGGCACCCTCCTCTAGATATCTCTTGCTTGTAGTATCCTTTCTAAAATGTGGCAGAACTGAGCATAATAATCCAGATGTGATCTAATCACATAACATATTTAAAATAGCATGTTGAAAAATTATATAGAAGGCTAGAAATACTTTAGAGGCAATTCTAAATGGAAAAATCTCATACCAAACTGAGACA
The DNA here is from genome assembly GCA_028646595.1 of Phalanger gymnotis. NCBI lineage: Eukaryota > Metazoa > Chordata > Mammalia > Diprotodontia > Phalangeridae > Phalanger > Phalanger gymnotis. Next base: position 378,645,962 of record CM053623.1, on the reverse strand, counting down.
GACAATGAGTCAATAGTGAGGAAATAAAGAAGGGTGGTGGGAGACTCTGAATTTTGCTCTGATGCTGGAAAACTGAATGGCATATATTGGTAACATATGATGTAATTGTTAAGGTTGATAATCACATTAGGCTTATTAGAAGACAGAAAGGGTGATAAGGTGACTGAGTCACAGCATATTAGAGTTGGAAGGAACCTAAGAATTCTTCCAGTCCAATCCCTAGTTGGAGTCTGAATGCCCTCTACAACATCTAGTTCTCAGCTTCTGCTTGGCTATTACCATTTATAAATAAATTATATATGTGTAGTTGGTAGCTAACATACAAATGGCTGGACCATGTATGTTATGATCTGGAATATGGTCCATGTCATCTCTGAGGCACACTGTGATTTCCACTTTTGTGGGGAATAGGGAGAAGGTTATATTGGCACTGCTACGGAAGAGGCAAGCAAGATTCAGGACCAACATGGCTGGGCAATCTTTCTTTTACTCTCTTACCTCCAAGAGAGGATTTGTGCTGAAATTATATTTATCTACCACAATCAAATATCTATAGTCTAGGGTTCAAGCAACATGGGTTGAAATGAACAATATGGGCTCAAAATTAAAGCCACTTTTGTTTATCACAATTAACAGGAGAATAAATGGCATTTAGCTTACTCTCAATAGCTTAGTTCTCTCCCACCAAATACTGGTTACACAAAAGATAATCACCAATATCTCACAGAGTAAATTATACTTTATTAAAGTAAATGGTAATAAAGAAATTAAAGAAATTTCACAGATTAGTATGGAAACAGAATGCCCCAGAATAGATGGGCCCTTTGACTTAGAAGAGAATTAACATCTCTGCTCAACCAAGAAGAGAATACTTATTCTGGGTAGGAGCTCACTCTTAGCATTCTCCAGTGTTGCATGTGCTTGAAATTAAGGGATATACTGGAGGTCAGTTTCTCTATAGACATCTCCTATCTGCCATTCAAAAATCTGTACTTTCCTCTCAACCCATATCTCTTGAAATTCCTCCATATGCTTCCATTCTTTCTAAAATCTATACTAGCTTACAGAGGTATGTAGTGTTATAGGTACAGGGGTCTATAAGTCATCAGTAGTCTTGTCTCCTTGAGTATATATAGCATTAGGCCACAGGGCTATCTTACGGGGAAACCTTTCTTCCTTGGTAAGAATGAATGTTACCTTCCTCCCCTCGGCTGAGGTGAGCTTGAAATCTTTAACTATATAAGCAAAAAACCCCGCAAAAAGCACAAAAATCAAGCCTTTAAAATATCATGAATGATTTCCACAAAACCCTGGGTAACTAAGCCATAGGACCATTGTAAATGAGAGAAAACAAATATGCATCAGGAGCACATTCAGTAGACATAGCACTACATAGATCATTAACTGACAGAGTACTTTAATTACACATCCTAAGTTATATTCAGGACATAGTATATCCACAGCTCAACACATAACAGTGTACAAAACAATCATAATCAAAAAAGCAAAGCACAGCTAAGTAACAAAACAAATCTAGCTCACTGTAACAACACTATTAATAGGCTCATATTCAAGTGCAGCTTTCTTATAAGGATTGAATGAGTAACAATATTCAACAATGAGCAACATAAATAACACATTGCTATAGTATAACCACAACACAACCTGTAGTCAAATGAACATAAAGGCAAAACAACAAACAAGTATACTCAACATGCAGTGATTAAAAGGTTAGGAAACAAATACATGAAATCATATGCAAGGCATATATGCAGCTATATAAGCAAATAATGTGTAAAGTCTTTACACTTTTCTTGCTGGTTGAAACATACATATTTACTACAAATGACAATTTGATGCCACCAAGCTTTCTGTTCCCAGTTCCCAACATGTTGTCTGCATGATTGAAATATTCAGGCTGTGGGTTTCCCTGTCCATGACAAAGAAATTCAAGAGTTTTTGATATTTTCCGGGGCCAAAATTTTTTTTGAATAGCTTTTTCTCAGAAGTCTCTACCTTGGTTGGAGTGGATCCTGTCAGGGAATCCATACATGGAAATAGACTTTTCCTACAACACTGGCAACTGTAGATGCTTTTTGTTTTCTGATTGAATAGGTTTGTAAAATGGCCACATAGTGTAAAGATATGAGTCATGTTTTTACTCTTCACTTCTAGAGATAGAAAGAACATGAAGAGAGACTGTCAGAAGTGTTGTGTCTGCTAAAGGAATCTGGTCTGAAGCTGTCAATTAACAAGTATCAATTTTTCAAAGCTTCTGTAAGGTATGTGGTGCATATCATATAATAATAATAACAATAATAATAATTTAGAGAATGCTTACTATTTGGTAGACACAGTGCTAAGAGCTGTACCATTACTATTTCATTTGACCCTCACAACATTCTGGGAATTAGGGGACTATTATTATTCCCCCATTTTATAGATGAGAAAATTGAGGCAAAGAGAGGGTAAGTGACTTGCCCAATGTTGTGCAGTAAGTATCTGAGGCTGAATTACTAGCACTCTCTCCATAGTGTCACCTAGCTACATCATATCTCAAAGTGACGTAAAAATGGATCCAGAGAGGTCGAAGTATCTTTGAAATGACCGTACTTACAAAATCTTAGACTTAAAACTTGATCCTGGTAGTTGTTTATTGTTATTACCAATTTATTAAGAAGTATGTGGCTAGTACTAAACTATTGAATGACTTTACTTGTCATCCAATGGTTTACTAGTGATTATACCTGATTGGAGACATTCAAAATCAGAAAAGCAAGAAAAACAAATTGTCTTCAAACCTACAGGCACTTCTGGAAATAGGTGAAGATAAAAAAGCCTTCTAGGACTTAATAGACTATCTTATCCATGCTCTGATAGTATGGCTTTTGCAGACTTATGCAAATCTTCTGTTCTTCATGCAGATTCCAGCCTGGAAGGTTTAGGAGCTATCCCAAACCAAAATAGTGATGATAACCAAAATCTCATTGCTAATGCGAGCAGAGGTTTAACTAGTGATGAGGCTCATTATCGTATCCAGGAATGGTCTTGGCTTTCGAGTGGAATGTAATTGAGATTAAAGAAGGTACATATGGAGTAAAACTCAAACTGTGGACTACCAGCAGTCCGTTGACATATTTTGACCAATGCTATGTCAAATGCTGATTGCCAGAGGTGGGTAGCAATACAGTACATATTATAGGCCTGGGAAGATCAAGGTGGAGGCAGATTCCTTGGAATACTGGAGCTGTATTTATACCAGAAGAAGGTATTAGAACTATCTATGATACCCAAAGAACTGAATCAAAACCCAATTTATATATAGCTGAGAACTTAGGAATCCCACGAAATAGCATGTCAAATGCATAGGTAAACCTTATTTCATTGAACTGATTTTCCTTGTTTCAGTTGTCTGCAGAGAACTGATAGTAAGAATGACAAATGAAGGACTTAAAAGAAGTAATTCAAAAAAAGTAAGACAGTGATCCCTAAAACTTTATGTTTTAATCAGCACAAGGCATTTTACTGCTGAGCAAATGTTAGAAGGGTAACTGTCCAATTTTTTTGTGACTGATCAAATTCATGTACCTTGGAAGTAAAAGGTGCTACTTCTAGCATACTTCCCAATAGCTATGAATGCTTTACAGGATAATTTTGGATAGATGGTTCAATAAAGGACCCTGGAGCTGGTAAGAATTCAATTTTACTAGCAAGAGATAGCTACAAATATTACCAAGAAGTGTCAAACATATTCCAGATGTGTACAAAGAAAAAACATTACCAATTTGTGAAGTATATATGGAGAATATAAATACAATCAAGGCTATAGAAGTTTTAGGGGTTCCATACATTTCTATTCATGTTAACGTTTATCCTAATTTAGTTTAAATTAGACCAAAAGGTCAAGAGCCAGCCTTTCAAGGAGTACACTAAGCGGTAACCTCTGTAGTGTACTGAAAGGAAAGGACCACCATCTCAAAACTATCATTCTAACCAGTCAGCCATAGAACTCATAATCCTCATCATCATCTTCTTGGGGTTAGGCAGCATGGCCATAGTGGTTGTGAGCTATTCAGTACCATACAGCTTTCATTTGTAATAAGGATTACATTTGTTCTTTGTGTTTCCAGAGGTAAAACATAAGAACAATAGGTAGTTTTTAATAAGGAAGCAGGATTTGATTCAATACAAGAATATTTCTAATAACCAGAGTAACTTTCCCTTTATTGAGAGATTTGAACAGGAAACTGAATGACCATTTACTGAGGATTTTATAGGGTTGATTCATTCATCAAAAGAGGGTTAAAGTAGATAACCACTAAAATCTCTTTTAATTCTGATTCTATGATTCGATATATTATTATGATGCTGTTATTAAATTTGCCCCCATTGAGTATAGACAACTTGATTTAATCACATCTGAGGTTCAATTATAATATGTACAAGTTGAGAAAAGGCATTATCATTCTTTGTTGAACAAGAAAGATGATTTAATTGAGCAATTGCCACACTGGAACCCAACTTTTGTTTTATGTATTATATATGAAAAAGAAAACTACTGTTATTTAGGACACAGCAAGGGGCCACATATTTGGTGATTTGTTCAGCTGTCATTCTGCCATGCTGGGAGGCTATTTATAATATATCAAAAGGCAAACTAGAATAAAGAATTTAAGTAGAAGATGGGGTAAATTTTTTTCCAGAATTGCTAATGAGCCCTCTTCAATTTCTATGTTATTTTCTGGGGAAAACAAATTGCATTATTACGGAGAAGGAGAAGAAAGAGTAAGGAAAGCAAGTGATATAGAGACAACCAAAGAAAATGGATACCTTTATTTAATTCTGCACAATTTTAGTATTAAAAGTTTATTAGTCTTCTGTCTATCTCATAAGTAAAAAAAATTAAGATCACATCATGACTCTTTATTGTCATTTTACTTCAGTAAATTTTGGTTAAAACAATTGAAATGTTATTTTTAGATAGGTGAGACATAACTAAAACATTCCTAAAAACTATTTTAGAGTCATAAGCAGATAAAGCCTTTGTCACACTTGAAATAAACCTTAACCCCATACCACAACAATCTATACACTAAAAAGCCTTAACTAATATTATCGTGTGAACTCATTTGTATTGGAAGCTATTGGTCTGTGTAAGGGAGGGAGTCTGTGCACAAAAATACTGATTAAGTCAACTTACCTGATATGAGAGGGGGTGTGAAAGAGGATAGAAAAAGAGCAAAAGACCAATGGATCTCCCTCTTAAATAATGAGTCATGATAGTACACAAAGGCTGCACAAAGTAAGGTCAAGAACTTTCCTCTCAGCTTAGCTAAAAATTTAAATTGACTTGGCAAATGGAAATTTTTTTGTTACTTGGTCACCTCTATCACGGCTTGGTCAAGAACTTTTAGCCTATTGATAAGGTAGTTGGGTTGAATAGGTAAGGAATCTGTGTAAGCAATGAAGTTAACAAGAGAGGCATTGACGAATGGCACTTATTCACTCAGATTTTATTTCAATCAAGAAAAATGGATATTCTTTTGATAATACATTTAGTACTAAAACTTTATGTGCTATAGTTAGAAAACCATTTTCTTGATTTGTATTAGGGGGCATAACCTATTTGTAATATGGAAGACATAGCTGGGTGATGGACAGTGGTAATGTGCCTGTAGGAATTGAAGCATGCCTACCTTTAAGGACTCCAAAGCCTGTACATTGGTGAGTATGAAGTAAGACTGTGGTTTGCGAGGAGGAAGAAGTAGAGGACCATGTAACATCATACCACAGAAACAGAGCACCAAATAACTGATGGATAATTGTGCATTAGGAGTGCAGAAGGCTGGAAATATGTCAGACCAAGGGAACCTCTTCAGACTGCTGAAGCTTCACAGCCCCAAGAGAAGAGGTAATAAGCAAGGAAATTGAAATGATGAACTTGTTTTTAACCCTGCTACAGTTCCTAAAACTCTATTTGTAATAGGGTCTAGAGCTTCACAAAGTTGTACTATGGGTTTGTGGGGATTAGAAATCAAACCTCTAAGAAAGGAAAAGGAATTCGTTTGGGGGGACTTTTCAATGATTTTGCTAAAGTCTTGGATTCTATTTTGTGTTCCTTATAATCTTTTAAAATATTTTTTAAAATTCTCAACCTAAATATTAAAAAAAATGTTCATTTCCATAGAAAGTTGAACTCGAGTGAGGATTTAAACAAAACTCTGAATATCTAATTCATTTCGCTTCTTTTTTTAAAAAAAATCGTATAATAAATTCAATTTTTGCTTTCAAAACTATCTTGCTTATTTATGATCTATTGTGAACTTCATTCTATACTCCTCAGTGAACTTTAAAAAATGTATCATAATGCTTCCAGGAGCCAAGATGGAGCAGTAAGCAGTAAACTGCTGCAACTCTTCCATACTCACCTCCAAATAATCATAAAATAGAGCCCCAAAACAAATCCTGGAATAGAAGAACCAGCAAAAAGACAGAGTGAAGCAATGTTTTAGTCCAAGAAACTTAAAGGATAGACAGGAAAGGTCTATGTCACTCAGGTGAAAGGGGAGTACAAGCAGGTTGGGAAGCATCCCTGCATGCCAGCAGCAAGCTCCATCTCAGCAAACCAGTGGGAGATCCTGAGCCCCAGTGTGGTGGAGCAGGCAAAAACCAGCACCAGTACCCTCCATGTACCTTACCATAGCCAGAGAAACCCAGAATGCAGTTCTGAGAACTACCACAAACTTCATCATAGCCCTAGGCAAACAGGCTACCTCCAGAGGACTGACCACATTTGCTTTAGTGTAGCCACTGAGAAACACAGAAACTCCTCACCAGGCCTCAGAACATGGCAGACACAAAACCACCACTAAGCCCACAGTTCAGCACCAGGTAAGTGCCAGCCAAGTCCCACCACACTCCTACAATGCAGCACCACACATGAGTGTTCCCTCTGGGCCTCAGGACAACATCAGTGTAGCACCAGGTAAACAGACCGGGTCTGCAGACACTAGCACAAAAGTGGGAGACAGTGCCCCTTCCACCCTAGGAACAGAGGTCAAACTTAAAAGAAGGTAAAAGGCCAAATAAAGATGGGAGAGGGAGAAGAATAAGCATAAAACAACAACAAAAAAGAATCTGATCATAGAAAGTTGTTGTAGTGACAGGGAAGACTAAGATACAAACTCAGAGAACAGCAAAGTCAAAATAGCTGTGGGCATGTAGTAGGAAGGCCGAATTTATGATCTCAAAAAGGATTATATAAATATCAGAATGGTTCGAAATC
>CM053623.1:378595650-378638177 GCA_028646595.1 Phalanger gymnotis | reverse complement strand
CTCTCTCTCTCTCTCTCACCCTCTCTCTCTTTCTCTCCCTCTCTCTCCAGGAACTCATTTTTTTTTTAAATGAAATACTCCTTCCTCTGTCTAAGAGATTCAATCCAATATTCCCCATCTTGATCCAGGAAACTGTGTCCTGAAACTTTCCAGAAATTTCCTTCCTACTCTGTCTAGGAGGCTGTGTGGTGGTTTCATTCTCCAGAGCTAAAATTTCTTTGAGTGAAAAGTTATGCCTTTGCCTCTTCATGGCTATATCAAGGAAAAAGGAATAATAGGACCTCTTGTTACTCCACCACTACCCTAACTTCTACTGACTCTTGGAAGAGTCTAAAGCCATCTTAAGGATGATGATAGGGGATAATCAGTTGGAACCAGGGGAAGGGGTAGTAATTGTGTCCACGTTCAGGTTTCCAATAGCCAATGACCAAAGTCGCTCTCAGTTCTCACATCCCAGCTACCTCTGCATCTCTGAAAAGTAAAGGGCAAAGGGGTCGATTCTTTAAACGACCCCCATTTTAGATTTCTGGTAAAAGGTGTGGGTGTGACCTAGATTAGCCAAAAAGTACAAACTCAATGGAGCTATGATTATACAATTCAATAAATTAGCCCCTTGTCAGTGATACTTAAGATGTCATCATCCTCAGTGAGGCACAATTGGCCATGCACTGGTAAATGTCCCCCAATCATCTCTACCATGTTGTCAGTGGACATGTTCACACCCTCTATTGAAACATACATTCACAGCTCCCTAAAATTCCAACTCCTTGTAAGCTGATTAAGTTGATAATGGAGCTCCCCAGCCAATCCATTCCTTATGTGCATGCTATAATAATGATAAGAAAAAGGAATAAACTTGCAATTTCATTGGTATAGGGAACTCCCAGATGAGAAAAAGGCCTTTGAGGGACACTTTCTGTGTAAGTTTCCCAGTACACTGAGTTAAGCATCTTTCCCAAGGTGACTGCCTAGATGTATAAGAAATGAGAATTGAACCTCATCCTCCTGGTGCATAAGCCAACTCAATATTCATTCTGCCATGCTACCTCTCTGCTGAATAAGTATAATCTGAAGCTTTTTACATGCAAATCCATATTATAAATAAATTAAAATAAGAGCATGGAACCCAGATGACCTACAAATATTTAGAAACGCTGTTATGTGTTTACTTTTCCTTTCTAATAATACACATGTGCCCTTCTTTAATTAAATCTAATAGATAAATATCCAAACTTTTCAAGTAGAAAAATCAGCCAATGTTTTTCCCCAATTCAATTTATGACTTATTAAGCACCTACTATGGGCAATATATCTTTTGCCTTCAACATAATTCTTCATTTTCTGGAAGTTTTCTTTAAAAAAAATTACAAAAACAAAATATTCTAACTCACTATTGATTGGAGAAATGCAAATTAAAACAATTCTGAGGTACTACCTCATACCTATTAGATTGGCCAATAGGACAGAAAAGGTAAATGACAAATATTGTAGGGGATGTGGGAAAAATTAGACATTAATGTTCCGTTGGCAGAGCTGTGAACTGATTAAATCATTCTATAGAGAAATTTAGAACTATACACAAAGAGCTATAAAACCATGCATACCCTTTGACCTAGCAATACCACTGTATCCCAAAAGAGATTAAAAAAAAAATCAAAGAGGAAAAGGACCTGCATGTACAAAAATGTAGCAGCTCTTTTCTGGGAGTAAAGAATTAGAAATTAAGGGAATGCCCATCAATTGGAGAATGGCTGAACAAGTTGTGGTATGTAATTATGAGGGAATACTATTGTACTGTAAGACGTGATGAGCAGGATGCTCTCAGAAAAACCTGGAAAGTGTTGCATGGGTTGATGCACAAAGTAACAGCAATGTCGTAAGATGATCAGCTGTGAATGACTTGTCTATTCTCAGCAATACAACAATTCATGACAAGTCTGAAGAATTTAGAATGAAAAATGCTATCTACCCCCAGAGAAAGAATTGATGGTGTCTGAAGACAGATTGAAGCATCCCTTTTTTTTTACTTTATTTTTCTTGACTATTTATTGTCTATGTTTTCTTTCACAATATGACAATTATGGATATGTTTTGCATGACTACACATATATAACCTGTAGGGAATTACCTGCCTTCTCAATGGGGCTGTGGGAGGGAGGAAGGGAGAGAATTTGGAAGTCAAAATTTTAAAAACAAATGTTAAAACTGTTTTTATATGTAACTGGGGAAAAATTAAATACTAACTACAAAAAATCAGTAAATATTTATTAATTGCTTTTTAAATATTACAAAAACAATATAAAATGGTACTATATGTGGAGCTATCAGACCTAGGTGTGTATCTTGCCTCTGCTTCTTATTGCCTGTGTGACTTCAGGCAAGTTACTTAACTTCTTAGGCCCTCAGTTTCCTCCTCTGTAATATATCCAACTTGCTATTTTCCTACTGTGTTATTTTGAAGAGCCATTCCAACCTCAAATCGATGATCCAGTGATTTCATCACCTACTTATAGAACACTAGAAAATAGACTAACACAGTACTTGAGAGACCCACCCCCTCTCATATTCTGTGCTTTGATTATAATATTCAGTACCATTGTCAATGGATGAATAATAAATGAAGATCGAATAATAGTATGCCACGGTGAATAGGTTACAAAAATTTTACATGTACATTCTCTGAAGCAATCTTTTATTAAAAAAAACATACGAATACAATCCTAGTACCCTAATGTTGTAATGTCCCTCAAAATGCTTTTAGTATCACAATAACTCTACACAGAGGAAGATGCATTGGCAGCCATGGGTAAGGCACCAGATTGCAGTGGCAGCAGACTGACTGGGAACAACAGTAGAGGGATTTCCTGTTCTTGCAACCCTCCAGGTTCTAGCAGCTGCCAAGGGCTGCCTCACTACAGATGCCCTTTAGTTCCCTGCTGCAGATCCAGTCCAAATTTGTCCATCATTAAGGACAAGTTCGCTGAGGGTGACAGCTTAGGGGAAATCATGCCATCCATGGTATTTTATCCTGAATTTCCCCAAATAAATTGGGTCAACTTTATTTCCTTTGCCAGAAGCAATCTTTGAGGACAGTACTTTTTTCATCAAACATAAGTGGTGTCCTTGAGCACCAAGGGAGCAAACAAAATGCCCATCTGCTGTGTGTGACATTGGCCTTTTCCTGAGATGTTCATATTAGATGGTCCCTGGGCCCACAAATTTGCTTAAGGTTGGCAGAAGAAGGAACAGAATAGTTCACTATGGAAGAAAAAAAGGAAAAAGGTATCTGTCACACCTGTAACCAAGGTTTGATGCCTTTTTCAAATTCCATACTGATTTTTCTTCATTATAGAAAATATGATTCATTTACTCACACTTTTCATTTTTATTCAATTTGTATAAAATAATGCAGGTATAAGTCTATAACCAAGTTTAATCAAGGTTTTATAATTATATTTTAAAATCGTATTGATTTTTTTCTTTTTTTGGTTTTTAACAATCCCTCTTCCTAAACAGGACTCTTCCTTGAAACAAACAAAAAAACACACAGTTAAGAAAAACAAAGGGATACATTACACATGAGCAACAATATATGTCTCATTCATCATTTCTAGTCCACCCATCTCTAATGGAAAATGGAGGCATGCTTCCTCATCAGTTGTTTAGATTTAGATTTAAAAGGTCACACTTTGATCTGAATTTTGATGATCAGCATTTCAGCGTTGGGATCCCTTATTAGTCATTGTGCATTATTGTGCTCTTGGTTTTGGTTGCTTCATTCCAAAATAGATCAAATAAGGCTTCCCAAATTTCTCTTAACTCCTCATATTCAACATTTCTTACAACACAGTTCATTATTGTTGTTGTTCAGTTGTTTCCAGTCATGCCTTACTCTTTGTGACCTCATTTGGGGTTTTCTTGGCAGAGATACTGGAATGGTTGGCTGTTTCCTTCTCTATCTAGTTTTACAGATGAGGAACTGAGGGAAACAGGGTTAAGTGTATAAAGGGGGCAGCTATGCCAAATGTAAGGGGGCAGATCTGTTCTGCCTTAATTATGCCAATTGTAGGATGGCATACCCTCTGAGGGAGTACTGAGATACCAAAGAAAGAAGGGGTCAGTTTTGTTTTGTTATTATATTTTTGTTTTGTTAGTTTTGTTTTGTTAGTAATAATTTTAATAGGGTTAATTGGAGGAGTATACTCATAAGAGGTAATCGTCCTGGGTGGCAGAAGAAACAGAACAAAACAACTGTAGTGCCAGGGATGGTCCAGGGTCATCTGCGAATATTCCCATAGGATAGTTGGAGCTTCTATTGCTTTTTATATTTTCTCAAGCTAGTTTACATTCTCTGTGAGAGTCATATCTCATGTTCTAGTCTACTCTTGTATAAATTAACTTGCCTAGAGTCACACAGTTCATAAGTGTCTGAGGCCAGATTTGAGCTCACAAAGATGAGTCTCCTTGGCTTTAGGCCCAGCTAGCTGAGCCATCTAGCTGCCCAACCATTCTGTTATCTTCATATAGCATGAGTTCACCTTCATTTCTATGTTTTTGATACCACAAAAATGCCGCTATGAATAACTTGGTACCTAAAGGAACCTGTCTTCAGTTTTTCACCTTCTTGTGGTATATTTGCAATAGCGGTATGACTGGGTCAAAGAGAATGAACGATTTATTAATTTTTTAACATAATTCCAAACTGTTTTCTGAGGCTGTTGGACTAAACACAGAGAAACTTTGTAGTAGGATCCTCTCCTCATTGGCCCTCTAACACTGATTGTTTCTGTCTTTCATCACTTTCACTGTGTACGCTTTGAGTTGAAAGTTATTTTAATAGACTTTATGTCATTGGTTGCCTGTTTTAGAAATGAGCTAGTTTGTATTTTCATAATTCCATGGATAAACATGGTACTTGGACATCCATTGTTTATTCTGGGTGTTTTCCAAAAAAATTCCCATTATAGATGTGAAAATATTCCGCTTTGCACAGCTTTCTGTTGAACAGTACCATTGCCAAAGACACCTGAGTTTCCCATTTCCATCCTGGGAAGTAGAGGTTAGTTAATTCCCTTCAGAATACAAATGGGAAACTAGAACTCTATGCATGTGTATCTTGCTTTAAACAAAGGAAATGTATGAAGTTGTATTTTGTATGTATGTGTATACACAGATCTATCTATCCCTCTATCTATCCATCCGTCTATCTATCTATCTATCTATCTATCTATCTATCTATCTATCTATCTATCTATCTATGTCTCTGTCTGTCTGTCATCAGGAATGGACAGGCATTTAGGGATTATCCAGTTTAACCCCTCACTCTACAACGGAAGCATGGAGGAGAAACACAAGGCATTCTTTCCCTTACAAAGGGATTTATAACAAAATTCCTTTACATAAAATGTTCCCCTGATATGTTTTTAAATAATTCAATTTTCAAAAAATTGTTTGACATAGAACCTTCTAGAAACTCATACATCTGTTGCTAAGTCAAAGCAAAACTGTGTGGATTTCTTGTGTATCCAGTGAAGATATCCCACTGAGAAACAACATTTCATTTATGGGGTTGATCTTTTAGGAGCATTAACAAGTTAAGACAAGAAGTGCAGTACACACAGCAACATAGATAATTAACGCCTACACAAAAATCTGAGATTCCATTGTAAGAATTTTTTAAAGATAGCATTGTGTGAAGTGACATAAGAATTTCAAAATGATGCCTGCTCACTTTTGCTGAGCAAATTAGATGTTAGATAATTGGAAATTGTTCTTTGGTCCTCTCATAGAAGTTCTTCAAAGCTTGTAGGAAGTAGAAGAGCCGGAACTTAAACCCAGGTCTTCTGAATCAATCCAATGTTGTTTTGACATTGATGCTTATATAACCCACTACCTTTCCCTCCCTCCCTTTCTCCCTCTCCCTTTCTCCGCACCTCTCTAGCTCTAACTGTGTGTGTGTGTGTCTGTCCCTCTCTGTCTTGGTCTCTCTCTCTGTCTTTCTCTGTCTTTGTCTCTCTCTGTGTCTTTCTCCATCTCTATGTATGTATCTCTCTCTCCCGCGCCCCCCCCCCCAAAATCCTGGTCTACTTGCCGGTTCCCATGAAATCCATATCCTATTTCAATGCCTTCACATAAACTCTTCTCCACAGCTAGTAGTATACGGACCTTGTTGTCTCCTACTTTTTAGAATCCATAGCTTCCTCAGCTGGGGATTCCAAGGGCTATGTCAGAACTTCCCTGAACCCTCCAAATTTACTTTGCGTAAGATTTACACTTTAGGAGGCAGCTGCAGGGCACGACAGATTGAATGTTGAGCCTAAAGTCAGGAAGATTTGAGGGTAAACTCGGCCTCAGACACTTACTAGCTGTGTGATCCTGGGGAAGTAACTTTAACCTCATTTGTAAAATGGAAATGATAAAGTACCTCTCAAGTTTGGTGCCAGGGGGTGGTAAAATGGTAATAGTTGTAAAAAGCACTTTGTGAACATTGAGGTGCTAAAAAAAAAGCTTGTTGTTGTGATTGTCATTGTTATTTATTATCATCAACTGGGTACCTTTTGTTTATCAAAACAAAAAGAAATACAAGACATTCTTTCCCTTACAAAGGGATTCATAACAAAATTCCTTTAAATAGCATGCTCCCCTGATATGTTTTTGCTTGAGGGTGGAGACTGCTCAGTTTTGTTTGTGTCCCTAATGGCTTGTACACAATAGGCATATAACTGAATGATTGAATGGTTGAATGATATTTAAAATTAGAGTAATTCTAGAACTCATTCAAATGACAAATGCTTTTCCTGTAATTAGGTAAGGACTGATGCCAAAAGAGAAAACTCTTAATGCTGCTGTCACTGACCATGACACTTTAAAATATTCCACTTGAAAAATGTCTCCTTGATTCTTATTAAAGTTGGTTCAAAAAGTGGTCCTGCACAAAGAGCTTTGGGAAGGAATAATAGAAGACAGACAATAAATCAAAGCAGAACAATCAAGGCAGTAAGTGCCCAACCTTGAAAGTTTCAAGAAAAGAACTGGGGGTTGAAAGAAATTTTGTATATGTGTGTGCATGTCTGTGTATATACGTATATGCATGTATATGTATCACAGTGTATATATGTATATGTGTCCATGTATGTACATATAGAAGCATATACATATACACACGTGTGTATATTCATTTCTCTGTAAGATTAGTAAAAAAAAAATCCTGTATTGTGCAAAAGGGTTTTTTTTTCTTCTGTTCTATTTTATTTTTAGCCCATGATAGAAGACAAAACAATCTTTGCATGACGTTTTTTCTGTTTTTGTTTGACTTTTAACTCATTTAATCCTGAATTTCAATTTTTTTTATTATATGTTTATAGTAACTGAATATCATATCAATACTTGTGCATCCTGGTCCCCATGGTTCCTCCCATCTTTCACTATCATTTACTCCCTCCAACTTATCACCCTGTTTCTTCTTTCTTTGCCAAGGCCCTCTTAAATTTCTTTCATTTTTGTTCTTTTGGCTGTTCCTAGCTATAAACAAGATCTTGACTCAGTGCAATTCACAAGCACTTATTTTATGTACCTTACTATGTTTCAATATACCATGGGGTTGAGGGGATATAAAAATGCATGATATGATACCAATCCTTAAGAGAGTTGTTGGGAAGACAATTCAATCTCACAAATCTTTAAGTACCTCCTCTGGGATGTTCTACATATTATGGGGGATGCAAAACTATAAGAAATCTAGTTTCTGACCTCAAGGATTCTATACAGAAGTAAATTTAGCAGGAAAGGTTAAAAAACTATAAAATAATTGTAATGAAAATGTGATAAGAGCAATGGGAAAGATCACTTATTTGAGTCATTGAGGGAAGACTTCACAGGCCAAATGGCATTAGCTGGGCCTTGAAGGAAAGCTGGAATTTGAAGCGATGGAAATTTTCGAATAGGGATAGAATCCCAGTTTGTGAGATTGACATAAGCCCAGGCAGAGAGACAAAAAGCATGCTATGTGCAGAAAAACAGTTCACCAAGTAATCCAAGAATGGAGGGGGTGGGGATAAGAGAAAACAGAAGCCATAACTCCATTATCAGCAGCTCTGAATAGTTTACACTCAACAGAACATCACACCTCACCCAGGATAAGCTGAAATCTCATTATCTTGCTTATTGACTCTGTTTTTGGCGCTCAACACTTTCCCAACTTCTTCAAGTGCTTCTCCCCACTGATTGGAAGACTAGGGTGGAACAGTAAACTCTTCCTGAGGCCTTCCTTTACAGAGGGCTCAGACCAGAACTTGTCAGTTAACTCCATCTTTTTTCAGCAGCTCTGTTTGTTTCTGACTCTACAGAATATCATACCGGTGTTCTGGTGTTCTGCCCACCACCACACTGCTTTTCAGCTTCCTGTTGTATGTTATCTTCCTATATAAGACTGTAAGCTCCTTAAGGACAGGGACTATCTCTTTTTTCTTATTTGACCTTGTGGTCTCATCAATTTTACAGTTGCCTCCTAGAATGCAGATGACAATCTCCTTCATGCCTGCTTATCCTGTTCAACTTTTGGGCATATTCTGTGTGTGTATATACAAATATATTTACATATATGCACACATATGTACATATATGTATATACACATGTACACCTGTATATATACATATGCATACATTTTATATATATATAAAGATACATGCATATATACATGGACACATATAACTATACATATATAATATCCATAGTAATAGTGCACAGTTACATATAATCTTTTCTGTTAACTGTTAATTAACATGTTAATGTTAGTTAAGTTTGTAATAACAATTAAAAAAGGAAGCATAGAAACACTCACAGAAAATATTTTAGACAAAGAAAATGGCATTATCCCAGTTATGAAGGAAGCATTAATTAGAAGACATAGTGTCTAGGGCTGGAATGAGGCAGAATTGGAAGGATGACAAAGTGGTAACTCTTCACCCCTCCATTTGGACCCGGAATCTTTATCCTGTACTTCAATCCTTTAGGGACTTCAAGCTTTCTTATAGTCACCCAGCTCCTCTCATAAGTTGCCAGGGCATAGAACCTTGAATTATGTTTTTCCCTAGAAACCTCTTACTTTACTTCTCTGGTGGCCCTGGTTTCTCCCAGTGAGTAGGGATCAGATTGATTTAGCCACATGCAATTAGTTTTACATACGCATAAACATAATAAACATTATGTTTACATAAGCAGGAGTTTATGTAAATATAGCTCTGCAAAGTTATAAAATACTTCACATATATTCCCTTATTTGGCCTTCACAGCAATAGCTCCACTTCACAAATGAGAAAACGGAAGATCAGAAAGATGAAGTAACTTCTTCAAGGTCCAGAAGATTTCCATTGCAAGGCTCTTTCCACTATACAAGCCTGGGAATTTCTAGAGTGGTTTGACATGCTTTTCCTTAAAGGCAAAAGGATATGAATAACTGTTCAGAACTCCTTTGGACCCTGTGATGTTTCTATGAAGTGTCATTTGCCACCCTCTTCCTAGACAACAAATCAAATATTTATAAGAAAGTGTCTCATCTAATGATCTTGTTTCCTTTTATACTTAACTCAAGCAGTTGGTTTGAAAAGGCCTAAAGGTTCTACTCAAAATTTTATGAAATCTTGAGACCTACAAGTTTGTTAATTGGTTGGTGTTTTACTATCAAGGAAGCAAGAAATGCTTGACATAACGTATAACATTTTGTTTCTTTCCTCCCTGGAGATTCTTAAGGGCTTCATTAGCAGATGGTTACTGAAAGCAAGCATCCTAGATTCTGGTCTAGTGAATATCATTGCCCTTAATTATTCAGTAACTAGTTTGTACAGGTCAGTCTTAAGGCTTGAATATTGTACTCACAGAGGGATGGATGATAAATTACCATATTTCAAATTATATTTGTTTCCTCTTCAATTAAATACTAAGGCTTTATAATATGAACCTATCAAAATCATTGAGTAGTATTTACCCAAGACCAGAGATCTAGTTTTGTTCAACATTGTTAGTTCTGTAAACTAGATGATCTTGCATGTACCTTGAGGACACAATTTACATTTTTATCATTATAACTGAAAATACTTAACTCAGTTACACATGAAGTAATCATACCAGAAAACTGCTCCAGCTATTACTTTTGGTCAGACCAAGATCACAGTACAATAACCCACTTGATCCTCTCAAAAATTTAACACTGGTCCTACTTAACCTCTGTCTGAAGGTTCAGTACTGCCTAAGACAGTTGGGCCAGTCCTAGTACTACAGAAGATTCAGTCCCATGGTAGTAATATAGTAGCTTACCATTAAGTTAGTCCTACAGTGACATTAGTAGTCAAATTCCCTAAGGATTAGTCTTCTTCCACAGCCACTATTTCCCATGCTTAAGTCTTGCATTTAGTTTCCTAGTAACTGAGCTCAATTCTGTAGAGCCAACATTAGCGATTTTAGTGCCTCGTGTAAGCAACCTTCAGATCACTTTTCATCACCCTACGGCCAATCTGGTGATGAAAGTCTCTGAGCATGGGTATCCTAAGCATTGGAAAACAGATATACTGCTTTGTACTGAACCTAAACTACAAGTTTTTCTAGCTTGGTAGGAACTAGCTACCAGAAATTGTTCTCTACTGATACAGTTTCAGTGACCAGAACTTGGGGTCACTTCTGTATCAGTAAGGCAAGAGTCAAGATTTTGATGATGACAATGAATTTGCCTGTATAGCTCAGTGTTGCAGAATATAAGAGACTTTCCATGTAGAAGGCAGAAATAGAACATTTATTCAAACACCAGAGGATCAAATCCCCAAACCAATAATTCCAATTCAACATAGCAGCAATTGTATCCAGAAACCAGTAAGTCCACATTGTCATAATAGCAAAGAAATTAAAACACAATATCACAGCAGGGAGCCAAATCATCCTATAACCTTCCCCTCTGCTGGGGCCTTCCTGTAAACACTCAGAAATCCTAGCTGTCTGCTTGCCTATGTCCTCTCTTCCCAAAGTTCTGAGAGCTTGCAGTTCTGAGAGCCTTTGCAATTCTCTCTATCTCTCTGCAGTTCTCTCTCCCCTTACAGTTTTTTTTTCTCAAAGTTATCTCTTCTGAGCTTAACTGCTACCCTCATGGTGTGTGTGTATGCGTGTATATAATGTGTAATTATATAAACACATACACAAACATATATACATATATATACATATACATACATACATATTCATACATCATACACACATATGTATATACATACCCTGTTTAGGGCCTGAGGGCTTCACACCTAATTAGCAAAAGAATGTGGGCCTTCCTACAAACAAGCCTCCCCTAATCAAGCTTCCCTTAACTAGCTCCACCTGAGGCCTATTAAATGGATTGGGAAGATCTTTAATCACATTAACACCACAACCTCCAACAACAACATGATGTAATACACAATCTTTAACCATGATCTATAGCTAAATTTCACATCGTTAATAAATGGCAGAACCTGGAATCAAACTCAGCTCTCATCAGCTCTTTCTGCTATATCACAATGTCTTGTAAAAATTAGAAAGTCTGAGAAAACAGAATTTTACATATTAAATATGAAAAAAACAAATACAAATCTGAAACTACAAATCTTCCCTTCCATTTCATTTATTCTTTTCATTTCTATTGAACCAAGTCAGACCCACCATTCTGTATAAGACTGTGTCCTAGAGACAGGTTCTAAGGTTGTTGTTTTCATATATAAATTGTATTTCCTTGACTTTGAAAGTATCTCTTTAGTAACATACACAGTTTTTATTTTGCTTTTTTTCAGAAATAATAAAAAAACTCTCAAAATTTAATTGAAAAAACTGTCAGCACATACAGCCTTAATGTGTATGGAGGAGCCATGCCTAATAACTTATCCTAATCTCCTAGACATGTTTAAAAACTGAAAAGAGAATAATTTTATTACTTTGAAGAACTAAGCTTATGGTAAATCCATTGCCTAGAGTAGTACAAAGAGAATCCTGTAAAATAAGACACAACTTGGTGTGGGGGATAGTTTGTTATATTTGAAATCAGAAGACTTACCTTCAGCTCCTGCCTCTGACATGGTATGAGTTACAACTTCTTTTAGCCTTAGTTCTTTAACCTGAAAAATGGAGATTATAATGCCTATAGTGTCTACTTCACAGGCTGGTTGTGAGGTTCAGATAAGATGGTGTATATTAAGTGCCTTGAAACTTTGAAGAGATATATTAACAATTCTTATATTGTTATAGTGTGTAAAAGTATTGTATACTAAGCCTTATGGCATTATCACTTTGTCCAGTTGATTTTTTTTAGCATATTGGGGATTGGAAGAAAATCTGCTTAGTATATCATTTTATGAAAGGATCATGGAAAACTCAATGGATATGCTAATGGTATTTAGTAGTACAAGAAATTGTGTGATTTATTATTTTAAAAGACGCTTGTTTTACCTACCTATTATATTCCACAGTCTTTTTTTTTTTTCAGCCAAGGAAAAACATAAGGATTCGCCATAATGGGTTGTCTTAAGAAATCCCACCCTTTGTGATGCTTGTTTTCACAAGCAGGCCAGATTCAATCTGAGCTAGATTGAATCTGAAGGCCTTCATGGAGGCAAGATGAAACTTTAATACATGCAAAGATTGTAGGAGGGATCTAGAGTGGTCATGGGGTGATGGGAGGAGGGGTTTAGGGAGGGTCTTGAGGAGGAGTCTAAGGAGGAGCTTGATGGCACTGGGATGAAGTCAGATTCCAGGAACCAAGAGAATGGGTGGGAAGTAGCTGAAGGCTACCTGGAGATGACAGACAATAAGAGAACTAGGGTATAGATATTTTGATCAGCATCAAGGGTGGGAAGCAGCTGGACAATAGAGGGCTAAACTAGGTAGAGATTTGGGCCTAGTGATAAGGAAAGGCTTATGGACTTGGGGGAGGCCAGATCTAGTGGGGAGATTCAAGGAGAGTTCAAGGGGTCTCCCAGAGACTGTATCCCATCAGGTTCAAGGGGGTTCCCAGAGACTGTACCCTCATCATTCCTCCCTCAAACAAATGGGATCCAAATTCTTTTGGAGTAAAGGGCAAAGGTCTTAGCTTCTGAAATTTCTTTCTGCTGGCAAGGGGGGTAGAGCTGTCCCTGCCTCGATGGGTCCCATTAAGTGATACATAGTCTGAGCAGTCATCTGGAAGTTGATGGCTTGGAGCTTGGAGGAGATTAAGTTGGCAAGGAAGTTGAGCAAACAAGCACCAAACAGGCAGCGTAGGAGTATAGAAAAGGGAAAATATTCCTGGAGGCTATTGCAGATGACTATTTCATACCTAACTCTCCTAAACTTTGGGGTTCAGAAGTGTGTAGCACAGCCAAATTAGGTCAAGGGTATCTAAGAGCAAGGCTTGATATTTGGTGAGCCTGTGGTTAGCCAGCCACTGGTGGCTCTCTGCTTCTAGGATGCTGTGAACTCCATGGAGATTCAGAACTTCCAAAGGCTGGTCAAGTAGAGGTTTAGAAGCTTCCCCAATTGGAATGGCTGTAGCAGCCAGGGAATTTAATTGTTTTGAAAAATGGGCAACTGGCCTGGGGTCAGGTCCTAAGGACTGGGTTAGGACTCCTAAAGCCTGTCCTTTCCTTTCATCAACATACTGAGTGAAAGGTTTTTCTAGACTAGGTAAAGCTAATGCTGGAGTGGCTGTCAATTTAGTTTTCAAAGTCTCAAAAGCTTGTGCTGGATAGGGGCCCCACTCTAGACGGAGTGATTCAGGGCCTTGAGTGGCAATTAATGGTTGCAGTCCCTTCCAAGCCTTGGGCTTAATTGGATATTGAAGGCAATGAAGGGTTGCTATGGCTGAGGTGGCAGAAGTAGCTTGCCCAGGAATTCCCTGATCCCAAACAATTGGATCAAACACCTCTGAGGGAACATGGGGAGGTCTGGTAAACAGAAGGAAAAGGGGGTTATTAAATTTAACTAGAGAAAATTGGCTTCCCAATTTTATCATCAGATGTCTTCCCAACAAGGGGACAGGGCAAGAGGAGAGCATAAGGAAGGAGTGTTCTAGTAGACAGGGAAAAGAGTATGTCTGGAGAAATCCCTTGGTTTCCCCTTTGAGGAGGGTTGAGGGGTGAGGGCATGTAGGGCCAGAGTAATTAGTCAACACAAGACAACATAGCCATGATAGAATGGGTAACCTTACCTTCTGCCATCAATTTTGCCCAAGGCTCAGTGAGAGAGGTGGAGAAAGTGGGAGCACTGTCAAGCCCCAGGCTTTCCCCTCCTGCCAAGTCTTGAGAAGACTGGAGGACAGGGTACTGGGAGTGACTCTATCACTTTTCCAACCTCAGGAACAATCCTTCCTCCAATGTCCCTCCTGGTCACATGCTGGGCATGGTCCTGGAGGCATGGATCCTAGGGGCTTCCTCTGGAGGAGGGCGCCCTAAAGGGGCACTCCTTGGACCAGTGACCCTCCTTATGGCCTCAAAAGCAGGTTTCCCCACTGCCCAAGTTGCAGGGCTTCCTCCAAGGGGACACCCTGGAGGGGTACTCCTTGGATCTTTTCCTAGCAGTGGCAGCAGCCAAGAATTGAGCATGTTCTCTGTCTCTAGCCCTTTCCCTGCATTCTCTTTCCTCTGCTGCAACCAGGTCTCTGTTATTAAATACTCCAAAGGCCATCTCCAGTAATTGGGCCTGAGGTGTTTGGGGTCCTATTGCCAATTTCTGTAGTTTCCTCCTAATATCTAGGGTAGACTGATTAATGAAATATGTGCTAAGGATTGCATCCCCTTTTATAGAATCAGGATCCAAATTTGCATACTTCTTAATAGCTTCTACTAGCCAGTTTTGGAAAAGGGCAGGGTTTTCCATTTCTCCCTGAGTAATTTCCCTAATTTTTTGAAAATTTATTTGCTTTTGAAATGAGATTCTCAGGCCTTTTAACAGGCAAATTATCATATGGTCTCTCTTTCCTCTATCCTCACTCTTTTGATAATTCCATCCTGGGTCACTATTGGGAACAGCAGCTGTTCCTGGGGGTATTTTGTGGGGTCATTGTTAGTCAAATGATCCCCAAATTTTTGGGTGTGTTCCCAGATTTTCCTCATCTCCTCAGTGGTACAACAAGTAGATAAAAGGATACGCAAATCATCCCAAGAAAGCTCAAATTGTAGGCCAGGTCCCTAAAACTCCCAGTAAACTTAGTGGGGTCTTCTGAGTATCTCCCCAGCTTTTCTTTAATTTGAATGAGATCTGAAATGGAGAATGGAACATGCACTCTCCTTGTTCCCATAGGGGAGGCAGGCACTTTCCTCAGGGAAAAAAGCCCTGAAGGTGCTGTGGGGCCTGGAGCTTGGGGAGGGATATAGGAAGTCTGGCTTCTGGTGAGGGAGGAGCTGGAGGGGTACCAGCTGAACTAGATTAGACTGCAAGGCCAGGGCATCCAACTGGCAAGGGAGAAGATCAGCCAGAACCTGAGGAAGGGTAGGGGCCAGAGGGGGAGATACCCCAGAGACCTGAGTGGGCTCCACCTCAGAGAGAAGGGCCAAGGGAGGAGGTACTGCCATGGGGACAGGGCCTGAGGCTGCAACCTGAATAGGGGTTGCCTTGGGAGTAGGGCCCGTTGTGATAGATACTGCAGGGCCTGCAGTAGGGGCAGGCCATGAGGCCAGAACCTGAGTAGGGGTCCCTTCAGGGAAAGGGGCCACAGAGGGAAGCACCTCAACAAGACCCTTGACTGGGAACTAAGCAGGAGTCACCAAGCGGGGAAGCGCCATGGGAGGAGATGCCAGGTAGGAGACTTGGACCATGAAGGAGGCAGGAAAAGAGGAGGATTGGGCTAGAGGAAAAGGGAAGGGAAACCAAGGGAAAGAAGGGGTGGCCAAGGAAGGGGGAACACAGGAAACAAGGGTGCTCCAGAAAGGTTGGGGAGCAGGAGGAGGGGCTGGGGCTGAAACCCTGGGGGCCATAAGGAGGGAGTTATCCAAAATGTCCTGTTGACACCCATTACCTCTTTGTGGGGCGGCTCTAGCTATGAGCACCTTACAATCTTTTCTGGGAACCGGGTTCTTAGAGAGCTCAACAAAGGCCATTATGTAGGAAATTTCTCTCCATTTTCCTCCTGCCAGGAGTACAACTCTGATTGTAAAAAAGTATTATATTGTAAAGTCCCCCCAATGGGCCATGATTGATGGCCCTCTAGGTGATGCTGAGGCCAAACAGTGTTGAAAAAGAACACCAGCTTTTTCTTTTTAAGTTGTTTAGAGAAACTAATTTTTTTTCCAATTTTGTAAAAGATAACCCAAAGGCTAATTTTTGGGAATTGAAGAGGATTGTCCCATTATAAGCTTGGGGGGCTGGAAGTCCCTTCCTCCACAAAGAGGATCTGGGAGTAAGCCTCAAAAAGGAACAAAATAAGACAGAAAGAAACAAACAAAAAGGTACCTGAGATTTTCCCATTCCCTAGCACTGAGACAATTGAGAAAATGGGCTTGCACTTCTGGGTAGGGTGTCCATCCTTGTCGTCTATGCTTTGGAAGGTGTGACCAGATTCATGGTCTCGCACATATACCACTGGACCGAGAACCTGAGAACATCAGGCTAAGTATAAGAGACCGAGCAGCTATCTGACCTATTGGGACCTGGGAAGTCAGGCCCAAAAAGCACCTCCAAAATGCTTGGAGAGCAAGAAGGGGATTGGGAGAGGGGTAGGCTTACCTTCCAGTCTTGGATGGAGAAAAACTTGAGATTAGCAGTATTTCCAGTTTCAGGGAACCAAAATGATGAGGTTTAGGGCTGAGGGGTGCTTGAGACCCCAAAATATTGACATGCCGAGCTCTGCCAAATGAATTTGACTTAAGCCTTCTCAGCCAAGGAAAAAGACAAAGTTTATTAATGATTCGCCACAACGGGTTGTCTTAAGAAATCCGATCCTTTGTGACGCTTGTTTTCACAAGTGGGCCAGATTGAATGAATCTGAGCCCAAAGTCTTTCATTAGAAACTGAAAGTTTCTCTTTTGAATTTGGTAGTGGTCTGTTTGTCTTCTCTTAGATTGTGAGTAGGCAAATTTCAATAACCAATAGATGATCGCTTTTTTGCCCTGCCCTCCTTGAATTCTCACAATACCTGCCTCTAGGAGCTTATAGTTTAATAGAGATAATTTAGCAGGTACACAAGTATGAGAGTGTAATCAGAAAGATTGATGCAAAGTATTGCAAGATAAACAAGAAGACTTGGAGACTGATCAGGTGAGTAAGATGAAAGATAATAATAAAAAATAATAGTAGCCATGACTTATGTGGCATTTAGTGTTTCTCAAGCACTTTAGAAATATATTTCATTTTATTTTCATAATTACTATAGGGGTGAGGTATTATTATTATCCCCATTTTACAGATGAGGAAACTAAGAAAGACAAAAGTTAAGTGAATTGCCTAAGGTCAAGATAGCTACTAAATGTCTGAGGTCAGATTTATACTCAGATCCTTCTGATCACAGGTTAAGTGCTCTACCTATAAGAGTTAAAAAATTACATCAAAAATTCAGAACTAAGAAACTAAAAATGATGATGCTATTGACAGAAATTATGACATCTAAAGGCAGAACACATTTTTGGGAAAAGACAATGAGTTCAGTCTTGTACTTTTGAATTTGAGATGTTAGCTGGACATCCAGAGGGACTTAGATAGCTGGCAATTCAGCTCTGGACTTGGAGATGGAGCAATATATTTGGGAACTATCTACCTAGAGGTGATAGAGGTCTGGGAGTGAAATAGATTAGTAAGGTGGAGAACGGGAGAAGAAGGCTCAAGGAAGAACCTTGGGAAATAACAGCGCATAGGATTTGGAAAGAGGAGCCAGAAAGGAACAAACAGAACAGAAATGGCTAAAGATATCAAGAAATACTTCAAGAAGTATTTTTCAAAAGTAAATGATGCCTTAGAAACCAAGAAAGGAAAAACTATTTAGAAAGAAATGATACTATGCAAAATGGGCACAAAAGATAAGGAAGATGAAAAGAAAAGAGACACGTCTTTGGATTTGCTTACCAGGAAGAAACTGATGATTTTTGAGAGCAGTTTCAGTAGAGTGATAAGGATAGACTGTGCATGTTTGTAAGCAGATGGAAAGAGTCTAATGGAATGGAGGTAACTGAGAAGGTAGGTGCCTTATAAGCTTTTTTGGCATTCCATTCATCCCTCTAGGGGAAAATATGATACTCACTATTACTCATCCTTAGGATTGTCCTAGTATTTTTCCTCCCTGTCCTTTGACTCTGAATTCTGAAAAGTTAAAGATAAATGAGAGAAGATAATCACTAGAAAAAAGGTCTGGATAAGGAAGGATGGGGTGTACTTAAAAGCAAAGAGGGAAGAATTGTGCTGTTTTCAAAAATTATTTATTTTAACATGCTTTTTAAAAAAATTAAGTTCTGAATTCTCCCTGACTCATTGTGAAGGCAAGAAAAGTGATATCAATAATATATGTGAAATCATTTAAAATATATTTCCATATTAGCCACATTGTGAAAAAGGAAGAAAAATAAAGAGAAAATTTATGCCTCAATATGCATTCAGCCTCCATCAGTCCTTTCTCTGGAGGTGGATAGCGTTTATCATCTTAAGTGTTTTGGAATTGTGTTGGATCGTTGTTTTGATCAGAATAGCTAAGTTAGTCACAGTTCACTAGCATACAGTATTGCTCTTGCTGTGTACAATGTCCTCCTGGTTCTGCTCACTTCACTCTGCGTCAGTTCATATGTCTTCCCAGGTTTTTCTGAAACCATCCTGCTCATCATTTCTTTTATCATAATAGCATTCCATCACAATCATATACCACAACTTGTTTGGCCACTCCCCAATTGATGGGCATCCCCTGAATTTTCCATACTATGCCACTACAAAAAGAACCACAATAAATGATTTTGTACACAAAGGTCCTTTTTCTTTTTCTTTTATCAGTTTGGGACACAGACCAAACAGTGGTATTGCTGGGCCAAAGGGCATGTAAGCTTTATAACCCTTTAGGCATAGTTCCAAATTGCTCTCCAGAATCACTGGATCAGCTCACAATTCCACCAATAGTCCATTAGTGTCCCAATTTTTCCACATCCCCTCCAACATCTGTCATTCTGCTTTTCTGTCATATTAGCCAATCTGATAGGTGTGAGGTGGTGCCTCAGAGTTCTTTCGGTTTGCATTCCTCTAATCAGTAGTGATTTAGAGGATTTTTCAAGAGACTATAGATGGCTTCTTCTTTTTCTGAAAAATGCCTGTTCAAAAAAAATTGACCATTTATCAAGTGAAGAATGACTCATATTCTTATAAATTTGACTCAGTTCTCTACATATTTGAGAAATTATAACCTTTATCAGAAAAACTTTTATCAGAAAAAATTTCCCCAGTTTCCTGTTTTCCTTCTAACTTTGGCTGCATTTGTTTAGTTTGGACAAATGCTTTTTAATTTGATATAATTGAAATTATGAGGTAGAGAGGTGATTTATTAGATAAAGTTCTGAGCTTGGAGTCAGGAAGATATGAGTTGAAATCTGGCCTCAGACACTCACTAGCTGCATAATCCCAAGCAAGTCACGTAACTTCTGTGTGCCTTAATTCACTCAGGAAGGAAATGACTCCGTTATCTTTGCCAAGACAACCCCATACAGAGTCACGAAGAATGAGACATGACCAAATGACTGGACAGCAACGAAAGATGAAAATTATCCATTTTACATTCTATGATCTACTCTTTGTCTTCTTTGGTCATCTTCCCATATCCAATAAAGGCAATAAAAATTGTTTCCATGCTCCCCTAATTTGCTTATAATGTCACCCTTCATGTCTAAATCACGTGCCTGTTCTGGTCTTATCTTTATATATGGTGCGAGATGTTATTTTATACCTAATTTCTTCCAAAGAGCTTTTCAGTTCCCCTAGCAATTTTTGTTAAATAGTGAATTCTAGTCACAAAGCTTAGATCTTTGAGTTTATAAAACACTAGATTACTATGGTCATTTACTACTGTGGACTGTTTATCTAATCTATTCCACTGATCCACCACTCTATTTCTTAGCCAGTATCAGATTGTTTTCATGATTACCATTTAGAAATACAGTTTGAGATTTGGTGCTACTAAGCTGGGACAGCTAGGTGGCACAGTGACTATGTCAGGCCTGGAATCAAGAAGATTCATCTTCCAGAGTTTGAATTTGGCCTCAGCAAGTCACTTAAACCTGTTTCCCTCAGTGTCCTCATCTGCAAAATGAGCTGGAGAAGGAAATGGCAAGCCACTCCATTATCTCTACCAAGAAAACCACAAATGGGGTTGCAAAGAGTCGGACATAACTGAACAACAACAACTCTAAGCCACCTTCCTTCACATTTTTTTTTTCATTGATTCCCTTGATATTCTTGGCCTTTTGTTCTTCCAGGTGAATTTTATTATTTTTTCTAGCTTCGTAAAATTTTTTTTGGTAGTTTGGTGTAAATAAACTTATTTAGATTGAATTGTCATTTTTATTATGTGGGCTCAACCTACCCACAAACAATTAATATTTCTCTAATTGTTTAGATTTATCTTTATTTGTGTGAAAAGGGTTTTGTGATTGTGTTCATATAGCTACTGGGTTTGTCTTGGCAGGTCGACTCCCAAGTATGGTTATTTTAAATGGAATATCTCTTTCTATGTCTTGCTGCTG
The DNA here is from genome assembly GCA_028646595.1 of Phalanger gymnotis. Lineage (NCBI taxonomy): Eukaryota > Metazoa > Chordata > Mammalia > Diprotodontia > Phalangeridae > Phalanger > Phalanger gymnotis. The sequence continues at coordinate 378,617,492 of CM053623.1, read as the reverse complement.
GATTTTATTGGTAATATATAGAAATGCTGATGATTTATTTTATACCCTCCAACTTTGTTAAACTTTTTTTATTGTTTCAGCTACGTTAAATTTTTTTTAATTATCTGGTGTTTTCTAAGTATATCTTCATATTGTCTGCAAAGAGGGACATTTTTTTTCCGTATTCCTATTCTAATTCTTTCAATTTCTTCTCTTATTGCTATAACTAACATTTCTAGTACAATGTTATATAATAGTAGTGATAAGGGACATCCATGCTTCAACCCTGATCTCACTTGAAAGTTTAAACCAGTTACAGATAATGCTTGCTCTTAGTTTTACATAGGTACTACTTATCATTTTAAGAAAGCCTCCATTGATTTTTAGACTTCTAGTGTTTTTAATAGGAATAGGTGTTGTATTTTTTCTAAAGATTTTTCTGCATGTCTTGATATGATCTTATGATTTTCTTGTTTTTATTACTGATATGGTCAATTATACTTATAGTTTTCTTAATATTGAAGCATCCCTAAATTCCTGTTATAAATCCCACCTAGTCATAATATATGATCTGTGTGATATATTGGTGTATTATCTTTCCTGATATTTTAAATATTTAAAATGTTTGTATCAATATACATTAAGGAAATTGGTCTATAGTTTTCTTTCTCTGTCTCTGATCCTTCTGGATTAGGTATCAGCATCATATCTGTATTGTAAAAAGAATTTAATTGGACTCCTTCGTCTATTTATGTAAATGGTTTGTGTAGTATTAGAATTCATTTTTCTTTAAATGTTTGGTAGAATTAACTTGTGAATCAATCTGGTTGTGGGGATTTTTCTTAGGAAGTTCATTGATGTCTTGTTCAATTTCCATTTCTAAAATTGAGTTATTGAAGTATTCTATTTCCTCTTCTGTTAATCTGGGCAATTTATATTTTTGTAAATATTCATCCATTTCACTTAGATTGTCAGTTTTAGTGGCACATAATTGGGCAAAATAGCTCCTAATAATTGCTTTAATTTCCTCTTCTTTGACCGTATATTCACCCTTTTCACTTTTGATACTAATAATTTGGTGTTATTCTTTCTTTTTAAAATCAAATTAACCAATGGTTGATCTGTTTTGTTGGGTTTTTAAAATTATTTTTTGTTATTATATACTTATTTTTATATATTTATATTTATTTTTGTTATTTATTGTATATTTTTGTTATTTTCATGCTAAGGGGCATGCAGCAGCACACTACGGTGCATCTCTTGAAGATCATTCTGTGTGGAGGGTCAGGCACTCCCTCATTTACATTTAAATATTAACTGTGCTCCCTTTAATTATATTCAAAACCCTAACTGATGTTTGTTCCTAAAGCTTTATTTCTTCCCCAAATTGAAATACTCTTATCTTTTTTTCCTGAAAATATGTTTTGTTTGACCTTTTCTTTTTTAAATGTTACTCATTTTTTACATGGAAAATTTGCATGATGAGCCTGATTTTGATTAAAAGAATGATCTATGAGTCATGGAAAGCCTATCTAGAAATAACTTCTTGATAAAATTATAGATGAAGAGAGATCACCAGAAGCAAATCTGACATTACACAGTTTTCTTTAGGGGATTCTTCGGTTTATCAGTCATGTCTGAATGTACATCTACATAAAAGATGTGTAACCTTGAGGTGAACATTTGCAATGAAAGAGTTGCAGGGCACTTGTACTACAACCAAATGAACCATGGTAGGCATGTTTGACAGCTCATCCCCTGAGAAAAAGGCAAACAATGCCAGAAGAAATGATCAATGGAAGACTGGGCTTTCTTGCTTAATTAACTTTGACTGGGATGTTCTCCTGCCTTACCTTCCTATGTCTTGGAATCTCTAGCTCTATTCAAGGTATAGCATAAGTGCCATCTATAAAACAAGGCCTGCTCTGATCTTCCCCACTGTAACCCCCCCAATGCTAGGATTGGCCTTCACCAAAAACTCCTTTGTTTATATTTTATTTATTTGTATACACATTTCTTGTTTTCCTCCAATAGATCTTAAAGTCCTTAAAGACAGGGACTGTTCTAATTTTCCTCTTTGTATTTGTAGCACCTAATAGAATGCCTAGTACATAGTTAGTGATCAGTGAGGTCTTGTTGAATTGAATTGAACTAGCGCCTGTGCAAAGCAAAATAAGGAACAGAACGAGTTTAAAGAGTTGACTGATTCATGACCAGATTTCTGAATTATACATTGGGATAGATAGGAAAAAATAATAGTCTCTGTCATAGACCAAGTCATTTTATAAAGAAGAGAACTGATTCCATAGTGTTCTGAAAATCAACAGCAAAAATTATTCTCTAGGGTGATCTTTAATGATGACTTTGTACATCAGTCTTGGAGCAAACTTCCCCTTTGACAGTTGAAATTAGCGAGCAGGGATGTACAAGTTCAGAACATGTATGGAGTGATCAGTATGCACTCTTCAAATTTTATCCATGTTTCAAAGGGCAGCTTGATGAACTGTGTTATAATTCCTTTTTTCCATATAGCCCTTCTCTTTCAGTGGCCATAGGATTGTATGTCTCACCTGGGTAAATATACTGCTTTGTATGGTTACTGAAAACTATTTTAGACTTTAAAATAAAGCATTTGGAGAACAAAAGTGTAATACTGACTCATTATTTTGCTCATTTGTTTAAAATGTATGCATTTTTGTAGCAGATTAACTGCCCTGTAGATTAACTGATTGACTTTTGACACTGGATTTAGTGACTGATTTACTTTTGACCTGGAAGTTCTATAATGTCTAGTGAATTTAGTCTTTTACTTCTTCCCAGCATGCTTCTTAAATTATTGTCACTGCTTCTAAGCAGAAACATGCAAAAAGCAAAGGCAGTGCAGGTTCAATCAGGTTTTGAGCCATCTCTACTTTGTAGTTACTGATTTGGAGAGTTCAAGTGACTGCAAGATAATTCTCTGGAAATTCCCCGGTCCTAAAGTCTTCCCTGAAATAAACACAGTCTCCCTGGCATCCTTGAGACCAGAAATGACCTTGGACTGCTATTAGACTGGGAAGAATACCTTACACCTAGAAGTTATTGTTGTGTCTAGGACTAGTTCAGAGGCAAACTTACATTACGGGTTGAGTCTCTTGCAGGTTTTTCTGGGGTTCCATCCATCTGTCTAGACGTAGGTCTGATACCAACCATTTCTCATCCTTAGTAGATTCCCGGCAGTTCGTGTCCCTGCCCTATGACTGAACTCTGAAGAAAGAAGGATGATTGGACTGAGAGGTATTTGCAAAATAATTAAATGGGCTGTCAAGCCATTTGGTTCCAATTAATTTAGTTTACCCTGTGCTAAGTAAATCTAGGGAAGAATTTTATTCTACAAATTCTCTAGTAATAAATTTTTTTAAACATTATGTGTTTTTCATCCTCCAAGTAAATTCCTTGTGTTTTAGCCAATACTTCTTTCCTTGGGTGTATAGAGGAAAACAGGATCACTTTCACACATAGTAAACTGCTATAATTTTATGTTTTATGATTCACAAAAATTTAATCTATTGTTTCACAAGCTCTCTGTGTATTTTTCAGAAAGAAAAGCAGAATTATTTAGAATCTCCCTTTTTTGTAACAGTTTTATCAGTTAGAAGAACAAAGTTTCCCAGGGTAGATGGTATAATCCCCGTTTTACTGTTGTTCGATTAAGCTAAATTAGGTTCGGATTCGGATTCACACTGGCAATAAGACACACTCCCAACAGAACAAAGTTTTTATTGAAAGACAGGGAAAATACTCCATCAAACCCACAACCACATTAATTAACAATTCCTAGGAAACACGGTTAATGCAGCAACCAAGGCAGAGACACAGACACACAGAGGCATCTACAAACCCAGCGATACTGACAGAAAGACACACATATAACATACAACATCCATACATTCACTGCCTACGCCAAGGCTTATCTGAAGCTGGGGAAGCCCTGGCAGCCTCCTTGAGTAGTCCCTTCTGAACATAGCCCCAGGTGAAGCATCCTCACCATGGGTGAGGTTCTAACGTGCCTGTCCCACGTGGTGACTTTTATAGATGCTGAACAAAGAAAGTTTTTCTCACCAGAGAGGGGAGCCACCCTCCCCCCACCTCATTCCTAAGAACTGGCCAGGTTAAAGTTTCTCCAGTGGGAGAGGACTTATTTCCTATCCTTCGTCTTAAGAGTTCCCGGTTCTTTGTTCAGGTCTGTCGATCTTCAAGCGGGAGAGTCCAAAGCTTTGGAAAAGGGGGCAGGGAGCTTGACACATACATGCTGGACTTACACTGTAATGTGGAGGATCTTCTGTAATGATTTATCATTCAACTGTTTAAATAAAAAGGATGGTTAGGAATATTTCTGAAGGTTTCACAATAAGTCATAGAAACAAATCATCCTAGGGCAGGAAATCTAACCTCTGCTTGAACACCTCTAGTGACATGGGGCTCAATACTTCCTAAGGTAACTGATTCCAGTTTCTGACAGGTTTAATTGCCCAGAAGTTGTTGTGTAAGTTGTAATTAAAAAAAATACCTCCTTGTGACTTTCACATATTAATCTGTTTTGTTTCCTGTGACCAAGAGTAAGGTTTCTTTTTTTAGTATTCTACATGAATCCCTTTAAATATTTGAAGACAGTGAACACGTCCCTCCATGTCTTCTTTCGTTCAGGCTAAGCACCCTAATTCCTTTAACGAATTCTCATATAACACGGTTTTGAATCATTTTGCTACTTATGTAACATTTAACACTGGACGTAGTAAATGGACAGTTTGTGAATGTTATTCCGAAAATTTGGCCCCCAGAAATGAAAAAAAATCCCTCCAAAAGTGGTCTGACCAGTACAATGAGAACCTTTTTATCATAGAGACTACTATATTCTGACAAATGTAGCAAAGGACTGAGTTACTCTTTTTGACAGCCATACTACACGGCTGACTCGTTTTGTCCTTGCAATTAGAGATGACACCTCAGAAGCCTTTTTCATATAAACTAGTGCTAAGCCACATCCCCTCTATACTACATAAGTACAGATGATTTTCAACTTAGTTTTTAGATAGTTTGGGATCCATCACATGCAGTCTTTCTATAATGCCATTCATATCTCAAGCTCTAGATGTTCTTGTGTGCCCTGAAATTTTCTCTTTCCATTCAAAGGCCACAACTAAGAACATGCCATTCAGGTAGCTATTCGCTACAGAATCTGATGTTCTTATTATGGTCCCCCAGCCCTGGAATCACTCTACATGGGATGAGGGAAGTAGAAGTGTCAAGACTCAATACACATCAAGTCCCTCACCTACGTGCTCAAATTCACATCACGTTTCTGTGGATCCAGTGGGACTGCCAATCCCAGCTTTGAACTCACTTCTTTACTTTTCACAACCCACCAAGGCTCCAAGCTCCTGCATGCTCAATCCCACATGCCAAGTCTCATAAAGTCACTTCCCTTCTGACCACACTTGAACTTCAATGAACTGCTGAGGCTCCAAGTTCCCAGTCACACCTGCTCTCCTCCCACCTCATGCCTTAATTCCTTACCTCTTTTCCATTGTGTCTTCCATATTTCCTAGTTGTTTGTTAACAAAATCCATATAATAATGCTTTCAATAATTTTGCCTTAGTTTGGTATCAAGTCCACTATAATTTATAAAATTTTCCTTCTCCCCTTTTAAAAATGACAAATGTGCCCCTCTCCAGTTTGGGGGCACCTCCTCTTTACCCTAATGCCTGAAAGATCAGAGAAACTGATTAAAGATAACATTTATGAGTTTTCTCAGAACCCTGGGAGGAAAAGATTCAAATATCAATCAGTCACTTAGAATCTGTGGGACCGTGGCAACTTGGTATACTGCTATAGACCCCTGTTTCCTCATCTATAAATATGAGGACATTAGAGTAAATTATCTCAAATGTTCCTTCCAGTTCCAATGATAACTTGTCTATCTCAAAAAACAAATTCATTTAGAATCACCATGGTTCTTTCTTTCTTCTCATTCATCTCTGGTTCAATTCCTTCTTAACTTTGTTTAATTTTACCTTCCTCTTCTGAAGATCATTTTCCCTAGTAGAGAAGCTTGAAATAATAGATACATGTTTCTGCTTTCTCTGTCTTCCATGGCCATTATCCTGTCAAGTCCAAGTAGAATTCCTATCATTTCCACCTTGTTCTTTATCTGAATATGACTTTAAAAAATCACTCTGGTGTTCTTCACATTTTTTGTAACCTTTGGGTCATATTGGGCTTTAGCATTTCTGACAAATGTGAACAAAGACAACATGATTCACGACTGCACCAGAAAGCACTTCTTCTAAGAGGAGAGGCAGATGTGTGTGTAAACACCTTTAGAGAATTTCGAACAAAGAAATAACCTCAACCCCTCCTGTACCTGCTGCTTCTATCTCAAAGATAGTTTGTGGTGATGGTCAAGACTTGTGGTAGGAAACTGTAATTTTAGCAACACATCAGATGTTTACTTGATTTATTACATACAACTGAGCTTCATCAAGGTGAAAAACATTTTTCTTATCAACAGTTGGCACAGGTGAATTCAGGTGTGAACCTAAGATCCTGAGGAAAGAAGCTGTTGATATTTGTCTCTTCCAAGGAGTTTTGTGTTCAAAATAATAATTTGATTATCAGAACATCCTTTTGTTTCTATCCATTCGCTTCCGTGGTGGCTTCATTTATTTGTGCTGTATGAATAATACTGAATTCCAATTCAGTCATTGCATTGAGGTTTTTTGAGAAGCAGTTTGGTGTAATGGGACATTATTATCATTCTACAAGTCAGCGACTTAGTTTAAAATACTAATGATAACTTAATAGTCATGGAATTGAGAGTCATTTAAGTTCTCTGAATTGTACTTTCCTCGGCTCTAAAAGGACATAATAAGACTTGTTCTTCCCACTTTAGAATTGTCATAAGAAAAGTATTTTGTCAACTATATAAATGTAAGTGATATGATTATTTGAAGGCACACTAAAAGTATATAAATCCATCCAATAAAGGACAGCTGTCCACAGAATCCCCAGCTAGTACATACTTTACACTTCTGAGGAGTCTCTCAAAGAAGGCTGAGTATTAAGGAATCCTTATGGGCTCTTGGGCAATTTCAGCAGAAATCAAGAAAAGTCTCTCACAATAGAGATTAGGAAAGGCACTAGCTCTTCCTTTTGGAGAGCAGGCTGCACATTTCCTCTGTGTGAGATGGTAAGCTAATAGATTTGCATTGTCAAGAAGTATGCCTACTATTATAGAGCTTTAAATGAAGCCACACTACTTGTCTTAGCTCACAAAGAGCCCATTTTCACCCCAATTCATGCCCCCAGTTTCATAGTTACTACAACATGTTTGTGGATCTGGGATTTCATTGATTTGGTACTACCCACTCTAACTCACAATTGTGAAAATAACAACACTTTGTGTCCTGTTTGACTTTTGTCCATGTTTTCCTATGTGGAGGCCATTCAACATTCTGGAGTTCTTCTGCTGCATCTTTTAAAATTGCATATTTACAAATGGAATATGCACTGTTATTCAGTTATTTCTTTGTATTGTTACACAACTGGATTGTCTCCTTTTCTGGTAATAAATCCCTCTAATAATAATTTTATATAATTTATGCAATTTTCCTCATAAGTAATATATAGCAACATACCTACCATTTTCTTTTGGGGGTACCCCATAATTTTAATTCTTCAGAGACCTTAGCATTCTATGACTCATAGCCAAATAGTATTATCATAAGTATATTGATGTTTTTAAAATAGGCCTTTATCATTTTGAAACCATGCTCCCAAAATTACTAATATGTGCCCACCTTTGACCTAGTGATACTACTATGAGGCTTATATCCTACAGAAATAAAAGAAAGCAGGAAAAGACCCCTTATGAACAAACATTTATAACAGCTCTTTTGCAGTGGCAAAAAAAACCCTAGAAACTAAGGGGATATCCATCAATTAAAGAATGGCTGAACAAGTTATGGTATATGAATGTAATTGAATAGTATTGCGCTGTAAGAGGTAATGAAAAGGATGATTCCAGAGAAATCTGGGAAGACTTGCATGAAATGATACAGAGTAAAGTGCGCAGAACCAGGAAAGTAATTTGTATAAAAACAACAGGGTTTTAAAGACAAAGAACTTTGAAAGCCTTAACAGTTCTTATCAATATTATTGCCAACCTGTATTCCAGAGGACAAAGGACGAAGTGGCATAAGGAAGACAGAAGTGGATTTGTGATCATAGGACCTGGGTTTAAATCACCTGTCTTTTACTTACTATGTGAATTTGAGTAGTAATTCACTTAATTTTCCTAGGTCTCCTTCTCCTCATTTGTAAGATGAGAAATGGGGCCAGGTATCTTTATAAGTTCATCTCGGTTCTAAATCTCTTTATCCTAAGAACAGGAACAATCTATCTATTCTTCCTCTTTCTTCATAATTTTCCTCTTTTCTTTTTGCCTTCTCACCTACTTCTTTCTCACCTTCTACATTCTAGTCAACCTTTTAATTACTTTCTGGTACTTTTTTCTCTCTTTTCTTTCTTTGCAGTAGTTCAAGTTTATTCTTTTAGTATTATTTGACCCCAAAGATGACACTATAGTTGATTGAGTACTAGCCCACATATTGCCTTGATTGGTACTAAGCCCTATGAAAGCTCCATATTTTGGATGAAATGTATTCCCTCATTTGAGGAATTTTTGGTCTAGTCAAAAGATACATATACAGAGTTATGAATAAATCTATAATTTATACAGAATACATTAATAATATATTAAAACATAAACTTGAATTTAGCTTTCTATTGATATTAGACTCAGCTTGCTAGTCGAGTCCTTCGATATGCATCATAACATTTTGAAATCATTTATCAAGAAATGTACACAGTAGGTGATTTAAAAAAGCCTACCTCAAAGCTAATAGTCTATTACCATCATGGTAGTGAAAGAAAACACAACACAGTTTTGCTAAACATAAAACAAAAATCAGGATTGCCTCATTTTAAAATTTTCAATATGAAGATATCCTAACCATTTTCTTTGAAAAAATACATACACCAATACTACAACACTCCAATGGATCTGAGATCTCTTTGATCATGATGCTCCCTTCAGTGACAAAGAATGTAAATGATCTAGGTCTGCCCATCCCTTGTGACTCTTGTTCATGGTTCTCTTTTAAATTTACCACAGTGCATTGACTCAAGATGATAGGGGCCTTTCTTCCATTAACTTAGTACAGAGTCAGTAGGAATGGAGCACACAGGTTAGATATAACATACCCTTGCTTTCACTATGTAAACAATATATCTTTTTCTGTGGTCATTAAAACCCACAAAATATATAAAATATATATATAATATATATAATAATATAATATATTATAACATTATATTATAATATATATAATATATAATAATATAATATATAATTATATATAATATAATATATAATAATATAATATTATAATATAATAATAAAAATATATAATAAAAAATATAAGAATGCATATTTCACACACACATACACACACACAAATTTCTTCCTTCTCCTTTATAAAGTTTTTTGTAGTTCAAAAGTGGTTCAATATGTTTTTTTTAACCATCTTTCAGGCTCAGAAGTGTATCTGTTGAGTTAAAGTCAATAGCATAGGAACTTTCAGGCCTAAAGCAGAAAATTTCAGAGTATAATTAACAATTTAATTAAGGCCTTGGAATGAAAGTATTTTTATATTTTTGCCAGCGTTATAATTCAACATAGTATAGGTGAACTAATAATGGTGCTTACTAGGAAGTAAAAATAATAAGCCTGGGTGTATAGGGATTAGTGGTCAAATATTTGTGCCTCTTGCCATCCTGTCCTTCATGATGGATATTGTAAAGATGTCATGAGTGGAGAAAAGAAGCCAGAGAATAAGATAGAAGGAGAGAACGACTATCTTGTTTGGGAGATACATCACTATCTACCAGATCTGGAGGCAGAGTAGTTTAGTGGCCTTTCATATTCATTCCTCCGAATATGCAAAGTACTATGTGCTCTGTCACTTCTCAGATCATCTTTTTTTAAAAAATTAAACAAAAAACTTCTTCCTCTCTTTTTCCTTTCTTATTTCCCCTCTCTCCTCTTCTTTTTTACTCCCATTGTCATAACCCTAGTTCTATCACTCCTCTATTTGAGAGCTTTCAAAGGCTCTTAGAGCTGCAAGAGAATTTATACGACACTGATTTTACAGATTAAGAAACTGAGACACAAAGAGAAAAGGATCTATACATACAAAACTATTTATAGCAGCTCATTTTGTGGTGGCAAAGAATTAGATATTGAGGGGATGCCCATCCATTGGGGAACGGCTGCACAAGTTGCGGTATATGAATGTAATAGAATACTATTGTGCTGTAAGAAATGACAAGCTGGCTGATTTTAGAAAAATCTGGAAAGACTTACATAAACTGATGCTGAGTGAAACCAGGACAACATTGTATGTAGCAACAGGAACGTTGTGCAATAATCAACTATGATAGACTTCTCTCTTCTCAGCTATACATTATCCAAGATAATTCCAAAAGACTGATGATGGAAAATGCTATCCACATTCAGAGAAAGAACTGATGGAGTCTGAATGCAGACCGAAGCAAGCTATTTTCAATTTCTTTGTTTTTTTCATGTTTTTCCTCTTTTGTTCTGTTTCTTTTTTCACAATGTGACTAGTGTGGAAATATGTTTTACATGATCGGACACACATAACCTATATCAGACTGCTTGCCGTCTTGGGGAGGAGGAAGGGAGGAAGAAAAATTCGGAATTTAAAATCTTGAATGTTGAAAGTGGTCTTTACATGTAATTAGAAAAAATAAAATATCATTTATATTTTTTAAAAGAAAGAAAGTGAGACCCACAAAAGGTTCAATGACTCGTCTAAGGTCACGCAAGTACTAAGTGGCAGACAATGGGCATTTGCTCTAACTGCCTCTATGTTCGGAACACTTTTCTGTCTCATTTTTGCCTCCTCGTTTCTTTAAAGTTCTAACTGTGATCACATCTTCTCTGAGAAGTCTGTTCTGATCCCTCTTATTTCAAGAACCATCCTTTGGATGATAATCTGATTTTTCCTGTATATATGTTTTTGTGCATAGTTGTTTCCATGTTGCCTCCCACATCAGACAATGACTTCCCCAAGGAAAGGGTCTAAGTTTTTCCCTTTGTATCCCCAGCACTTAATATGGTGCCTGGCACATAATAGGAACTTAATAAATGCTTATTGACTGACCAACCAACATGCACAGCACTGAAGGGGTTATTGATTTTGGTTCAACTGATACTTTTAGAGTCTAAAAAAAGTTTAAAGCAGAAAAAAATTAATTACTTTTGAACTACAGGGGACTTTATTGGGGAGAGCTTGGATTTTTGTGTGATATACACACCTTTATATTTGTTCATGGGTATTATGGGCCATAACCTTTTCAGGGTTATAATTTAGCCCATTCTGTTTTCACAAAAGTGGCACTTGAACACTTCCCTATGCTCTAGGAAACGAAAAGAAGTTCCAGTTTTAATAGGATCATCATTCTGAAACTAAAAGACAAATGACAATTTCAGTTTCATTGTATTTTTGATCCTTCACAGGAACATTTTGCAATAGAAACCTGATTCATCCAGTTTTTATAGCTGGCCTACCATGTTCAAGGCATTGAATTAGATGCTTAGGGGAATGCAAAAAAGCACAAGGCATGGTTCCTGTCTTCAAAAAGCTCATGCTTTAGTGGAGGAGATAGTACAGAAACCAGTGAAAAGAGAACTCACAATATTGGGTTGCAAATAAGTTCAAAAGTAGTAGCACCGAAAAGCAGTGCTATAGGATTTCAAAGGAGAGAGAGAGAATTTAGCAGTTGGAATGATCATAGGAAGCTTCACTGAGGGACAGAAGCCCTTGGGCTGAACCTTAAAGGATGGGTAAGTTTTGATTAGGGGAAAGAAAACAGCAGAGAAGTACAGAGAGAGAAAATCATATGTGAAAATACATAAATGCAGGAAAACATATGCCTCTGGTAGAATAAAGGTAAGAGATCCATTTGGGTAGAGCTGAGGGCTTGTTCAGGGGAGTAAAATTATGCAAATAAGCCAGGAGGCCCTGTGGCACACTACAATTGTAGTATTTTTATTCCCTTCCTTTTTATTCCCTTCCTCTTTGTCTTCTATTTCTTTTGAATTCCCAGAGTTGTAAAATGGATTTTACTGAGATCATGCAGCTGTACCAAGCCCTGAGCAGCTAGGTGGCACTGGGCCTGGAGTCATAAAGAACTGGGTTCAAAAATGACCTTGGACACTTACTAGCCATGTGAACCTACACAAGTCACTTAACCCCCATCTGCCTCAGTTTCCTCATCTATAAAATGGGGGCAATAATAGAAGCTATCTCCCAGGGTTGTTGTAAGGATTAAAGGAGATGTGTAGAAATCTCTTAGTGCATAGTAAGTACTTAATAAATGCTAATTCCTTTTCTGTCTTCCGGATCTTGGATATGCCTCCTGTCTCTAATCTCCACTTATTTGTTATATTGTCCTAGTTGCTTTGACAGCTAATCGTTTCACGCTGAACAGTCCAAGTCTTGCTTTTGGCCCCTTCACTGATGGTTACCACTATAGACTGACCAACCCATCTAGACAAAGTCATCTTGCCAACATCACACCCCATGCCACTGAGAGGTCTTGGTCATAGCCCCTGGCCAGACATACCTAGGGCTCATTCCTTGTCTAGACAGGGCCATAATACAGCAGCTCTTTGACCTTTCTAAGGGAGGGGAAGGGGAATCAAGACTAATCAAAGCCAAACAACTAAAGAGACAGAAATTCAAGATGATTGAGGGAGAGGGCAAATGGGATTTTATAACAGAAGTGCCATTTCAAAGTTAACTGTAGCTGATACGAATGCTACAATTATCCACTTACTTTCTCTCTGGAAAGGAAATTTCAATTATATTTTCACTCACTTATTTAGGCTATAATTGGTATGCAGAGGGTTGAAGCTCAAAATGTCCTGGTCTTAAGAGCTCATACAATATTTAGGTATAGTTATCCCTGGTGGATGGTTCTGTCTAAACTACTACATTCATCATTATAATGGCATTTCTGAATTGTCACCAGTGTTAGGGTGAGAGCTTTTGAGTAAGACTCTGGAGTCTATCTAAATACCACAAATCCCATTCCATATACTAGCTGAATAGCTTTTAAGTCTTATGAAGGATGTATCTATTCCATTGTGTTCCTCCTTTAGCAACATATTTTTAATATCAAAATGCTTTTGTATAATTGATATGATTAAACACAGACACACACATGCACATGCAGAATTTTCCTGCTCCTGGACAAGATTACAAATACTTAATGTGAATTTTTGAGTCTCTGTATTAGAATGGGTTTGACGTATACGGAGACCAAGTATAGAGAGAGTAGCTTAAGTAATACAAATTTAAATAAATAAAGTTTTAGTATAAAGAAATACTCACAATCGGTCGGGGGAGTTCTCCAAAGCCTTGGCTACTACTGTGCTAGGGCTGAGCAGTAGTGTTGAAGCTGAGCCATCCACCCTGGACAATTTGTTACTTACTTTCATAGGGTCACTTATCTGGGGCTCCAGTTGGCCTAAGTAGGATATTGGTGAAGATGATGAATTGCTGGCTACTAGTGACTCATTTGTCCACCTAATACTTTCAAGGGTCAACTTATGGGGCAGCCCCAGTACCACACTAGGAGCGATGACCACCCAAGGGTCCCTACATTCTCAGAATGAGATATTAGAGATAATATTGTTTCTGTTGTTGTTCATCCTTCATTCTTAAAAACATCATGAGGGTAATGTCTTGACTTGTGATTCAAGTTAAGAGATAATATTAATGGACCATACCAAAGTTCTCCTAAGTAGACATCTAAATTCAATAAGCATTTTTTCCTGAATGTCTTGATAACTCACCAGAGGTTAGGAACTCAGAGAAATAGGAGAAGTCTCATTAGAGACAGACAAACAGCAGATAGTTACATCTATAGGTTTTTATCTCATTTTTAGTCATTCCTCCTCTAGTGTCTGATTGATCAAAGCTTTGTGTTTCTTGCTGCCATAACCACAGTCATAAAGAATCAGTGGTGCTCGCATGACTACGCCCCAAGAAAAATATGCCCCAGGGAGATACAACATTTGGACAAAAAGAAAGAAACTCAGTATAACCAACACTATCAAGAAGGTGTTGTCTTGCTGATGCAGGAGAGATATCTTCCAACATTCTCTTTTATATTTGCTTGCCACTTTACTCTGCTGCTTTTGCATGACGTTAGCTATTGGAGATAAGAGTGGAAGCCCTTGCTGAAACAGCCAAATAATAACTTCAGCCCATTTCAACCTCCAGGTGATACTTGCTGATACAGTTTTGTTGTTCCGAGGCCTTTCTAGACTCCATGGTTCTAGAGCTACTTTTTACATTTGCTATTGATGTTTCAGTCAGCACCTCATGTATTACTTGCTGTACTACAGTTTTGCTAATTGTTTCATGTACATTTAGTATTATCTATCCAAATATATTCCAATCTCTTTAGTACAGTTTAGTGGTAATGGATTTCAACATCAAAGAGCCTGGGTTCCACTTTAGCTCCTATGTGCCTTAAGTAAATCCCTTTACCTCCTTTTAGCCTTCTCTTCTGTAAAATATGCAGCTGGAGTTCACTGGTATTCAATTAGACGGGGGATGCTTGAGATATTCACTTCAAAGATATGTAAAAAACAAAGATACAAATGTTCCCCCCAAATCTAAGGGGTATAATTTCCCCCAAACATACAATCACCACTTGAGTTAGGGGGGGATTAGGTTCACAATTTATCCCAGTTCCTACACAGCACTAGCTCTTCCATGTTCAAGGCCAAAGAGCAAAGGCCCAGTTTCTGCTAGGCTGGAATCCCCTCAGAGAATCACTGCTGTCCTGGTTGCAGTATCAGGCCAGAATTTTGGGAATCCTGAATCCCCACAACTCTTGATCCCTAGCCAGATCAAAAACTCCACTCCTTGTTCCTAGAAGAGAAAATACACTAACTAACCAACTAACTAATTAACTAACTAACTAACAACAACAAACCCAAAGCATCAGGCTCATTTCTGATTCCCCTTTTCACATGGTGCATGTAAAATCCTTCACCTTCAGACAAAATGCAGCAAAAATTACTGGAGTTGCTAAGTCAGGCTGTTTTGAAAAGCTGATCTTTCCAAGTACTCCAGCAAGGAAAAAAAGAATGCTTTCAATCACATGGTAGGCCAACACAGAAAGTTCACACATGCTCTAGTCCTCCAGTCTCCTATTAGCAGGTACTAGTGTCTTTTACATTGCTGATATCATATTAAGTGGTCTAGGCGTTTGCCAAACTCCCATTACAATGGTACAAGGAATGCAGTGACTGCTCAATAAAAGATTGCTTATTGTTTAATTATCACAGAAAGTTACCCCCAAAGACTTAGGCCATTAATTCTGCTAAACTGAGATTTGCCAGCTTATATGTGGCTTTTCTTTTGTTCTGGATGAGATGAGAGGACCCAACCCTTTTGAACATATCTTATTTCTTTATCCTTAACACTGATGAGTAACATAGGGCCAAGAACATAGTAAAATAGTAGAAAGATGATGATAAAAGGGATGATGAAGTTTATATAATTCATCCCACTAATTTTATAGATGAGGAAATGGAGGTCCAGAAAGGCAATTTGCCCAATTCTACTTAAATAAATTCGTGAATAATTAATAGTGAGCTATCTTCAATGCTGCTGGAAGAACTGCTGGACAAGCCAAGTACTGGCTACTTCAAAATAGTTTTAAATTATTGTGGAAATCACTTTTGAGCACCATAAAGCTATTAGAAAAAGATTCTTGCTCTTCATTAGCAAATAGCTGCATAACTCAAAATATTTTCAATCTCTTATGTTTTTTGTTAATGGTATATATAATTATCTGATGCTGAATGGTAATGGGGAAAGGAAAGTATTGTTTTTTGCAGTTACTGAAAGGAATAATGAATAGGAATGAGAAAGGAAACTCAATTAAATTTTACTTAAACATCAGGCTTCTTAAGCTTAGAAATAGACTAAAATCTTTGAAATGAAGGAAAATTCTCATTGAAAGAAAACCTCAAAAATTAAAGGTTGCCAAGGAAATTAAATCAAAATTATAATTTTATATAATTTCTTTCAAAGATCAAAATAATTAGAATACAGAAAACAGTTGCTATGGAAGCAAAAGTAATATGACATCTAGGAAGACCACAGTGTCTCTAAACTTAAGCATTTAATGATAGTGAGAAGGTGGGATAGAGAAAGTATCCAGATAGGTCAAGCATAGTATATTAACAATATCTTTTTTAAATCTAAAGGTAAATAGATGGAAGCATTGGTTACCCTATTGAAGAAGACTTTTCTAAACTGGATAAAATTGTGCACGTAAAAATAATATTTCATATTTACATATTATATTTAAGCTCTCAGAGTATTTTGCTCAAAACAATCCTTTAAGGTAGCTAGCAAAAATATCATTATTGACATTTTACAGATGAGAAAACTGGTGCTTAGAGATGAAATGACCTGCTAGAGTCAGTAGTGGATCTAGGACCATTCTTTTGACTCCAAGTTCAGAGTTCTTTCCACTGAACCTCACCTAAGTGTATGTAAAGGAACATCAAGAGAAATTTTATCAAGAAGAGAAACCAACTTAGCTTTCCTTAATGTTGAGAAATATATAAATCATGCTCTGGTCAGACAAAATCTGCAATATTATTTTCGGTTCTGGCTACCACATTTTAGCAAGAACTTTCATAAGCTGGAGTGTGCCTGAAGGAGGATATTACATTTATTATTATTATCCCCTCAAAGTTTCTTCATACAAAGATCAGTTGCAATAACTAGTAATGTTTAGTCTGGAGAAGAGAAGCCTTACAGAAGACACTATAGTTCTCTGTAAATAGTTGAAGAATTATCACCTGAAGAAGGGGTTAAACTTTTTCTTCTTGGTCCTAGAGGGCAAGATTAGAAGTGGGTGGAATATGCCAAGAGAATAATGAAGGCTTAATGCAAGGAAATACTCCCTAACAGAAAGAGTGAACTAAAAGTGGAAGGAAGGGTCTCCCTCAGAAGGTATTCATTTCCTCCTCAATAGGATTATCAAGAAATGTTAGGATAGCTTTTTGCCTGCTATGCTATAGAAGAAATTCTTATTAATTTTTTTATTATTAATTGGACCACAAGGCCTCAGAGATATTTTCCAACTTTGAAGACCTGTGATTCTGTGACTACCATGTTGGTAATAGTTAGGCAAGGATTCAATGTGCTAAATGTGCATACTGCTCCCAATAATTCACAAAGAACAAAGGTTGAAGTCATCCATCACAATTAAAATGACATCATTTTGATTATCGCCTAAGATCTCAGAAGCATCCAAAAGGAATGTAACACTGTGTTGGGCATCAACTAATCATAGGCTTCTGAAGGCAAAGACTTCACATAAGCAACATGGATAAAAACAAAACAATCATAAACATATGAAAAATGTATGCAAGGTTTACCCAGTCATAGAAAAAAGCAGTTCTTGCCATAGGCCCCAAACAAAGTAGACATAATTAGGTAGGTGAGTCTCTGTGGCGCTGAAACAAAGGAGTCAGCTATGGACCAAAGTAGCCAAGAACAGTACTAACAGAATAGAGACTACTAATAGAACGCAGAGGCCCTAAAATCAGAAACTGTGTGTTTTGTCTGAGTTTATTGCTGCATCCAGCATCATTCATTAACTCTTGTAGGACCACCAATAGCCTCTGGATCTATGAAACTTGTACCTATGCTGAAGTGAATTACTTTAAAACAATAGACATAATATAGTTGGAAGAGAGAAAAAGGTTCTGGCTCATTAGAAATGTAACAGAAAGTTCTTGGATTAAATGATTGTTCACCCAGAGAAATAAAAGATAGAAAGTTAGATGTGTAAGATCTGATTAGTATAATAGTCTGTATATAACATTTTAAGGTTTACAAAGATTTTTATAACAGTAATACTGGAAGATAAGTATGATCATCTCCACTTTACAGATAATAAACCTAAATCTTAGAGAAATGACATGCCTAAAGGCTCATAGCAAATAAATATTAGAGCTGGAGTTTCAATCTAGACTTCCCCACTTTTTTTTATCCATGAAAAGTCTCTTAATGTAGTAGACATAGTGGTATATATAAAGACAAATTTTTTCTACAGAATTTTAAAATGTATGAAACATCTGGGAATGGATTGGGCAAAATATGCACAGTATCTACATATACGATGACAAAAACATTCTTTACAGAAATTAGAGGTAATAATTGCGTCCTGTTGATTTATTTGAATGTGCAAAAAATTGCATATTCACTATTCATGGCCCATGCCAATAAAATACAAATTGTAATACTATGGAAATTAAAATATAGCTTTAATGTGATAGCAAAGTATTGAGCAAAGTATCAATACCTTCTTTTTTCTCATAATCCAAGTTTTTTTTTATTGTTTTTTAGCAGTCATTTATGCCATGAATTCATAGGGGATTGGTTCCAACAGCTCAGGTTCCTTACCATTGGTTATCACAAAGTGTGCTTCTCTGGGTGGAGCAGGCTGCCGTTTTGGTTGAACCCAAGTGCCTTTTTCTTTGGCTTCCTTCTTCTGATCATTTTCCTTTACACGCTTCAGGAAGCTATCTCTGCTCTTAGAATGCTTATTATGCTCAACATGCACATTAATTCTCTTGGCTAGAATCTTGCCCTTAACCTGTTTGTTTACAATGCCTACAGCATGTTGAGTAACATTATAGACTCGTCCTGTCTTGCTGTGGTAACATTTGTGGGGCATTCCTTGCTGAACTGTGCCCATACCCTTGATATCTACAATATTACCTTTCTTGTATATTCATATATATGTAGCCAAAGGGACAACACCATGTTTTCAAAAGGGCCTAGAAAACATGTAGTGTGTTCCTCTCCTTTTTCCTTTCGTGTTCATCATTTTGGCCACTCACTGGAATATGGTGGAGCTGGCAGAAAAGCTCAATACTTACTTATAAAAATAGACAAAATAATAAAATTCAGTTGGAAAAACATAAGGGCTAAAAATTCAAATGAAATCATGAGAAAAAATCATGGACCATAGCAGTACCAGACCTTAAGCCATATTACAAAACAAGAGTCACCAAAACAATTTGGTGTTGGTTTTAAAAATTATATAGAAAATAAACATCAAGGCACAGTTGACACAATGATAAACTCAGAATGAAGAAAACCTCCATTCAAGTCCTGCCAGTGATTTATATTGTGACCCTGGTCACTTAAGTTACTTAACCTTTCTGTGCCTTCAAGCAACTCTTTAAGACTGATAATCATAGAGAAAGCTCTAACCTACATTTGCAGAAGTTCTTCAGTGGCTGCTCCTAGAATAAAGAAATCATAGTTCTCATCAAGAGAGAAGAGGATAGAAATAGAGAAGTAAATTAGAGGAACAAACAACAAGAAACAGAAACAACCAAAAACTGTAACTTGGGTTTTGTTAAACCCAAGGAACTGTTTTAGAGAACTCTTTTTTTTTTCACAAGAACTATTGGGAAAATGGGAAAGCAAATTAGCAGAAATTAGGTTTTAGCCAACATCTTATACCATGTACCACAATACGTTCAACATATATATGTGGCATAAATCCTAAATAAAGCAAAAACGAGCTTAGGTACCTCTTACAACTATAGATACAGGAAAATTTTGGGGGAAAAATTGATAGAAGAGGTTATTTTTAAAAATAGACATTTTATAATATGTAAAGTTGTAAATGGTTTTGCATGAATAAAATCACCAAAAACAGAATTGGAAGAGAAAACATAGAATAGGAACATATTTATATCAAATATTACCAACAAAATTGGATATCCAAAATATCCAGAGAATCAATATAGCTATATAACATCATATGCCAATTTCTACTTAGTCCAAGGATTCAGTTTTCAAAAGGAAAACAGCAAACTACGAATAACCCCACATTAAAATATTCTCCAAGTTACTAATTGTAATAGAAATTTAAATTAAAAAAAACTCTTGGGGTTCCATCTTACACCAAATAAAGAGACAAAGATGACCAAAAAATGATAAAAGTCAGTGTTGAAGGGACTATGGGGAAACAACACAATGATGGCACCATGGATAACAGAACCATGAAGAGGTCCATGCCTTTTGGATCTAAATTTGGAATTAAACAAGAAAAGTGAGTAAACTCTCAATATTCAGTGATGCATTCATATAATTTCTGGGCGCATAGTCAAAAAAGTATACAAAGGTCCAATATTTAACAAAATACTCATAGCAACCCACTGGGAAATGGCCAAAAATACTATTGCAAATGAATAAAATGTAATAATGTGCAGTTAAAAAAATGACAAGTATGAGCAATTCAGAGTAAAGAGATATTTGCATGAATTCCTGGAAAACAAAATAAACAGAGCCAAAGGAAAAATATAAACATGATTTTGTTGTTGTTGAGTCATTTTTTAGGCATGTCTGACACTTTGTGACCCCTTTCAGGATTTTCTTGGCAAAGACACCAGAGTGAGTTGCCACATCCTTTGCCAGCTCATTTTATAGATGAAGAAACTGAGACCAACAGGGTTAAGTGACTTTTCCAGAGTCGCACAGCTAGTAAGTGTCCGAGACTGCATTTGAACTCAGAAAGATGAAGTCTTGACTCCAGGCTGGGTGCACGACCTAGCTGCCATAAACATGATTAAAACAAAGTAAATGAAAAGATCACTAAATGGTCGCCATACTCCAAGTAGTTGGAAAACCAAGGAAGAGTTAGAGGAACAAATAGAGAAAAATACCTTCTTGCTAATGGCAGAGAAACAAAGGAGGGAATATGATTGCCATATGGGGCGTTCTTCAGATACTAGAATGATAACAAATAGTTTTCCTTAATTGTTTTCTTTGTTACAATGGAAGACTAAGTGTAGAGGAAAGAGTAAGAAATGATTGTGGTATAAAGACAAAAGACATTGATAGTATATATTTGTTAATACTTTAAAAAAAATTTAAAATGTAATGCAAAAATCACATTGTATTAAGGGAAGCAAATAGTTTTTTCAATAGCAAAAAAGTCTTTGTATACTTGAACATGGAAATTATTGTTTCCATATGAAATATAAAATAGTAACAATAATAATAGCTACTATTTATACAGTACTTTGATGTTTGCAAAACAGACCCATGTTTACCCATTTCCCTCAGTTCACCCATGTTACCTCAATATTTCCTCATAACAACCCTGGGAAGTCAATGCTATTATCCCCCATTTTACAGATGAGGAAACTGAAGCAGAAAGAAGTTATATGACTTGCCCAAGATCACATAGCTAGTAAGTGTCTGTGGCATAATTTTCACCCAGCACTTCCTTACTCCAGGTCCATCACTTAAAACACTGTAGCATCTTTCAATTTTAAATAAATTTAGTCAGACAAGACTGAGGGAATGCATTAGCACAATGGATAAAGTGCTGAACTTGTCATGGAAATCTGAATTCAATTTTAACCTCAGGGACTTCCTTAGCTATGGTAACTATGGTTACTTATCTGTTTGACCTTGGAAAACTCATTCAACTTCTCTCAGTCTCCACTTCCTTATCTGTAAAATGGAGATAATAATACCCTCTATCCCACAGAGCTGTTTTGAGGATCAAAGACATAATGTATGCAAGTTGCTTTGCAAACATTAAATCATTATGTAAATTCTATTATTAATTATTAATATTAATGGTACCATAATGTATATAGAAG
>CM053623.1:378578316-378595150 GCA_028646595.1 Phalanger gymnotis | reverse complement strand
TAATTGAGTCATCTAGGACTGCCCTGTTCATAGCAAAAAGGTTGCTGCTCATCTTAATCCAGTCTCCTGGTTTCATATAGCTCTTGGCAACTTATGCACTCTTTACTCAACTTACTCAGAAATATGGGGTGCCTAAAGTTATTGTGGAGGTGGGAGGGTCTTGAACCCACTTTTAGAAAACTTGCTCTGATGGAAATTAACTTAATCTCAGGGCTATATGAAGAGTCAGTATAGCAAAGTGAATAGAACATTGGACTTAATATAAGAAAGATTACAGATTTGAATCATGCCTTGGGCATTTACTAGCTATTTGTTCCAGGACAAGTTACTTAATATTGGTGGGCTTAGGTTTCTTCATCTGTAAAATGAAGTAGCTGGGATCAATTACCTCGAAGATACTATGACACAATCATGAGGGCAGTATGGAAAGATTTTCAAAATATCTGAAAAAGGAGATTGTGCCAGAGGCCAGGGTAAAAAAATATTCAGATTATCTTATGCATTTAGTCAGCTCTTAAATCCAAACACAATATTGTATGTATCCTGGACAGTACAGATGGACAATGAATGGAGCAGAGACCCCAATTGAGTATCAAGTTGCATTGTATTTATAAAATTAAACAGTGATTTCAATAACCACAAATATTTTCATGGAACACCTTTTTAACACTAATATTTTTCCAGTGCCATTCATGACTGTGTATTCATGGAATGTACAGCTTCTGAAGCATTAAGGCCATGAGTACCCAAAGGGTAGAGTTGGGCAGCAATATATTACATGCAGAATTATACAGGAAAAGAAACAGAAAGGATATCAGTAAGAATATTTATAAAGAGATAATGTCATGGGAAATTCATGTTTTGAACCCAAAGAAGGGCTAAATGAGGGATGGCTCATGTATGTCACTAGTATCTAAGCAAAGAAAAGAGATCTATAGGATTTATTCTACAGGAAAGTCTTTAGCCCACTGGATGGGCTTCCTGTGAAAAATTTATGGAAGCATATAGACAAGAGTTATACAAGATGAGAAGGCATGGCTAGGTGGAACTCTGTGCTACTAGAAGTAGTACTCACATGGAGATTACAGACCCATTGAAACAACAAAGTAGGTGCTTTCTTGGTCTTTAACTACTTCATGTATTTATCCCATCCTCTCCAATTATATATAGTGAATCTTCAAGTGTTTATACTGAAACTTCAATATATCCATCACGATTCTAGAGCTCACAAGGATAGAAAAAAGAGTAGAATAAAAGGGCCTGTCTTTCAGTTTATAATCTAGTTGTAGAGAAGAGACATTCACACAAGGAACCATTGATAATGCAGGAATATACATAATTTGATGGTAAATTGTGCAGACCAGATTTCAAATGTCATTAAAGTGAGTGGAGAATGAAAAATATCTTTCTCTGACCTCTCACTGAGGCAAGGAGTCATGTCAGGGAGTAGAAATTCTTCCTGATTTCTTCTCCTGGTCTCATTCAGGGAGTCAACAGAAGAAAATTAGTGTACAATGAGAAGGGAACTATCCAAGGTACTTTATCTTTCTAATACTAATTATAATTCCTATTTATAGAGAAATGTAAGGTTTATAGAATGACTTCTACACACAGAAACTCTATGAGATAGGGTAAGTAGAGTTTCATATATTTCTGGGAGGCACTTGTCCACATTTGATAGTGATATTTTTCATTAATAATATTTGTTCATGAAGTGCACATTCTTCTAAGGAGGGAGAAAAAACACCCTCTGGGGTTAGGTGGTCAGGTGAAGGGTGACTATTTGAGACAGATGTTTTATCTTCCCTTTTTATGCTTTATAGAATTAATAGTTATTGTCAGGGATGAACTTCATTTTGGACATTATACACAGAAGTTTATAACATTCCACTTTCTCTTTCCAGAACATGAAACATTGATATGAAAGCTTTTTCTTCATAATATAAATATATTTGATGCATTTCTTGCAATTTGATATCAACTGACAAGAAGGTTTACTCAGAACTTTTACATAAAGCCAAGTACCACTAGAGAGTAAAGTATAAATACGGGGTAATTTTATTTGGAAATTCACTTATGGTTTTTTTTCATAATTCCAACTAGGCAAAATTCAGGCTTGAAGCTTTGAAACTCCAATCAAATTTCTCTAATCTACAGTAAATGCTATTTGTAAAATGAGTGTTGTTCCAAAATGACAAATTATAATGTTGAAATTGGTTAAAGCAATTAACAGACGATGAATTTTAAAACACATGGGTGCTGGGGGACTGGGAGAATAAATTTTAGTTTTTTATTGGCAAGATCAGGAAAGCACTCAATAAGACTGTAAAATGGCATGGCATGTTAGAATTCTGTGGAGGGTGAGGCATTTCTTCCTTATATTTTCTGTGTGGTAGATTTCTCAGACTCCTTGATCAAATCAAATTGAATACTTATTAAAATTATTATCTCAGCAGAATTCCATTTAGCATGGAAATTGTAATTAGTTGTTTCTTCTAATGATAGTGTATGCTATGAAAACTGTGCCCACTATGACCATGTTAACTCCTATGGCATCCCTTCTAGGCTCAGTAACCTAACCCCTATATGTGCTGGCAGGTTGAGTTTCCAGAGAGAAGCTGACTATTCCTTGCCATGTGGTGGGTCTGCTTTCCCAATGTGCAGTGGGGAAAGTGTGCCCCTTGCTTGGATGGAGGGTGTTTTAGTAACTTTTGTGTTTCCATGGCTTTTCAGAAAATGTTATTTTTTTAAAAGCTACTTGATATCAATTGGTTAATTAATATTGGTAAACACACCAGTAGTGGTTCATAAAGGTTCTTGTGGTTGCTGTTTGTCCTTCATTCTTGAAGGGAACCAATGACATCAGGACAGTGATGTTTTGACTTGCAAGTGACTTGGATTTAAGTGAAGCAGATCTGTGCAAAGTCATCAGCCCCACCACTCTGTGCTCCAGAGTCATCAGAGTCCAGTGGCAAGACATGGATCAAGATGACTGGTGCCCAGGATGCAATGGGAGACTTTGGCCTTTTTAAGCTAAGGTCTTTTCCAGTTCTCATTTTGTCTAGGTTTTGATGGCTCAGAGTGAGTGTAAATAGCAATTGTTTCTGTTCTGGTCAGAAACTCTGAGCATCTTCCACTCCCTGATTATGAAAGTGGCTCACAACGGATTGTATTAGAATCCACAACCACTCAAGGTTATCTCTTGACCAGAGATGTCAAATTGCCTGTAATACTCCCAGTGCAGCCAGAACCAGATCAAAATATAATTGGGAAATATTTAACAAAATCCATTAAAAATACAACAGAATGTAGATCCTATTTGTACATGGTTTTCTAAATCAACATGCAGCCCACAAGGATCCTACATACCTGATTTAGTGGACTTTGTTTCTATTTGAGTTTGATACCAGTGCCCTAGACCCTTGGGATAAGGCCCCAACCTGTAAGAGGGAATACTGAGAAAGTGATTTAGGAGGGGATACTACGTTGCAAAGAGTAATGAATTTTACACTGTCATAAATCAGAAGGTCCAAATTTTAAGTCTCTCCTTCAACCCATAATCACTTTGTAGCCTTAGGCAAGACAAAGAATCTCAGCTTTTTAAAGAGACCTTAGATTTTAATCCAACTTGTGCTTAAAAAAGAATCCCCTGTCTGATGACCTACCCTTTCCCCATTCAGCTTTGCTTGAAGAGTATCAATGAGAGGAAGTCCAAGATATCTCATTCTATATTTGGGCAAATCTTATTAGGTTTGGGCAGTTAGGTGGCACAGTGGATAGAGTGCCAGGCCTGGAGTCAGGAAGACTTATCTTCCTGAGTTCAAAATTCATCTTCAGAGACTTCCTATCTGTGTGACCCTGGGCAAGCCATTTAACCCTGTTGTCTTGAGTTTTCTCATCTGTAAAATGAGCTGGAGAAGAAAATGGCAAACCACTTCAGTATCTTTGCCAAGAAAACCCCAAATGGGCTCATGAAGAGTCAAACGTGACTGAAACAACCGGACAATAAGAATTATTAGATTTACCCAGAGGAATTAAATTATCTAATATCCCTGAGCATCAGTTTTTTTTTTTCACCTATGAAACACAGATAACATTTGCACCAACCAACCTTGGGGGATGGCTGTGACGATCAAAAGTGATAAGGCGTAAAAAAGGTTTTGCTACCTGGAAAGCACTATCCGAATGTGAGTAACTATTAAAATGTTTCTATTGTTACTTGAAAAGGATTAGTACTCCCACCTCCCCTGAACTCCTATATTCATGCCTCTTCATGGTGTAGCCATTTCCTTGTGTTCTCGAAGTATGCCAATAGAATGATGACTGACAGGTCTGACCAAGACCAAAAGCTTTCTAGTTTCAGTCTTCCAGTTGTCTGTGTTATCTGAGGATGAGGCCAGCTACATTCAAATATGTTGGTCTCCTAGTAGTTTAGACACCAGGTAATGAAATGTTTTGGTCTTAGAAACTCATGAATATCTTGTGTTAAAGAGAGTAGGAACTGTAATATGAGTTGATAGATTACCTTCCCTGATGAAATCATGTATCTTCTAAAGTATTAACTTATCAGACAGAGAGATTCTTATTTTGAGACAGCTTTGCTTCAAGGACTTCACTTTGTCTTGTAAAAAAAGAAATAGTAAATATTGGTTTATACATAGACTTGGTGAATTCAGCTGAAACCTCATTGCTGGGTAGCCCAATCAATCTGCCAGCTATAATGCAAAGGCTTCTTTTGTCCCTTTCTACACTTCAATTGCCTTGGGCTATACTGGACTTTCCAGAGTAGAAAGAGAAGAGGCTGGGAGGTAGGAATGGATGCAGGAAATACTCCTTCAATTAGATCCAAATGAATAGAAAGATAATTACCTAGAACACAACTAGTGTATCTGTGCATATACATATTTTAATTTAAACAAAAGAAAAAATAAGACTTAATAAGACTGTATTCAAAGGTAATAAACCCTTTGACTTTATTAAGCTAATCTTCAAAAGTACTCCAAACAATTCACATTTTTATTAAAAGTTTTAACCCCTTCTACTTTAAAAAAAGGATTTGGGGCTGCCTATAGATTCAAAACAGCATAAGACAAGACATTCAAAGATAAAACTCAACAGCATTCATATAAAGGAAAAAAGCAGAGTGAATGCTTTTAGGAACAGAATTGAGTAGATTATAAAACTTGGATAATAAAATTGGCTCTGAGTTTCTTGACAGCTAAGACAAGAAGGGAATATGTCAGATTTCATAGTTTTAGTTAGCTATAAGAAAACACAAAATTTACTAAGTTTCTTCTGAATAAACTCCAACTAGAAATTTAGCACATATAACCTAATAATACCACACACACACACACACACACACAGAGAGGGAGAGAGAGAGAGAGAGAGAGAGAGAGAGAGAGAGAGAGAGAGAGAGAGCGCTCCATATCACAGTCTGGACAGTTGGCATTCTTTGTCTGTTTGGTTTCTCCACTGTGAAGAGTTAGGCCAAATTATTCTGAGTTGTTACTGTGACTCTGTGTTGGAATCTGGACTCACAATAGAGTATCATATAGATACTACTTTCTAAGAGGCCTACCAGACAATGAGGTCATGAACTAGGGGGTACCTGAGAAAGTTTGCAAAAGATGTGGGGAAGTAGAAGGAAGCCAAAACCAGCTAAAGAGGTTGGGATCATCTCCATCTTGATGTCATGTGGTTCCTGCAAAGTCAAGCCTCCATTTGCCTCTAAATTCTCTGACTCCTACATAGAGTCTAAAAGTTGATGTTCAGAGCTGGCTCTGTAGTGGCTCATTGTTACAGGATGGCATTGTGACCTTGGTATGTGAACAGACTAAAACAGACTGAACTATAACTAGTGAGATCTTGCCCAAATGTCCTTTCTTCTTGTTTCTGAGTTGGGAATTTCTGAGTTGAAACTCTGGAAACTGAGTGATTCTTATGAAATGCTTTTGTTCTTCTAGAGGGGAGAAGAAGAGAAAGAATTTTAACCTGAGAAGTTGCCTTTGTTACTCCAGTCCAATCTGCTATTATGTCCAGTCTATACTATACAGCTTCTTCTCTCTGAATTCTCTCTGTGTTGTTTTTTTCTATCATTTATCCCTCTGGTATACACAAAATATTTGAGTGATCTCTATTCCTGTTTTGTGTTTTGATTTCCTGTTCAGTGGTAGAGCTCTAGGAAAGAAGGATCAAGTCTGGGTAAGAGCCAGAAGGACATTTTAGTTCTTCCTGTCCTTAGTGAGAAGAGTAGAGTAGCTTGCCAAGCCATTCCATAGTGATAAACAGGAGAAATAAAAGCAAAGAAAGAGATTCTCTGAAGAATAAGAGTTGCACCACCTCCAAAGGACAATGGAGAAGCACATAGTGTGTGTGAGTAGGCAGTAGCATATTACCAATAAGTAATTGTGCTGGAGTAATGATATAAGAGATGTCATCAGACTTATAACTGGAAAAGGAGAGGCACCCATCTTGTAGTAAGAGTGAGTATGTTCCATTGTAATCTACACAGTGCCCAGAGATCTAGAGTAGGCCTCCAATATTTTGAGCAGAATTCATCAACATACTGTTTATAATATGCTGAAAACACTTGAAACATAAAGATGCACACAGATTTAAAAGAAGGTTTGAAGCAAAAAATCTGTAATGCTGCAGCAGAAGTAAAAAAGGAGTTACAATTATTATCTCAAAGTAAAAGGAAACTTGTTTTTAGCTCCCTTTGAACCAGTTTAAAAGCGAAACAGGGAAACTGCATTATGTTTCAAAGCATCACAGACAGTGAATTGATATAAATACTTAATGTATATGGACTGAATGGCATTGCATCTAAAAGCTGAAAGCCAAATGAGTCAAGGGAGAACTAGAAAAACTATAATCATGAGGAACCCTTTTCAAACCTAGACACACCTAACACAACCAAAAGCCAAAAAAGGAAAGAAGTAAAAAGCCCAAATAGAACTTTAGAAGAGTTATAATAGATCCCCCATTATTATTGAATGAGAATAGAGTATAAATATTTGTCAGCTGTACATGGCACCTTTGCAAAAGTTGGCTATGTGTTAGGGCATAAAATCCTCACAAACAAATCCAGAAAAGGAGAAATATAAACACATTTTTACTGACTACAATGTAATAAAATATATTAAATAAAGAGACATTAAAGAAAAGATTAAAAATTGGTTGGAGGCTAAGTAACTTAATCCCAGGGATTTATTGATCAAAAGAAAACTCATAGAAAAAAACATAATTTTAATAAAGAAAATGATAACAATGGTGCAGTATACCAATATCTGAGAGATGCTTCCAGATAAAAATCTATGCAAAAATTTTTTTTCTTCAAAAAAGAAAGGACAGATCAATTAATTGGGAATGAAACTTCCGAAAACCTAGAAAACCAACATTTTAAAAATTCAATTAGTATTTCAATCAAAACTCAAACTAGAAATTCTGAAAATCTTAAGAGTAATAAATAAAACTAAGAGCTAAGAAAACACAAAGAGAAGTATTAGAAATCATTTTACTTAAGTACATGTCAATAGTAGCTAATAACTTAAATGAAATGGATGAATATTTACAAAAATATAAAATGCCCAGACGAATGCCGAGGGCACAGCTAGGTGGCAAAGTGGATAAAGCACTGGACTTGAAGTGAGGAAGATCTGATTTTAAATCTGGCCTCAGACATTTACTAATTGTGGAACCCTTGGCAAGTCTCAGTTTCCTTGTCTATATAATGGAGATAATAATATCACCTACCTCCCATGGTTGTTGTGAGAATAAAATTAAATGGTAATTGCAAAGGACTTAGCAAGTCCCTGACACATAGTAAACATTATATAAACATTAGCTAGAAAGTTATGCAACAGGAAATATAAAATTTAAGCATCCCAATCTCAGAAGAAATTGAGCAAAGCAAAATTAACTCCAGCAGAGAAAAAAGAGACAAAGAAACCAGAACCAAATATATTTATACTTGAATTCCACTAAAAATTTCAAAGAACAATTCATTCCAATATTACCTAAACTTTGCAAAAATGTATACAATATTAACAATATTATAAAAACAAATAAGTTTGAAAGCTTTAAGAATTCTCACCGATACAATAATTGACCACAATTCAGAGGAACAAAGATGAAGCATGCAATCCATCATCTAACAGAAATGATATGAAATGAGACATACATTTTTTGTAAATGACCAGTTTGGCTTGTTTTGCTTCACTTAACATATTTGTTAGAGGAAGCTGTTTTCAATTTCTTGGGGGAAGGAATAGGAAAAAGAAAATAAGTCCTCATTAATTGAAAAAATTGAAGTTAAAAAAGACATTTTGGGATTCTGTTTAAGCTAAAGCAGCAGAAATAATACTATTCAATAACCCTTTGATTATTGATAAATTACAAGGTTAATAGAACCGGGAGATTTGTAATGCCTACTGTGTTAGAAGAAATCCAGCATAGAATTGAGAGCAAAAAGGGAAAGTGAGGTCCTCCAGATGTTCCTGCTCGTGAATGACATTGTGTTAATTTCATTAAATCCAAAAGCTATTACTGAGTATCCTGGAAGAAATCTTTAGTCATTCAAAATAGCTTGGCCTGTTCAAATAGACAAGAAATACTAACATTCATGTGGACAGACACCCTATAGAGCTTGTCCAACAGTATGTGTATTTGGAACAAAGAGAAACAACAGAAAATGAACTCAGTTCATCATTGAGAAGGAAAGCAGGCTGGGTCACTTTTGGCAAAATACGAAGCTCTTTTACTGACTTCCATGTTTCCCGTAACAATAAGGGCTCATCCCTTAAATACTAATATCTAATCAGCGTTATCATTTGGCAGTGAGCAGTGATCACTACAGCATATGAAGAACTAAAAATAAGCATCACATGGATGTCATTGAAAAAGCGGATGTGGGCAGTCTGTAAGAACAACAGTAAATAACATCATCAAAAATTTATAAGAATAGTATAATGAGAATAGTGGCAATAAGAAAAACAATAGCTGCACATTTATATAATGCTGTTCAGTTTGTGAAGTACTTTACATAGATCACCTCCTCTGATCCAAATTTGGAAAGCTAGCATTATTATTGTTTTCATTTTGAAAAGGAAGAAACCGAGGCTGAAAGGCAATAAGTGGCCTTCCAAGAGTCAACCACATGGCTAGGAAGTGTCTGAGAAAGGATCTGAATTCATGTCTTCTTGAATCCAACACCATACTAAGTACACTAAGTCATACACACTAGGCCTGCTCACATCCTCTTGAAAGTGCAAGGCATAACAGGTAGAAGGCCAAAGTGTTCTACTATACCCTTCTAATATAGAGAAAAAGTAAGGAAAGCCACCATCATGTGGGGTGGACTCCCACTGTGGAACTTCTGGGAGTATATGGATAAGAGTCACACAGGATGGATAGGTCAGCCCAAGGCTTGCAATTTGCTTTGTTCAAAGGAATTCCCAAATCCGTGAGAACACAGATCCCTTTGAGTATTTCAATATGAAAGTGAATAATATGATTAGGTGTGGATTATGAACAGCACTATTGGAAGAAGTTCTCATAATAATGAGATTACAACTTTATTGAGATATCAAAGTAAATATCAATTCGCATATCCATGCACCAAGTCACTGAATTCTGACTCTAACTTCAATTCTCCTTCTCCTCTATTGTACTGTTTCTCAACTTGGTACTATAGTGACAAAAGAAATGGACATGTCCCTGTGCTCAAAGAACTTATAATCTAATTAGAATAATAGTGGAACTGTACATGAAAAAGACATAAGAAGTCATGCACTGATCATGAATAAATCAGTACACATAAATACATTGAATAGAAATATGTAGGTGGCATTGAAGGAATGGCTGGAACAAAACATGCCATTTGGGATCATAGATCTGCAGCTGGAAGGCACATCTAGTTCATCATTTAACAGATGAAGAAAAAGAAGTTGAAGAAGGCCAAAGGTCACACAACTGACTAGACTTCATGGTTGGATTTAAACCCAGGTTCTCTGACTCTAGATCAAGTGCTCTTTGCCCTGTACTATGCTGCTGTGATTCAAGCAGAATAATGTCTATATAGAGTGCAAGAGGAAGGGAACGGGCAGGAAATGAGATGGAACTAATGATGTTAATCAGGTAATTTTAACTTCTAAAGAATTCATTTCTTTGTATTATTAAGCTGTGTCTTTAGGGGAGCTGCTGTATCCCCAGCTGTTTCTGCATCCCAGCTGCAGCAGCTGTGATTAATATAGTTTCCAGATTGTATTAGGATAACCTGCTGTGACTGGGATTACCTTGAGAGCATGCCAAAGTGTAAGCAGATAGAGAATTTATCAACTGATTGTAGCTCAGCCAAAGGAAAAAGATATTTTGTTGTCGCTACTGTTGTATGTTTTTAAAGTAACTACATATCACTTCAATATAGATATTGTCCTGTTTGAAAAGCTATCTAGTACTTTCTGACCATTATAGCGCTGACCAGTCATTAGGTTACAGGACTGTTTCTGATTATCCTAAGGTCCCTGGTTCTAGGAGTCTAACTTAAAGACATTAGCAACCATCCAGTAGTAAGGAAGCCAGCATCACTTGTTGAAATACAATTGTGTAAGAAAAAAAAGATCTATTATTGATCACACTAAGCTTACAGAACCTGAAAATAACTACATATGACTTTGCTGACATATGAGAAGTGATTTAGAAACAATCAACAAGCATTCATTAAACACTTATTAAATGCCAGTCACAGCTAAGTACTAGGGATAAAGAGAAAAATACAACAAACAAAAAATAAGGGAAAAGTAGTCCCAGCTTTCAGAGTTTACATTCTATTTTTGTTGTTACTTTTCAGTAGTTTCAGTCATATCTGATTGTTTGTGACCCCATTTGGGGTTTTCTTGGCAAAGACACCGGAGACGTTTGCCATTGATTCTCCAGCTCGTTTTGTAGATGAGAACCTGAGGGTTAAGGGGTTAAGTGACCTTCCCAGGGTCACACAGTTATTAAGTGTCAGAAACTGGATTTGAACTTATGAGGATGAATCATCCTGATTCTAAACCCAATGCTCTATGCGCTATTCCACAGAGCTGGTTAAGTGACTTGCCCAGGGTCACGTAGCTAGTAAGCATATGAAGTCAAATTCGAACTCAGTATCTTCATGACTCCAGACCTAACACTCTAACCACTGTGAGCCTAGCTAACTCAAAGTACACCAAAAATAAATACAAATTAGAATTAGAGAGGAAAAGGACTAATCAGTGGAGGAGGGAAATGGGAAAGGCCGTTTACAAGAAGACGGCTGAGTCTTAAAGGAAGCTAAGAATTCTCAGATGTGGAGGTAGGGGAAGAGAGCATTCCAAGAATGGGGAATGCGGCAGAGTGAGGGTGCAGCCAGTGCAAAAGCACTGGTATGGGAAATTGGAGTGTTTTGTGTGAGAAAGAGAAAGTAATATGGTTGGATTGTAGAGTACAGGGAAGGAAGACTGGAAACCGCAAATAATGGGTGAGAAGACTAGAAAATACCAAGTCAGGTTAATGAATTAGTTTCTAGTTCTGATCAACCTACTTCTCTTTATTCCCTACAAAGTCTGAGTAACTTTTACCAAAGCCTGAAAGACATGCCCCGCCACACACCCCCCCTCCCACCTTGACACATGAATATTTAGATTCAAGATTACAGATTCCTTAGAAAAGGACCTAACATATTTCCATTGAAGGCTTGATTATTTCAAGGACCAAATCCTTTCCAAATCTAAAATTGTGTGATTGTTGCCTATAATTTGAGTTTCTTTTCCAAAAACCTACTTGGAACCCAACATAAATTGAAGTCTACTGCTTAAGGCATCTATTTTTTTAATTTGCTCAATGTGCCATCAAAGAAATTTTACTCTCCTTGAGAGATTGAGTGAAACTTGACTCAAATTTAGTAGCATGCAGGTCTGTACTCCCCTGGGTCCAGCAGAGCCAAGGAGTGCATATAGACATGCCATGCTACATTACCATCTCAAAGATTCTAAGCCCTTGCGAAGACATATATCTCAAAGATCCCACTTTCCCCAGTAAACACTATTCGATCAGGACCATACCACCTCTCTCCTACACTAGTTTTTGTTTTTCATATTTTGACAAGTCTACCACTCTGTACCAAGTCAGCCTGGGCTATTATCTCCCACCTCTACCCCCCACCCCAGCCCATATTACCTAGGAATGTGCAATTCATTGAACACATCTGTGACTGATTTTTGATTATGGCACCCAGGTGTGATTTCTCCCACAGTAGGCTATTCCCTCCTTCAAACAATCTTCATCTAATTCACACAGCACTTTATCTAGTTTCTTAACACATGAGAACACATTATACTTCCTAGTATATACTACATATCTTAAAACAAATTACTAATACATTATACAAAACGTGTCCTAGCCAATAGACTTAGCAATCTTAGAATAAGGCATTGTGGACAGTAAATACTGTTTTGATGAGGTGAACCATAATCAAACTGATGCCAGGAGTCTATCTTGACTTGAGGACTGACTTAGTTTGGGTCTAAACCTCTACTTGGCCAGAAGGCATCCTAGGATCATTGGATTCAGAAGTAAAATAGACCTTTAGATAGCTCCCAAAAGAAATAATCTGACTGAATCACTTTTTAAAATTGATTTTCTTTTGTTTTTATATTAAAATCATTTCTGAATATATGTCCCTATCCCCTGCCTCTCTACAAGCAAACCTTCCCAAAAAACAAAGATTAAAGCAGGAAGTATCTTAACAAAATCATTGAGTTGACCCAATTACCCCAATCTATTTAAAGTCAGGATAAAAGACTATGCTTTATCAGTTTAACCAGGTGAGCACACATCTTTATCAGTCATACAAATCTGAATGACTGATATAACTGATAACTACAGGGCAAAGAAGCACACTTGGTGGGGATTCAAGAGCTACAGCACTAGAATGGTAGCCCCCTACCACTTCAAGGTTACCACTAGAACCCTGAGGAAAGTTACAGAGCTTTGCTCTGAGTGCTCAAGTAGTCACTGCATGCAGGAGTTGTGATAAAAAAAAACCCATGATTTTGTATGTGCTGTACACGTATCCCTGACTAGTTCATATTCACAATTTCTTAAAGCTCAGTAATATTTTTAGCCATTTTCTAATTGATAGATGCCTACTTTTTTCCTAGTCATTTTGCTACCACAAAAGTATTGCTATGAATATTCTGATATATGTATGTGTATGCACATATCCACATGTATTTGTATCATACATACTACTTATACCTATCTATTGGATCTTTCAATCTTTGTACTCTTTGAAGTATATCCCTAGTGAGATCTGCCAGTTAAAACATATAGACATTACACTCTCAGTGACTGTAGTAGATTATTAAGAAAATACATGAAAGAGAAGTACCCTGAAAAAATTAGTTCAGATTTTAAAGATGCCAAACTTATATGCTATCTTAGGGGCTCAGAAACAGTAACAATACAAGTTTTTCACATAAATCACAAGTGAAAATAAAGTTTCTTTGGGAATTGGCCTAAAATGAAATGTTTCTTACTGCCAACATGATGCCAGTTCTGCATGTGGATAATAACCTTCAATTATCACAGCAACTCCAACTACAATCCTTTAGCAAATAATTCAGCATGAACAAATCTTCCATCTTTTTTCCCTTTAAAGTAAATATTTCACTTTGTATCATTTTAGAAGAATGAGACTTGAAACATGACTGAGTGCTGCTTTACCTTCTATTTAATTACACAAAAATACTTTCTTTTACATTTGTGAAATTTTTATTATAGGATCTTAACATGACTATGGGTTACATACAAAAGGTATTCTTACTAAACTAACATTTAGTCATTTACAATATTCCATCTTTGAATCACCACAAGCACCAGATTGGTTCAGCATACATACTAAAGTCTATTTAGCTTCCCTACCCACCCTCATGCCCTCTATTCTGCCTCCCCGCTATTGTCTGTTTATCATCCGAAGAGCAAAAGCTAAGTAAAGAATAGGCAATAATAGCAGTGACAGATGCAGTCTCATTTCTCCCAAAGTTATAGCTGGACAGGAACAAAGGCCGCATCTCAGTAAGTGATGTTTGAGTCACTGAAATAGGCTTGCATGAGTTCAGGCCTTCTGCTATAATATTTAAATGAATTCTAATCTATAACTTCCCATTATTCCTCTGTAGAGGATTTATACTACTTCCCAAGGACATTCCCCTATTTTTTTTTTAATTTGCATGAGTACCAGCGCTACTCTCAGAATGTCCACTTGTTGTCTCCTATTCACAGTGTATGACCAGCCCACATGGTTCTTCACTTGTACATTTCCTGGATGCTGAAAAGTGACATCATAATTTAAAAACACTGAACTTGGAGTCGGGAAGACCTGAATTCTAATTCTACTTCAGATGCTTACTTATGACCCTGGGAAAAATCAATCTCCCTCAGCCACAGCTTTATCACTTGCAAGAAAAAGATAATAACATCTACCTAACAAGGTGGTTGGGAGGATCAAAACGTGATTAGATATATAGATAAATAGATAGATAGATAGATAGATAGATAGATAGATAGATAGATAGATGATAGATGATAGATAGGTAGGTAGATAGAGATATACACTATGTGTGAGTATATATGTATGTCTATATGTTTGGATATGTGTGTATATATACATATATACACATACACATATATGCATATACATATACACACAAAACATATATATATATATATATATATACATATTTATCAGAGAAAGACAAAGACAGAGAGCTGCAGCTAGGTAGAACAGTGGGTAAGGTGCTAGACCTGGAATTAAGAAGGCCTGAGCTCAAACCTAGTTTTAGACACTTATTAGCTGTGTCACCCCGGTGAGTCATGTATCCTCTGCCTCAGTTTC
Organism: Phalanger gymnotis; assembly: GCA_028646595.1. Classification (NCBI taxonomy): domain Eukaryota; kingdom Metazoa; phylum Chordata; class Mammalia; order Diprotodontia; family Phalangeridae; genus Phalanger; species Phalanger gymnotis. Next base: position 378,580,230 of record CM053623.1, on the reverse strand, counting down.
TTCAACTCTAAAATGGGGAAAATAATAGCGCCTACCTTGCAGAGTTTCTGTGAGGATCAAATGAGGTAATTTTTGCAAAAATATTTAGAACAGTGCCTGGCACATAGGTACTTAATAAGTGCTTATTTAAATAAATGTATGCATATGCTTGTTTTTTTGTGTGTGTATATATACATATATAAGTAATGTTTGGCAAATATTTGATTCTAAATTGTTGCTGTTAATGCCACTTCTTACATAAAAATCACCTTTACGCCACCTGAAGTTTTGATTCTTTAGAAATTCTGGTGTTCCGTGATCCACACTCATTTATCATCATTAAGAAAACTTTTAAAAGATGGCGGGTTTTTTTGCATCAAGATATGACTAATTATGAAATTTTATACATGGAATCCAACTTCATTTCTTCCTATTTAACTATCCTCTGCCATCATTGATCTTCAGTGCCCATTTTATGTATGTGTACTGATTATTCACTCAATGGGTTTCTTATCAAAGTGCATGTAATAATCTGGACAACATTAATTCTCCATTTGCTTGTCTTTTCAAGTATCAATTGCTAGGCCAATTTCTCAAGGGGCTACAGATCACAATAAGGAGGTCCCATAGTATCCTTAGACTATAGCATATTATCATCTACAAAGAATAAGATAAAGAAAACTTCACCAGCTATAGTGAATTCTTATTCTATTTGGATTTCATATGGTGTATCTTCTAGGACAAGAGTAAACCGCATTGTGGAACATTCATCTCTGCATTTTATGTTTCACTGGGGATAGAAAAAGGGAGAAGATCTGGTCTTATGGATTCTCTGGCATAGGGAACTACTGGATAAGGAAACACCTATTGAGAGGATCAAAAGATTTTACACAGATGTGTGCACGTGCACACACACATACACACTTTTCTGATGAATCTCATGCACCTTGTCTCAGAATGATATTTTTAAATGCATAAAACAAAGTACATAAGATCATGTAGGAAACCAATTATATTGAAATATAGTTATCAAAATATTTTAATTTTAATGACACCAAATTAAGAATCCCTGCTTAGAATATGTGCGTGTGTGTATGTGTGTGTATCACAGACAGTGAGGCTAAGACAGACAGAGATGCATGTCCTTGGCAAAGTGGACAGAAGTTGGCATCTTCTTTTCAATTTATGGTCTGAGAACAGGGGTTCTTAAAATATTTTGTGGCCTGGACCTCTTCACCAAGTTAACTGACTTGGTTTGAAAGACCTTACTGAGTTCTTCATAGAATTTCTTTTCGTTCTGTGCAAAAGATTTTAGTAAATAAACTACAGATACCCTTAGGGTGGTCTTCTGGTGTAGCTCATGCACCCTGTCTCAGAATGATATTTTTAAATGCATAAATTAAAGTACCTAAGATCATGTAGGAAATCAATTATGTTGCAATATAATTATCAAAATATTTTAAATTTAATGACCCCAAATTAAGAATGCCTACTTAGAAAGTTGCCTAGAGAAACTGAGAGGTTAATTGATTTGTACGTGTCAAGAGACAGAACTTGTACCCAAGTCTTCTTGGCTTCAAGGTCATGCTGCCTCTCATACTTAATTTGATATTAATCAATCACTGAATAAAGTTATCTTTGAGGTTCTCTCTTTCAAGGACTCTATATGATGTTAATGTATGTAAAGGCAACATTTGTATTAGAGGATAAATAGTAAGGTTGTGTTTTGTTCTGCAGATTAAAATATTTTCTTATAGTCAACAAATAATAACCACAGTGAAAGTTGGTACTCTTTTCACCTTTTATACAATTATGTGAGTCAGAAAGATGTTGTTTTTAAATGCCTGTCCTCTCCATCAATGAAATCATCACCAAGTTTCTAAGCCATTCCCACAAAATTTTTATAGATATGTGAATGTGGGTATATGGAGTAGT
>CM053623.1:378562268-378578216 GCA_028646595.1 Phalanger gymnotis | reverse complement strand
GAAGGAAGGAAGCAAAACAGGTACAGCATTTACTAATATTCACAAGACACATCCAAAAAATGAGGATATAAATACAAACAAAAGAAATGGCCTATAGCCAGGGGTAGGGAACTTGGGCCTTGAGGCCACATGTGGCTTTCTAGGTCCTTGAGTGCAGCCTTTTGACTGAGTCCAAGTTTTACAGAACAAATCCTTTTTAAGGGAATTTATTGTGTGAAGTTTGGATTCAGTCAAAGGGCTGCACTTGAGGACCTAGAAGGCCACATGTGGCCTTGAGGCCACAGGTTCTCCACCTCTTGCCTACAACCTCAAAGAACTTACATTCAAATGGAAGATGCCAACACAGAAAAGGGAGCTGGAAAGCTGGAGTGTAGGAGAGGGAAAAGCTCCCGGAGTGGGAAAGTTTGAAAAGTGAGTAGTGGATCTGGGAGTGAAATGAGCATGACCTGAGCATCTCATGAAATAGCAGTCTGGACCCTGGACTCATGACTCCTAGGGTGAAGGTTCCTCCAAAGATGAAAAGACTGCAGGAAAGAAAGTAGAAAAATCTAGAGACCAAAGAACGGAATCAATTGAAATATGTTAAAAACCATTGTCTCAGTGTTCAAAATTTTGTGCTCTTTAGAATGGATGTCATCAGGAAACAGTCTAGTTTAGGGGCTCTTCCTGACTTATTCTTCTCAAATGCCATTTTGATTCCTGCATAGAAGATATTATGTACTGAGCTATCAAACCCAAAAGCATTCACAAAGTATGTTCTCATTATATAATTTATAATAATTTGGTCCTTATTTTAACATTTGCTCCAACTAGCTAACATTCTGATTACATAGAGGTACCTAATGCAAAAACGACTTCCACATCCATAGCTATTCATTTTCTTTTACTTAAAAGTCAATTTCATGTTATGGGATGATCAGCATTTATCATGTCTAACACCTTATGATGCTTCAAGAATGTATTCATGGCATATACATGCAAGATTTCTTAGTGATAAATATGTCTTTGGCCTCTTTCATTCCTTAATTCTTATCATACTTTTAGCTCTCTCTCCTTTGTTCATCTTTAATATGAAGTCACCAAGTTAACCGACTTGGTTTGAAAGACCTTACTGAGTTCTTCATAGAATTTCTTTTCATTCTGTGCAAAAGATTTTAGTAAATAAACTATAAATATCTTTAGGGTAGTCTTTTTTTAATTCTCTTTTTGAACAACACATGATAAACTTATCAAGTGTCCTATCAAATGATGCTTCAGTTCTTACCCTAGGAAGTATGATGAAATGCTTTGTTTGCCACTCCAGGGAGAGCCTGTTAGCCAGCTTCTCATTCATCTGAAATTCTTATAGTTTGATTTTTATAGAGAATGTAAATCTCAATATCTCTCATTTTCTCCAGGAGTATCCAATTTGCTGGTTGGAGGGAGGTATATAGATACATAGATACATGGCTCCTACAAAAGTGGTACCCAGATAGAAACACTCTGACTGTCCCTCCAAATTCAGGACCTAAGGACCTTGAGATCATGTAGTATGAGCCTTCAGCTGGAATTACACCCTTTGTTGCTATGGCATTCATAGATATCGCTGTCAGCATTGTACAAGTACAGCACATGGACATGATGATCAAGGATTCAAGGATTCCTGCTGCACGTACTCCATGTCAAATGCAGAAACAGAATGACTCCAAGGATGTTCTGAGAGGAAGGGCATGGTTCCCATCCATGGAGCCTTGATTTCTTTTCACTTGCTTTCTTCATCCTCCTCATGTTTGACTACACTTCAGTTTGGTGTAATTTTCTAGTTAATTAAGAAGTAACTATACCATGGGGTTGGTATTCATTTCTTCCTCAAACAGAGCCATGTTCTTTCCTTCACAGATATTATCTCTTTCCATGTCAATATTGTTAATGAAAAGGATGTTTTCTCTTGGGGTCCCATCTCCCAGGAACCCAGAGCTGCATTCTCATGGCTCCTGGCTAGGTGCAGACTGGACCTTTGGGGAAACCTCCTGGTCTGGAGGTGACAGTGGTTGCCACTCTAGCTCTTCCTCTAGTGCCCTGGGATCCCTGGAGCCATCCACAGCATCTCTCTGCAGTATAGAAAAGTATCTGACATTTAAAGTAAGAACAATGAAATTAATACTTATAGAAGGTCTCAAACTGTGTCCTTTTTCTGGCACTATCATCATGTGAAAACAAAAGAGGGCTTCGTAGGACTAAGGATCATGTTCCATTTCCCTTTGTTTCAAAGGATTCCATGGCCAAAGAATTCCTCACTGGGTATCCAACATATTGATAATGGACTTCTCTATAACTTAGACTTGTCCCTGATGAACAGATTCTGTCATTAGGATCCTACTTTGTAACTGTCTTAGCTTGGTAGAATCTTTCTAGAGCTTGTTCCCCAATAACATAGCCTTTAAAAATCTAGTGTCACTGCTCAGTTAGGCATGATTTTATAAATCTAGACTCTTTCTTTATGGATTTGGAAATTATATTTTTGTAACTACCATCATGTGTGGGTGGTAGTATCAGGTTGCAATAGCTGAAGGATTAAACCCATCCAGGTATATGTAACTGAGAATTAGTAGACATAATTTCATTTCTTTATGTGAAAATATACATCTTATTCAAAACTACTAATCATTTGTAATGCAAGAGCTCCACTCCTGCCATATTCACATTTAATTCAGTCACACCAAAGAACAATAGAGTAGCAATAGATAAGGGGTTCACACCAATTTATTTTTGAGGGTGGCAGGTCAAAGATGAGGTGAGGAATCATCTGCCTAATTACTCTTAATGGTAGCCAGCAAGACAGGGGGAAGCAGAGGGAGCATCCATCTTTAGAGTATCAGCCCCTGGAACATCTGCACTTACTGACCAGTACTCATCTGATTATTTATAGAGAAACAGACGAAGAAGGCAACATGCCACTGTAAGCTCATAAGTTTTCATTAACTTTGGTTATATTATGATATGTCAGCATAGAGCAAGCACAGTGTACTATTTACAAGTTAAGCTCAAATGTTTATATTATTTATGGTTATATAATAATACACAAGTGCAGTAGAGCTGTTTACAAGCCATGATCCTGGGAACTTGTATCTTTAAAAAAATCTATATCACCTTATGTGCATCATTACACACTTTATTAAAGGAATCAGGAATAAAATAGCATAAAGAACTTCCTTCATGAATTTTTTCCTGATTCCCATAGCTTTCTACCTGCCCACACTGTTTAATATGATCTTTCCTTTCCTAACCCTTGTATAAAATATATATCTTTCTTGGGCTCTTGCCATAATCCCATGTGCATTATAACTATTACATAGTTATATTACATGTGTGTTATGATTCATATCCTCTCTTTAACAGATTATAAATAGAATGACAGAAGATACCGTGTCAATTATTTTTATAACTCCAGGAGCAACTAAGGGCCACAGTGGATAAGAGCACTGAGCCTAGAGTCAAGAAAATCAGAGTTGAAGTTTGGCTTCAGGCTATTAACTACTAGCTGTGTGACAGTTGGCAGTCATTGAACCTCTATCTACCTCAGCTTCCTCAACTGTAGAATGGGGATAATAATAGCACCTATGTCACAAGGTTGTTGTGAGAATCACATAAGATAGTATTAGTGAGGTGCTTAGCACAGTCCTTGGAACATAATAAGCACTTAATAAATGCTTACATAGTGCCTCTTCCCATCAATGCCTAGCACTGTGTTTTGCATATAATAGAAGCTTAATAAATCCTTGCTGAATGAATGAAAAGGAATCTCTCAAGATAGATGAACTAGTAAAAACTATTTTAAAAAATGACATAAAAGAGTGAATTTTCTCTACTGGAAGTATGAAAAAAATCACCTTCTACAGAAATCTTGCCAAGACACTATCTAATACTGCTCTACATTCAAGCTAGGCTTGAATGTAATGATCCTAATGTAATGCTACTCCCATAAACTGCTGGAAACAGGGTGGAACTAGATGGAAGGGGTGGTGGCACAGGGGATAGTATGGAGAGATGGCAGTGGAGGAGGTGCAAAGGAAAGTAGGGGTTTGTGGAGAACCAATCCCTGGGAGAGGCACACCATGGAGAGAGAATGTGAGAGGTGGCATTGGGTGAGGCAACAGAATCACAAAGGCTTGGAGAAGGACCAGGAGAGGTATAGACAATGATCTCTGGAGGAGGATACATGCCTTTCCATGTCAGTATCCTGGTGTAAAGCTTGAATTATCCTGTCTCTATTACTGTTCTATACAAAAGTTATCAGATTTCAGACTAGATGGCACTTTTGTGGTCCTCTGACCCAACTTCTCCATTTTAAAGATGAGAAAGTGAGACCAAAGAAGTTAAGTGACTTGCCCAAGGTCATTTAGGTCAGGGCTTCTTAAACTTTTTCCACTTGTGATCCCTTTTTGCCAGAGAAATTTTTATGTGACCCCAGTATATACGCATATAAAATAGGCATACAAATCAAACATTTACTTATAATAAATCATAAATAAATGTATTTTAAACAATTCTTTGATATATGTATAATTTTACCATTTATTAAAGATGAAAGCAAATTTGCATACTAATGAGATGGATTGCTTATTTTTACATATTTGATACTACAGGACACAGAGCATCTTCAACATTTTTCAGAGTTGATCAATATTTTGATTTTATAATCATCAATGCTGTGTTCAGAACCAATATTGCAGTGAAGTCATGTAATGCGACACAGGCGAGCACTGCCAGAAACACCTTGGATTCGTTATGTGTTTGATTCTGAATTAATTTTTGGTCATTGCATGTTCAGAAAGTATTTACTGTTGCCAAATTTTCCATGACCCCCACATTCAGTTATGCTACCCCATATTGGGTCGAGACCCACAGTTTAAGAAGTTCTGGTCTAGGGAACAAATAACATTCTGTTTTTTTAACTCAGATCTTCTACCTTCAAATCCAATGCTATTTCCTGAATACCATAGCATATACTATGTCTCATTACAATAAACTATATTCAGGGCTTGATACAGGCTATATTTACTGGCAAACTGTGGACTAAATTTGGAGTAATGCCATAATTTTATTTTCCCAAAATATGAACATTTGTTCATGTTTACTCAGTAATAAACATTCAATAAATATTTAATGAATTGAATTCCAAAAGACAGAAGCAAACCTTTGAAAAATAATCAGTTTTTCAAAAAAGTCTAAGGATAACAGATCTTTGCTTTTTAGTATTCTTAGCATAGGTCATAGGATCATAGATTTAGAACCAGAAGGTAATCATCTAAGAAGTCATCTTGCAAATGAAGAAATTTAATGCCAGTGAAATAAAATGACTTTCCCAAAGCGACAGAACTGGAATTCAAACCCAGGTCATGTGACTTCGAATTTGGTATTCACTTAATAAGACTGTCTTTTTTGTTTTTATATAACACCAGCATTAAAAAGGAGGCTGAAACCTCATAGAATTCTAATAAAGCTGCCCCCAGACCCAATATCCTAACTTCCTTATAGGCTCCACAGAACAGCAGGCATGCCCATGTGATGGGATCCCAGCCACTGCCCCCAGACCCATTCCTCACATTTCCCACAGAAATAGCAGGTATGTTCATGCACTCAACCACAACCACATCCATCTAGACTTAGACAAGACCACACTCAGCCAATCAGAAAGCAGTATCACCAGGATGCCCAAGCAGGATGTGGATCCCAAAACAATAGAAAGGACTTTCCCTAAGTAGGCACCTGCACAGTAATACTAAAGAACTGACCTAGCATAAACTTATGATGTAGACAGGCTTATAATATCTTACTACATACCTCCCCCCCCATACACACATGGGTTTTTCCATATGTATTATGGGTAATCACATGTGCAGTTCCACTGTGGCTAGGACCCCTCCCCTATCACCTAATCTCTTAACAAACTCCACTTGCCTTTTTAATATTCATAATTTCTGTTATGTAATTTCACCTTTACCCTACAAACCTCCATCTTGCTTTCTCTAAAGTTGCTGGTTCCTCTTGGAACTTAGCCTGCTTCATGAGAGGCATCAATCTCAATAAATGCCTGTACTTGGATTAGAGGTGATCTGACTCTGAATTCTTAGAGATGGTTCCACCACAACACATTATGAAACTCCAACAAACCTGTGCTTAATGATTTTTTCCCCATTTAAATGAAACAATGGAAACAAAGATAATAGTGAAGTAACTTTCTTTTTAAGCCAAATTAGAATCAAGGAAGTATTTGATTAATATATAGATTCCTTAGAAGAGTCCATTATGAAAAGCCATCTCAACATGGTGGACACAGCAAAATTCCTTCCCTCAGTTCTGCAGCTCCTTGATTTTTCCCTCCTTCATTCTTCTTTCTCATCCCCCTCAGGCTAACACCTGGGACTATCTACTCTCAGTCAAATCCAGCTTCCAGTAGCTAACACCATGAAGTTGGACCCAGAGCAGGATTTGCAATGCAGAACCATCAGGAGTAAGAAGAGAGAGAGGTGGCATCCCCCTCTGCTATCCCTTCCTTATCTCACCACAACAGCCACTGGCTGTCCTAATGCCAACTCATGTCTCACTAATTGTATTCCTAGCCATCAGAAATGAAGAAATATTAATGTTGAACCCTGATAGGACCTTAAAGACAAGTCCAACTCCCTTCTTTGTCCAATGAGGAAATTGTGAAGAGTAGTGTTCACAAGGTCAAAGTGCTGGTTGTATAGAGGGCTAGAGATTGGTCCCAATGTCAAATGTCAAGAATAGCATCAGTGTGGTTTTCTGATGAAGTGAAAGTAAAGGGTACCTCTGTTCTTTGTCTACAAAGATGTACCATCTAACACCAATGGGCAACTTTGTCTTTCCCCACTAAGTGAAAACAGAGAGGACAATATTGGAAGCTTTTTTATCTCTTGTTGATTCTCTGTTTTGAAGAGAAGAGAAAGGAGAGGAAGAGACAGGGGAAGAGAGAAGGAAAAAGAAAAAAGGAAATGAAAGAAAGGAAAAGAGAAGGGAAGAGGGGAGGAATAAAGAGAGAACAAACAACTTGGGAAAACTCAATAAGTGAGCTCTCAACTAGAAGACTGTCTGTTCACAGTAGGCCAAAGAATAAGGAATCGCCTGTATGTGATAATAATGTATGTTATAAGGAAGGTCTTTAAAAAAAAAAACTCCATGTTGAGCTAAAGAGTCTCTGAGGTCCCTTTTAGCTGAAATGGTACAAGTCTATGATCCTTATCATTCCCTACATCTTGCCCCTCCCAAACTGGCTTCTTCTTCCCAGATCCTGATGCCAAAGCTTCTGAGAGACATTACCGAGGATGCAGAGGAGGAAATAATAGAGGATTTAAACATTTACCTAGGTTTCCATACAGCTTAAATTGAGGAACACTGACTGGTTTAAGATGCTTAGTCTACGTCTTAATTATTGTATTATAACCAGTAATAACTTGAATCATTTTTCTTTTATGACAAAGAAATGATTATAGCTACTCTTTGAAGAATTTGAAAAGAAATACCATTCATTTGGATTCTCTGGATATCTTTTTGAAGTATATTCAATAGGACTCATTATCAGATGCATGAAGTGAAATCCAAGCTCATACAAGGCCAGGGAAATACATGTCAATATTATTACTGGACTTCATTGTGTAAAGTATATCAGAAGACTGAATTGTCCTTAAAATTAATTTTCCCTCAAATCTGCAGATATTTTTGAAAGAGGAACCTGTGAATAGCTTGTTTTTAATAAATCAAGATTAATTTCTTTGTCTTGACTACCTAATATTCAATTTAATATAAGTACTGAGATAAGCAGATTCATTTCACTGTGTTATACAAAAAAGGCAGAAGCAATGAGAAAATCACAGAGTAGTATGTCAGGGGTCATTTTGTCTTGTTCATAGAAAAATAGAAATATCCTCTACAAAATAGCTAACAGTCTATGTACCTACGCAGCCTTTCTGAGGACTTATACTCCTCCTAAGGCAGCAGTTTTCACTCTCAGACAATCCTTATTTTTAGGAAGATTTTGCTTATATCAAGCACACACCCACTTATTGATCCTAGAAAGACTTTGTTTTCCTTCTCTAACTATCTACTCAAAGTTTGAGGCAAACAGTTTAGCAGTTCATTACATACTCTTTATATTGTCTATTGTTTCACGTGTGTAAGTCTTATTTTCCAAAAAGTATCAAACTCTTCAGGGATAGGATCTATATCTTATATTCTGCTTACCTCCTCTTCCAACACAACCACATTTGTCATCCTCTTGCCTGCCATCTTACCCTCTTACTATATTCTCTATCTCATCTGAATTTATTTCAGACACAAAAATTGATGGTGACAGCTCTGACAAAGTTTTTCTTGTGTTCTTGGTCACTCTTTCTGCTATTTTGACTATAATCATTATTAGTCACTAGAATTTGGCTCCATTTCTACACATCCTACTATATACTATCTGATTCTTCCCCTCTTCTCCCATGCCCTTGAGCTCTAGGGTCCCAATTCCAAAGTACTCTTCCTAACCTGAAACATGTCTCACAGTCCTGGCTGTTCTTTCCTCCCAATAGCTTCTTAGTACTTGAAAGAAGCATAAGTTGAGGAGAATGCTATAACAATCAGCTAACTCATTCAGCGAGACACTTTGTCAGTGTTTGAGATATTTAAATAGATAAAGATCAGAGCCAAAACTAGGCCAGGACAAGGAAAGATTTTCTTCCTAGAGCAACCACCATCTTCCCAATGCCTCAACACATGATCCTACTTTGACCACTCCCTTGGATGCTAGTCTCAATGTCCTGTCGCCATGCTTCTACTCTCCCAAGAATCATCTTCCCTGATCCCCATCACAACCCCATTGGAGAAATAGACTTTCTGTCATATGGGCCAACTGATCTCCCAGTGCAATTGCACTTGTGGTTAGACCATCCTAGGTTTTACCTCATTCTCCTACTTACTTAACTGATTTCGATCTAGAAACAAGAATCTCTAGGTACAGTTCTGAAAAATGGATGTTCTTGGTAACGCTACCTGCTATTTGGACTACAGGAGTTTAGTTAACTGCTAGATTTTATTTGTATTCAAGTGCATCCTGGCACATATTTCTGAACTTCCCTTTACTTCCCCAAACCTGTAGCTCTAGCTTCCCAGGTCCAAAAGGCCTTCCTAACCTTCAATGGCTGATAACATTAAGGCAACTTACCAATGGGTTGAGGAAGGACAATTACATTTTTATGCGTATTATTGACAAAAGTCAGACTCGATTTTATATTCACACCTCATTTTTGAACCAGAAGCAGCTTTCTTCTTACATGCTAACCCAATGACACATATCTATTTCTAGGAATCAAATCCCCTGCCAAAGAATAAGTTATTACTATCCAGAATATTTTTTAAAAGGGCTAAAGACTCTGAAGACTTTTCTAAATGAATGTCAAATTTGTTTCAAACAGGGGGACTGAAAGCAAATTACCTCCCAAGGAAGTAAAGTTATAAAGGATAACATTCATTTGCATATGTAAATGTCTTCATTCTGGTATCTTCTTGTTTGTTTTTAAATTATACAATAAATTAAGCACTTGATTTATGCCCAATTCAACTCATTTGACATTTACTAAACATCTCCTGTGTGAAGAATACTATGCTCAATGATATACAGAAAATATAAATAAGACATAACCCCTATCCTCTTGAAGTTTATAGTCTGGTAGAGATGTGACTCATATAAGTAACTATCCTACAAAATGATCCATGGAAAATGCATCTGACAGATATAACAAAAGTATTTTGTTACATCCAATTATAATAGCTCATTACTGACTAGGTGAATCAGTGAATGCTTCATGGAACAGAGGTCAAATGAGTTATTCTTTAAACACTGGGCAAAGGAAGTTAAAAAATCCAAAAAATGAAGAAGGAGGTATCACAGGCATGGGGGAAAGCATCTGCAAAAGCACGAGGTTGAGAAAGTGAGGGATTTGTTTGGGAAACAACCAAATACAGTTTTCCTTGGAGGACAGAGAACCTTGAGGGATATGAGAGAACCAGAGAATATGAGAGATATTTTAAAGTTAGTAGATTTGCAGATTGTGAGATTCCTTGGATTGCAGGCAGAGATGTTTGAACTGTATTCAAAAAGTAACAGAGAACCACAGAAGGTTTTCGAATAGGAGAATGGCATGCCCATAATTATTCTAAAAAAGGCATCAATACAAATAATCTTTTTAAAAACTAATGTTTAAAAAAGAAAAAATAATGAACTTGGTTTGGGACAGCACTGACTTTAACCTGGATAGTTCTTTAGATTATCCAAGAATTTGGTTAGCAGGATTCTTGACAATTATACTGAACTATATACAAATAACTGCACCTGTTGGTCATGGGATAGTTTAGAGCTGGGAAATGACAACTGGACCAAATATATGCACTGTTCTTTCTTCAATAGATCCAACCTACATTCCACCTCAGTTTTTTTTTTTTCCTGGCAATCAGAGCCACAGCCACTGCTCCTTTGGGAGACCCTTCAACTTCAAAGGCACTGCTCCAAAACCCTGTTACCTTGGAAGATGAATAAGCTACAGTGTTAGCAAGAATGAAATTATTAATGATCCTATCAAAGAAGCTATTAATTTCCAAACTCAAAATTTCATTCTGCTTAGGCTAAGAGTAAATCAACCTTTCTCTAAAAGAGTATTCATCATGAATATTGCATATTTGGCAAATTACTTCCAAAGCTCTATTCTCGTGTTTTAGTTGTTGTTTGTAACTGATGGCTTCATCTGCTTTCTTGAGATTTTCTTCCTTTCTGTCATAATTGATCAAACCATTAAAAAACTTGTGTTATATCTATAGGCAGTACATTCAAGCAACAACAGTTATAGAAAAATGAAGAAGCAGCTTGGCACAATGAATAGAGAACTCAGGAATACCAGTTTTCTATTCCTGCTCCTAATACATACTATCTGTCTGACTCAAGCTACTTTTTAACATGATAAACTATAGAGGAATTGTCAATATGCATTTCATACCAGAATTTCTGCCTACAGAAAAAATCACAGATCTAGGCCTGAACTCTCTCATTTCCCACTAAAATAAAAAAAGAAAAATTAAGACAAAAGAGAGGCAAGTTGATTTTATTCATTGTTGTACTGTTCAGTCATTTCATCCATGTCTGATTCTTCATGACCCCACTGAAATTTTCTTGACAGAGACACTTGAGTGGTTTGCCATTTCCTCCCCTAGCTCATTTTATAGATGAGGAACTGAGATAAAAAAAGGTTAAGTGACCTGCCCCGGGTCACAGGGATAGTACCTGAGGTCAGATTTGAACTCAGGAAAATGAGTCTTTTTGACTTCAAGACTGGCACTCTATACACTGTGCCCACTCTGAGCTTTCTACCTACCTGCCCCAATTCTATGCATTAGTGGTCTACAAAAGACACAAAAGTAAATTGCAACCAATCAAAATAAATATTTAGAGGAAGAAATAGCCAAGACTGTTATTTCCAGTTGTTTTTCAATAAAGACCCAAGTAAACATTTTTCCTTCTCCTGACAACTCAAATGTGAGGGTGAATATTCCTCCTTCATGATGCTATTGTTTTCTTGGAAACACAAACAAGTTCACTACCAAGGTAGGTTTTTTCACATGATGTTCCTGATTTACAAAAAAAAAAAAATAGATATATTATGACATTTTTAAAGGGCAAGGTTCTGCATCTTTTTGAGCAGAAAAAAAATCTCATGAATTTTGACTGTGGCTGCAGAGATTTGTCTCACTAAAGCCTATAGGACCAAATGCACAAATATTCATAAGGGGCAGAATTATCCTCTTCTGGGAGGTCAGCAAAACCTTAGAGAGCATTCAGCTGAATCATGCATGATTCTATGACGCTGGGAAAGCTAATAAAAAAACTTAATATATCTCCTAAGCTTTCTATGATTTGCTTTTATAGCTAAGTCCAGAGTAGTGTAAATAATTAATCCCCTGAAGTGGTTGTATTATTCAAATTTGTACTGCACATCTCCATTGGGCTGGAATGAATTACAGTAGATCTTTATTCTTTGTATATTCTATATTTGTGAGTTGGCCTACTCACTAAATTTATTCGTAACCCTAAAATCAATATTGCTGTACTTTCTCAGTCATTCATGGACATGCACAGAGCTGTGAAAAATTTGAGTCACACACATTCTCAGCTAAAGTTGAATATGGCATACATATCTCTGCCTTCTTGTTTTAGCTCTCGTACTGTAAACAAGTATCCTTTTCATGGTCTATTTAATGCCACATTTCTCATGTTTTTGTGCTTTCTGTTGATGATTTTGCTATTTAAACTGGTCCCCAAGGAAATGCTAAAGTGCTGTCCAGGGTTGCGATGTGCTTTACAAAGAAAACATATGTGTTAGATAAGCTTTGTTCAGGCATGAGTTATAGGCTTTGAGTTCAATGTTAATGAATCAACAATATGGTTGATTACAGAAAAAGGAAAACGAAAAGGAAATTTACAAATCTGGACACTGCTCTGGAAAATGCTAAAGTAAATGTTGTGACCAGAGGCTCATAGAAACCTAATGTTATATTTCCCCTAGGAGCAATGGTTCAGTGTTCAATAATTCAGTGTTTGAGACAACTTTATAGAACACAACTACCATGAATAATGAGATGGATTGTACAATATTTTACATAATTATAATTCTGAGCAGTATAAATTCAAATATATGTGAGCACTTCAGGGGATTCATTGGTCACACTGATCAGAGCCTAGATGATAAAAATCAAAGGTTTAGAAGAAACCACTTGGATAGTCCATATATTAGGGTTGCCAGAATAAACAATGTAGTATGTGCCTATGTTTGGTTTTGAATTTGATCAAAAGAAATTAATGTGGCATTTTTCATAGGACTGTGGTATATTTATGCACATATGTACATATATATGTATGTGTGTATGTGGATATATGTCTGTATCTGTGTATCCGTGTCTGTATGTCTCTCTGTGTCTGTGACTATGTGTTTTTGTGTGTGTTCATTCCCTTAGAATTACAGAGCATTCCAAAAGTCTTAGTAAGGTTTTATAATTACAATAAGATTTTGAGATACCCTGTGTTTTGCTTCTATTTTTATTTCCATAATTTTCCTCCTTTTCCAAGGTTAAAGGGTTACTTTGGAACAAGACCCTCATTGACTCATAAAGCTTTAGAACTGAAAGGGGTCTGAGAGCATCTACTCCAAACTTCTCATTTTGTAAATTATCAAGCTGAGAAACCAAGAGATTAAATGACTTGTCCAAGATCAAACTAATCAGTGGCAAGCTTAGTACTAGCACCAAAATATCTCAATTTCTAGTGCTGTACCATTTTCATTATATTCTTTAGATATTCATTTTCAGTCTTTGGATCGTTTTTTCCAGAAATGTCTAGGTTGGTTTTAATATTTAGTCCATTGTATATATTTATGTATTCAGACGATTAATAGATATTTAAAATCTACTGTTTAAATCACCACTTTGAATATACTTCAAAGGATTGATTTCAGCCACCACTATTCTAAATACCTCAAAAAAATAATTTTTGATAAGCTGAATTAGTACCACACTATGGAGATATTAACAATAACTTTAATACATAATCTTCATTCCATTAATGAGAATTTAATATAAAAATAAGGCCAATGTTTTCCACAGGGAGAATGTTTCAGTATTGGTATTTCTTCCTCTAGCCCCACACCTATGTCATCTGCTATCATCCATGAATTCTATTGTTATCCCCACTTAACAGAACAAGTACTATTATTGCATACCTAAAGTAAGTTTGGAAAATCCATGTTACTAAAGATTTTAATAAAATTGATACTTTCTAGTGCTATCCAAATGCTATTTCTTGTCCCTTCTAATCTTTCCAAGCAGAAGAAGATTGTATGATGAGATGTGGCACTGCCACAGGTTGAAACCTAAGCTCTTGAGGAGCATGAAAGAACTTGTCACTTGTAATTTTGATCAGGAAGGTTTTTCTACTTCTTTGTACCCATCAGACATTATTTACCGGCCCTTACTATCCTCAGAACATTACCTTGTGGTAGAGAGTGTGAAATTTAAGATTACCTCAAAGAGACTTTAAAGAACTACCATTTCACAAAGACAAAGGGCAATTCCGCAAGTATAAAGTAGAATGTGCTTCTCAAAGAAAGCTATGTTTTCACATCTTTCTATTTCCTATAGTGAAAAGAAACCAGAACAGGTTTGGGGAGAGGGAGAGAAAGAGGGATAGGGAGAGGGAGAGGGAGAGGGAGAGGGAGAGGGAGAAATAGACTGCAGGTGGTGGAAGCTTTTCTGTAACCAGATGTGCTGGCTAAGGGAACAGGGGATTCATTGAAGTTGCACCAGTGACAGGAAGTCCTTGAACTTCCTGGTGCCAAAAAATCTGTTCTTTCTGACACCATAAATTAATTAGCTATTAATTCAGGGTATTTTTCCATCTTGCAGCATGGTGTTAATAGAAATTATTTTCTGTTGACTATCCATATATCCATAACTTTGTCATATAGTTTCAAAAGGGTTATATGTCTGACCTCTGACCTGTTCAAATGTTCCAGAGATGAAGATTCTGTACTTATTCCACTATGGTCCAAAAAGCCACTGAGGAGAAGAATACTTTGAAGAACAGAATTGGCCAAATGGAAAAGGAGGTCCAAAAGATCACTGAGGAAAATAATTCCTTAAAAATTGGAATGGAACAAATAGAAATCAAGAAATTATAAAACAGAACCAGAAGAATGAAAAAAATAGAAGGCAATGTGAAATATCTCATTGGAAAAACCATTGACCTGGAAAATAGATCCAGGAGAGATCATTTTAAAGTTATTGGACTACCTGAAAGTCATGATCAAAAAAGAGCCTACACATCATCTTTAAAGAAATTATCAAGGAAAACTGTCTTGATATTCTAGAGGTGGAGATTAAAATAGAAATTGAAAGAATCCACCAATAACTTCTTGAAAAATATCCCAAAAAGAAAATTCCTAGGAATATTGTAGCCAAATTACAGAGTTCCCAGTTCAAAGAGAAAATATTGCAAGCAGCCAGAAGGAAACAATCCCAATATTGTGGAAACATGATCAGGATTACACAAGATCTAGCAGGTTCTATACTAAGGGACTGAAGAGCTTGGAATATGATATTCCAGAGGTCAAAGGAGCTAGGATTAAAACCAAGAGTCACCTACCAAGCAAAATTGAGTATAATACTTCAGAGCAAAAAATGGCCTTTCAATGAAACGTAAGACTTTCTTGATAAGAAAACCAGAGGTGAATAGAACATTTGACTTTCAAATACAAGAATCAAGAGAAGCATGAAAAGGTAAACAGGAAAGAGAAATCATAAGGGACTTATTATAGTTGAATTGTTTTCATTCCTACGTGGAAAGACGATATTTGTAACTCATGAGACCTTTCTCAGTATTAGGGTAGTTGAAGGCAATATACATACATACATGCATATACATATATATACGTGTGTGTGTATACATATATATATCTATATATATATATATACATATATATATAGATATATAGATATATGGACAGAGGGCATAGGATGAGTTGAATATGAAGGGATGATATCTGAAAAAATAAAATTAAGGGGTGAGAGAGGAGTATCAGGAAAAAGAGAAAGGGAGAGACAGAATGAGGTAAATTATCTCACATAAAAGAGGCAAGAAAAAGCTGTTGTAATGGAAGGAAAGAGGGGGTAGGTGAAAAGGAATGAGTGAACCTTACTCTCCTCAGATTTGGTTTAAAGAGGGAACAACATATGCACTCGATTGGGTAACTTACCCTACGGGAAAGTAGGGGGGAATAGGATAAGAAGTGGGGATTATAGAAGAGAGGGCAGATTGGGGGAAGAGGTAGTTAAAAGCAAACACTTTTGAAAAGGGACAGGGTCAAA
>CM053623.1:378543971-378561768 GCA_028646595.1 Phalanger gymnotis | reverse complement strand
GGGGAACAGGGCAACCAGAATATATGCCATCTTGGAGTGGGGGGGAGGGTAGAAATGGGGAGAAAAGTTGTAATTCAAACTCTTGTGAAAATCAGTGCTGAAAACTAAATATATTAAATAAAATAAAGAAGGTAAGGGGAAAAGGGATGGGGGGTGGAGTGGGGTAACAGAAGGGAGGGCAGACTGGGGAAAGGAATGATCAGAATGCATGACATCTTGGGATTGGGGGAAGGTAGAGATGGGGAGAAAATTTGTAACTCAAAATCTTGTGGAAATGAATATTGAAAATTAAAAATAAATTAATAAAATTTTAAAAAATTAAAAGTTCCTTCAGGACTACTATCAAATGCAATTAAAAAGAGAGTTAGATCATCTAAAATTTTAGGTCTTTAAGATTACATTATAAATAACTCATTTATGTATGCTTAAGAGGGAAAAAGCCAGAGTAGGAGGCCTAGATGAAATGGGGATAAGGGAAAATGGAAAGAAGGGACAAAAAAGAACTCCTGAACTCATAAGCTTTTAAAATATGGGTAGAAAATCATTAAAACTCATGGATTGTCTTACTCAAACTGTCATATTTGTTTGGAATCAAGATGGGAGCTTGTTCTTTTCATGGGAAAAATTAAAGACATATGAGATAATATGGGCATTTTTTCAGGAAGGTGTCTCGAGTTATGAATATAAAATGCCAGTGAGTTTAGCCAATTTTTTCTTATGACTCAGATCCTGTTGTACATCAACTCACAGAGTCATCAACCATTTGGCGAAACTAGAAAGCGTGTATTGTAGTGGGGAGGGGGTAGAGTATTGAAGGGAAGAAAATCACAGACTCTTACATATCACTGTTCGTGTTTTCAGACAGAAAACTTAGGACTCCACAAGATCAAATAAAGGATCCACACCACCCAATAATCCCTAGAACAGAAGTAATCTCTTCAAAATGGGATCACACTTGAACTTGTAGTCTTTATTGGCTGCCACCCTGTCTCCTAATACATTTCTTACCTTTTGCATAGTGGAGAGAAAATCCTGAAAGTTTTTCTTTAATATTTAACATGAAATTTCCCTTGGTGGCTTGGGACCATGCTTCATCTTGGGTAAATCTGAGTAGCTGGCTCTTAAGCTGTTCTGATAGCCTCAATAAATTGCAAAGACAGATTGTTTTACCTTTGAAGACAACATCAAGAATAGTGAGGGTTTTAAGTGGGAGCAGAACAATAGCCACAGCCATAGCATATGTTGGCCTTAGAGTTTTGATAATAATGAGGATATCAAGGAAAGAAAAATGAGGGGATTGGAAGGTACAGAGAATGAGTAGTAGAGGGGATCCATTTAAGTATGAGAATTTCAGATAGATAGATATAGTTCAACATCTGAATTTCATATACATATAGATATATAAGACCCTAAAGAGTGAATGATGGTGAAAGATACTAGGGAACGTAATTTCCCCATCCCCCATTTTGGCCAGGAAGATGGAGGAAAAACTGCATTCCATAAGATGCTTTGCCATCATTAACCTGCAGGGAGTGATATATAGGATATCCTAAAAGTTTTACTATGTGCACACATCACAAATCTAATTGAGAAGATAAGATAAACTTGTAAAAACAGAAAAGAAATAATGGAAGAGAGTATATGCTAAAGTTCTAAAAACTTATAGGTACAAGGGGGAGGCATGGGCTATTCATAGGTCCCATAAAAGAGTTTTAATGGACTGGAAGCATAACTTGAGTGAATAGTGTGATAACCGTTCTCAGACTTAGAATAAGAACAGTGACACAAGATCTATTATTCTCTGCCTAGGTCAGATCACATCTTGAGGGCTATAATCAGTTCAAGAATACATTTAGGGAAAGAGTGACAATTAATAAAATGTCTAAAGGAAGGTAACCAGAGGAACAGTAGAGTATACTGTATGAATGTCAGTTGAAAGACCTAAGGATACATAACCTGAAAAAGAGAAGGAAGTGGAGCTCTAATATCTATTTACAAGTATTTCAAAATATCTTGTGGAAGAACCCATTGAATTGGTTTTCCTCAGCTCTCAGGCAGAACTAAACTCAATAACCTAAGCTGCAAAAAAGACAGATTTAGACTCAAGCTAAAGAAAAACTTCCTAACAATGATCACTTATGAAACATAGGGTGGGATGCCTTGGAAAGAGAATTCCCTATCACTGGATATCTTCAGGCAGAGGTTGGATAACCACTCTGGGGGCCCTATAAATTATGTGTGTGTATGTGAATATATGTGTGTGTGTGTGTGTGTGTAGATGTGGAGATAGATAGATGGATGTAGTTTCCCCTCAAAAATAAGTTCAATTAGATGACTTCTTGGGTCTTTTCCAATTCAGATTCTCCAATTCTGACTAAAATCTAGTCCAAATGTAATTTTTTTTATATTTTCATTTTTTGGCAGTGTTCTTTATGTGAGCTACCTAGACATGGACCACATGTTAACTTTGGACTGGAAACTAAATTCGGGTTATTACAGTTGGGCAGAAAACCAGTAGGAAGATGTTCCAGCACAGAAAGAACAGCAATTTAGGTGGAAGAAAGGACTTTAGTTGACATTTAGCATTTCTGTAGAGGGAATTATTACCTAATGACAACAAGATGGTGCAGTGGATAAAGTACTGGGTCTAGAGACAGGAAGATTCCTCTTCCTGAGTTCAAATCTGGCCTCAGATATTTGTATGACCCCGATCAAGTCACTTAACCCTATTTGCCTCAGTTTCATCATCTGCAAAATGGGCTGGAGAAGTAAATGGCAAACCATTCCAGTATCTTTACCAAGAGAACTCCAACAAGTGTCAAGAGGAGTCAAAAACAACTGAAAAATGACCAAACAACAACAAGTGGTCATCCAGCCTCTCCAAGAAAATGTCCAGGGTCGGAGGAAATGCTACCTCCTTAAGCAGTACATTCTGTTCATGGATTGCTCTAATTATGAGAAAGTATTTCCTTACCTTGAGCCTGAATCTGTAGGTTTGTAACTTCTCAATGCTCCTAGATAGCCCAGGTAGAATAAATCTAATAACACTTCCCTAAAACAATCCTTCAAATGCTTAAAGACAGCTATTACCATCTCTTTGCCAAAGAGCTAAAAGAGACTTTAGAAGACACTTCAAGACTAGTTCAGATTTAAAAGTGAGAGAATGTGTTTCCTTCTGCTTCCCTTTCTAGGTTGCCCTTCTTTCTCCTCATTTCCTAGCAGTCCACTGAATAGACAGCTGTAAGAATTTAATGAGTTCAAAAAGCATTTCCCATCTGCTTAGATTCATCTCCCAAGAAAAGCAAATTACATTAATTTCTGTGTTCGGGGGACATTGAGTCTTATGAATCCCCTATATTGTTGTGAGCCTTGCTCAAAATCAGAATCAGAATTAATCCAAGAATTTCTCTAGCACTGATTATGTTCCTATTTATCCAGGACTGGAGTCAGGGTGTCCTAATGCCTCCAGGCATTAATCAGCCTTTTAATTGTGACTATTTTTATTCAAGAGAATAGATTTCCTGAATTTGGGTTAAGTTATGCCTGAACCAGGCCTTGGTAGGGAGATTTTTGGCCTAGGTTAAAACATCCTGAGGCTATAAGTAGCTAAAAATGGGGGACTCCTACCATATATCACTCTCCCTGCATGACCTACCTATCTGATTAGTTTAACAGGCATGGAGTGGATTTATCCAATAAAAATTAACTCTAATACATTAGCTATCATAATCCTTACTTCTTTCTGAAGTTGCTTTATTTCATTAAGCCCCAGTAATATGGTTTTGGTATTATGGCATCAATCTCCCATGGAAATATCCATGCATTTTTTTTAGATACTGCATACAGTGTTTTAAACCTTTTGCACAGACTCACTAAAAGAATTTTTTTTTAAAATGCACAACAAAACTTCTCCCATGTAACTGCATTACCCAGCTTCTCTTAGACCAAGGCCACTACCAGAAAATAAATTGGTATGAGTTGAACTGCTGATTTCCAGAAAAGATACCATCACTTTCTTTATTATAGCTATCATCTCAGAAGCTTTGGCAGTTGCCTTGCTACCTGTGTCAAAGACCATTCCCCAAAGGTTATATTCCTTTAATTTCCAACACTCCCCTCCACCCCCAATCTCATGGGGTTCACAGTATGGATTGTTGATAATCTCATTGCCAGCAGGATCTAACCATGCTTTCACTTCAATCCCTACTCCCTAACCATCTTGACAGCATCCTTAGCTTCCCTTTCTTCTCCCTATCACACAGCTATCTCCAGTTCTGGAACCAGGATCAAATCAACCTTGCATTTATTCCTAAGAATGTATATAAATCTATTTCCCCATGGCCCAATTCATCATCCTTATAACTCTTGGAACCAAATTGCCTTTTCCTGGCCACCTCTCCTCTATGTGTTTTGGTCTCTTAGTTTTGGAATGTAAGGTCCTTAAAGGCAAGGAGTCTTTCCTTTTGTATTTGTTTTCTCTAGAATTTAACACAGTGCTTAGCACAGATTAAGGATTTAATAATTTTTTTTTATCCACTCATTCAGTTGTTTAATCTTCCTATATTCATTCCTGTGCACAGACAAAAGTATATAGGGAATGCAACATAGTTCCCAAAAGATGTTCCGATCATGGTACCCTGTAGGATCAATAAGTCAATTAAAGTCTCTAGAATTTGGACCCAGACCTGACTCTCCTCATGTTACGAGCATTGTAGAACATCATGGTGTAGACAGTTACTGCTATAGCTAGTCTTTTTCCTTGCAGTGTCCTGCAGCAAGAAGCAGTCACTTTGCCCTACCACTAAACAACCACTCTCAGTGGAAAAGTGGATTTAAAGGCAAACTTCTAGCAAAGAGAGCCCTGATGCCACCATTATATCTACCCTCTTGTCTTTGACCCTTTCAGTTCCCATTTCTAGCAGCGAAGTTTGCCACATTCCCTCTTAATCTTAAATTTGCCAAGGCTTCTTGGATTTTCTGCCTTATGGTCACAGGCACTTGACTTGAAGCACAGAAGTCATCAAAAGAGGCATACAACCGTAAATTTAATTTACCATTAGTTCCTTTCATGGCCCACAAACTCCAGGTCATGTTCTCTGGAAGTATAGCAGGCAGAGACATACCTAACACTAATCAAGGTAGAAAGAAAACCCTATAGAAAATGAAGAGGACCACAGCCAAAAAGGTTCAAGCTCTCATCCCCTCTGATGAGGGATTGAGAACTCAGCTAAGGCGAAGAGCTCTGAAGGCAGTGTAAAGATAGTTTGAACGCCTGCTCCTTTGCTATAAAGCATAGGGGAAATCCTTGGTATTTATCTCCAGTGAATGGTGCCAGCTGAGTTCCCTAGCTCCAAGAGTCATTGCTAACAACCAAATCTAAAGGTAATGGGTAAGAGATGACCAAGTAGAGTTGTCTTTCAGCAAAAATCTTGAAGTTGCACAGTTCGTCTTTGAGATACTTTCACTTAGTAATTATTCCCTTCTTAAGTCCCACTGGCACCTATCCTATTCCTGTTAAAATGTCAAATGTGTTAAATGATAAATACATCAAGAATAATTAACAAGGCTCCAAGGAAAGAGGCTGTAATGGTGAAACGACAGGCAGGAGATTTGGTGTTTAGGGCAACCTTGAATGACATGCCCTCGAATCATTTAATATACTATTAACTATAGCTACTTCTAAAACTAGCCTGGGGCCAAAGACTTGACAGCTAGGAAGGACAATTAAACTTTAGGGAAATGCACTAATAACCAGAAGGACATACATGTAAACCATTTTCAAAAAAGCCTGGTTATTTAAGTTTCCATCAAGCTTTTTTGTTATTCAGCCTTCATTCTCAAAAAGGACCAGTGACATCAGAAAGGGGATGTCAACTTGCAAGTGAATTAGATTTAAGTGAGGCAAAGCTATGCGAAGTCATCAGCCTCACTCTCTCCTCCAGAGTCCTCAGAATCCAGTAGCAAGACATAGCTCAAGACAACTGGTGACGGCCCTGGACACAGTAGGGGACCTTGGCCTTTTTTAAGCTAAGGTCTTTTCCAGGTATCAGTTGGTCTGAGGCAATACTCATTCAGTAATTAAAGCCTAGGTAAGAATCGAGGCAGAAGATGCTCTAGTTTGCTATCATAAAAGAATCAGTCTGGGAGGGAAAAACCTCAGAGTTTCTGGCCAGAAGAGAAACAATTGCTATTTATCTTCCATCAAACTAGAAAGTCCTGGACAGACTGAGAGTTCATTATCACAGGAACCACATGAACTAAGTTCAGAGAGTTTTTTTTTTAACACAACACATTATGAGAAAACCTGATAGATATCAGGGAGTTGCCAAATAACCAGGTAGAGAGAATAGTAATATTGATGAAACCAGCAATCTTTTGAAGACAAGTATAGCCAACAGACATAATAAACAGCAAGATCAAAAGAAATTCAAATGCCTAGGTACATTTTCTTACTAAACCTCAACTATTTCCTACAACGGTTTATACTAAACCAATTCTTTTCAT
The DNA here is from genome assembly GCA_028646595.1 of Phalanger gymnotis. NCBI lineage: Eukaryota > Metazoa > Chordata > Mammalia > Diprotodontia > Phalangeridae > Phalanger > Phalanger gymnotis. The sequence continues at coordinate 378,555,264 of CM053623.1, read as the reverse complement.
GTTAAGAAGACAACTTTTCTCATTTATCTTTTAGAAAATGCCACAAATCTTCCCTGGTGTCACAGCTGACTCACAGAGTACCCATAGCCCATTAGACAAGGAACAAAAGGGACAAGAGTTAAAGGGGAAATGGTTTCCAATGAGAGCCTTCACATTAGCTTCCAGCTTTCTAGGTTCTCAGGAGACATTCATTTAGATGTATTCTACATATGTCATGACAACTTAGCTATGGGCCATGGCAAGTAATTTATGACCCTACATATAGTCTCCTTGGATGTTGGGCAGCCCTGGGTCAAAAAAATATACAAAAAAAAACTTGGAAGTCTGTTCCCTTGCCAAAGACCCTTTAGGAAAACTCAAAGGCTACCCAGACCTTGATATTGCCCCTGTGGCCACAGGCAACAATAACCTTAGCTTGATCACACTTTGCACCATCCCATGGCCAGTATACCATAATGCTAGTTGTGGTTACATTAATAAAAATGCTCTACTTCTTTCCTTTGCAGCAGTTCATCTGCTACTACCTTGGTCATTTGCCATTCATCTGGAAGATGCTTTACCTCCCCAGCCTTTCTGCTCACTTAATTTCCGACAATGGCTCTTTGTTCACATAAATGAAATATTGGATCTTCACTACATCCTGTTGTCCATGTAAAGTTTTATCTTTCCACCAGAAACCAACCTAACTGTAGCAATCAGACAAAACATACAAATCCAACCAGGGAGTAATACTTCTATATAGCCTCATTTATCACCAAAAAAATTGATCAGAATGACTGAGATAAAAATGTAATTCTGTGTCTCATTTGATTTAATCATATGAAACACACTTATTTCCTGAAAATCATTTTGCCCTGATATTTCCATATCTTCTCTCTCTTGCTATGTTCCAATGGTGCCTAAGTACTTGAGGTACATTGGAGGTGAATTTGTATCTACAAACCAATTTCTAGATAAGCAAAGCTGCAAATACTTATAGGTAGAGAGACAAATTCTGCCTATAAACATGACCATTCCACCTAGGAATCTGTCCAACAATTAGACTGGCCCAATCCAGATAAAGGGTCTAATCATTCTGGTGAGCTAGCTGCTGATGCTACCAGTTTCCTTGTGGGTTTGCTCAATTTTCCATTGGTCCTTGCTGGAATCTGAACAGCCAGAATACAAAATATATTGATTGCATCTATTCCCTTCGATGGTGAGAATATTTAAGTAATTTTATCATTAAAACAATTAAGGACTTTGGAGGCACCAATTAATTTCAGAATTTGAAAGTTCACTTGAATGCTTTGGAACAAGAATTATTCAAATTTTGTGGGTCATGGACCTACCTACCAGTTCACTGAAGCCTATGAACCTCTTCTCTGAATAATGTTTTTTAAATGTATAAATAAAATTCAAAGGATTGCAAAGGAAAATAATAATACTAAAACACAGCAAAAATAAGAAGACGTTTATGTACTTTAGGTTGCTAGGTTTAATGGAAATAAATATTCCACTGATGTTACCCCACTAATGGGACTCTTTGGGGAGAGAAAAGATGTCAGAACTGGTTCATAGCACAGCTAGAGTCTCAGGAGTAGCAATGGAAATGGCGGTAGAAGGATACTTAGATTTTAGGATAAGAATTTTAGAGATGGCAGGGACTTTAGAAATCATCTAATCTCACATCTTAATTTTATAGGACCTTTCACTACACGTCCTCATTTTTTAAAACTTAGCATTTGTTCAGGTGACTATGTTTCTTTATTTTAAGCAACTTATTATGAGTCATGGGGAAACATATCATGATCTCCCAGAGACTAGAAGCTTCCATGTGAGCCCCTCATAACCAGCCTTGTTTTCTTCTAGACCAGTATATGCCCAGTCTTATCTCAGACCTTAATCCCCTTCCTTCATGTGTAATGTCAGTACAATTACAGTTGAGCTCCAATTTTACCTTTCTCTAACTCTGAGTATGAGTTTATCCACTACAAACTCAATTTTTTAAATATGTATTTTCTTGCCTTTTATTTGAAGTGGATGTTTTAAGGACATAGTTGTCCTTAGGGAGAGCATAGGTAAGAAGATTGATGAGTATAAGTTTAGATGCTGCTATGTGGCACAGTGGAGAAAGATCTGAGCCTGGAGTTAGGAAGAACTGAGTTCAAATGTAACCTCGGACATTTACTAGCTGTGGGCCATTGAACCACTGTTTTGCCTCAGTTTCCTCAACTCTAAACTGGCAATAATAATAGCATCTATCTCACAGAGTTCCTGGCACATATAAATGTTTATTTCCTTCTTCCTCCTCCCTTAATAAAAACAGAGATAACACTGAAATTGAGTTACCATAAAACCACAAAAACCACAATGTGATGGAGCTCACACCAACTCAAGAGAGCAGAATGTTAAATTTTCAGTGTGGAAGAAGTCCTACCAATTTCCTTTTATGATACAAATATGGTGCTGATACCTATACTGGGAAAAGCTAAAAAGAGAAAGAAAATTATAGACCAATTTCCCTAATGAATGTAGATGCAAAAATTTAAAATAAAATATTCACAAAAAAGATTATAACAACTTATCATGAGGATAATGCATTAAGACTAGGTTAGATTGCTATCGGGAATGCAGGACTGGTTCAATATTAGGAAAACTATCAGCATAATTGACCATGCCAACAACAAAACTAACAGAAATCATATGATTATCTTAATAGATACAGAAAAAGCTTGTGACAAAATAACACCCATTCCTATTAAAAACACTAGAGAGTATAGGAGTAAATGGAATCTTCCTTAAAATTATAAGTATTATCTATCTAAAACCATCAGCAAGCATTATATGTAATGAGGATAAGCTAGAAGCATTTCCAATAAAATCGGGGGTGAAAGAAGGATATCAATTATCACTGCTGTTATTCAATACTATACTAGAAAGGTTACTTTCAAAAGAAGAAAAGAAAGAGAAATTGAAGAAAATAGAATAGGCTAAAAAAAACAAAGCTATCACTCTTTGCAGATGATATGATGTGATACTTAGAAAATCCTAAAACAAAAATCAACTAAAAACTACTTGAAATAACAACTTTAGCAAAGTTTCAGGATATAAAATAAATCCACATAAATAATCAACATTTCTATATATTGCTAACAAAGCCCAACAGCAAGATATTGAAAGAAAAATCCACTTAAAGTTACTGTAGACATTATAAAATATTGGGGAGTTCACTTGTCAAGACAAACCCAGGAACTGTATGAACACAATTACAAAACGCTTTTCACACAATAAAGTCAGATTGCTCATGGATAGGCTGAGCTAACATAATAAAAATGACAATTCTACCTGAACTAATTTACCTATTCAGTGCTTGGTATGACTCAAACTACCAAAAATTATTTTAGAGCTATAAAAAAATAACAAAATTCATCTGGAAGAACAAAAGATCCAGAATATCAATGGAATTAATGAACGGAAATGTAAGGGAAGGTGGCTTAGCTGTACCAGATCTTAAATTGTATTACAAAGCAGCAATCATCATATCTACTTGATAATGGCTAAGAAATAAAGTAGTGGATCAGTGGAATAGATTAGATACACCAGACACAATAGTAAATGACTATAAGAATCTACGGTTTGGTAAACCCAAAGACGCTAGCTTCTGGGATATCACTATTTAACAAGAACTGCTAGGAAAGCTGGAAAATGGTATGGCAGAAACTAGGAATAGACCAATATCTTACACCATATACTAAGATAAAATCAAAATGGGTACATGACTTAGATATAAAGGCCGATACTATAAGCTAACTAGGAGAGCAAGGAATAGTTTACCTGTCATATTTATTGAGAATAGAAGAATTTATAACCAAAGAAGAGATAGAGAACATTATGAAATACAAAATGGATAATTGTGATTACATTGAATTAAAAATGTTTTGCACAAACAAAACCAGTGCAACCAAGATTAGAAGGAAAGCAGAAAGCTGGGAAACAATTTTTATAGCCAGTGTCTCTGATAAAGGCTTCATTCCTCAAATACATAGAGAACCGAGTCAAATATATAACAAGTAATTCTCCAATTGATAAATGATCAAAGGATATGAATGGGAAGTTTTCAGATGAAGAAATTAAAGCTATCTATAGTCATATAAAAATTCTCTAATTCACTATGATTAGAAAAATACAAATCAAAACGACTCTGAGAAACCACATCACACCTATCAGATTGGCTAACATGACAAAACAGGAAAATGATGAATGTTGAAGAAGATGTGGGAAAATTGGAACACTAACGAATTGTTGTGAACTGATCCAACCATTGTGGAGAGCAATTTGGAACTATGTCCAAAGGGCTATAAAACTGTGCATACCCTTTGACCTAGCAATACCACATCTAAGTTTGTGTCCCAGAGAGATCATGAAAATGGGGAAAGAACCCACATGTACAAAACATTTATAGCAGCTTTTTTGTGGTGGCTAAGAATTGCAAATTAAGGTAATGCCCATAATTTCGGGAATGACTGAACAAGTTATGGTATATGAATGTAATGGAATACTAATGTTCCATAAGAAATGATGAACAGGCAGGCTTCAGAAAAACCTGGAGGGACTTACATGAACTGATGCTGAGTGAAGTGAGTAGAACCAGGAGAACATTGTACACGGTAACAGCAACATTGTATGATGACTAACTTTAATAGACATAGCTCTTCTCAACAATTCAAGGATCTAAGACAACTCCAAAAAACTCAGGATGGAAATTGCTATCTACAGCCAGAAAAGGAACTATGAGATATGGATGCAGATTGAAATGTATTCTTTGCTTTCTCTTTTTTTTTTTGTTAGTTTCTTCTTTCTCATGGTTCCTCCCATTGGTTATCATTTTTCCTTACAATGTGAGTAGTGTGAAATATAAAAAAAAATTCAGTGTGAACATTTACACCTTGGAAAATGGCAATTCTGAATCATGACTTATTGTTTTGTAATTGTTTATCATTAAGAAATGATGTAGAAAATGTTAATAATATGGATTTAACTTAAAAGTATGGTGGGTGGGTCTTTTGGAGAGCCAGCTGTTAAATATTTACAACCACACTACTGGACAGCTACCATTTTGATGATAGAAGTAAAGATTAGAATTGTGGTCAGTATTTAGTAAGAAAGTCATGGGGTGATTTTTACTGTGAATTCAGCAATTCATGAAGAACTTGCTTATGCACTTATAATGTCACAAATCTACTTTTTCTTTTTAATTTTGTTTCAGTTTCACACTTGACAGCCCATAGGTAATCCTATATTGTGTATTCTGCATTTGGGGAACATCTGTTGATCATGGCTGGAAATATGACAAGCAGAAATAATTCACTAAAGTGTGAAATCATTCATACTTCAACAAGCAGATATCCCTCAAAGGCACAGTATAATCTGTTTAACATGCAAATCACAAAAATATACTGCAAATAGAATTACTGTGAAATTATCAGGATTGCATGCAAATATATCAACACTTTTAAAAAGATCATTAATATTTCCATATTTTGGGGGCTGATAGATTAGTATAGTTCCTGGAACTTTAGTAGGTCAAGAAGACTTGGGTTCAAATCCTGATTTAAACATTTACTAGCTATGGGACCCTGGGCAAGTCATATAACCTGACTCAGTCTTAATTTCTTCATCTGTAAAATGGGGATTGCTGTGAGGATCAAATGAATTAACTAATATACATAACACATTTTGCAAACCTCAAGCCATGATATAAATACTAGTTATTATCATAGTAAGTGTTTAGCAAACATTTCTGATAAATTCATTAGATTGATATTTATTTTTCCCTCTAATCAAAATGGAGTTGCACAAAATCTGGGGTTAGACACATGGGAATATAAATTCTAGCCAGTAGGATAATTTCCCCAAAGAGCTTTCTAATTTTAAAAAAAAATGGAAAGACTTGAAAAATCAGTGTTTTCTCAAACTGGTCTTTGAAACATGCAAAAGAAATAATGAGACAGTTAGAGAATGTTTAACTAATACCCAAACAGTCAGGAATGATACTGTAGAGCAAGATACTAACAATGTATCACTATTTAATAAAGAAGGCATTCTAGTGGTATCCCTGATATCAATAGGTAACACTGCTCTTTTTGAAGAATTTTATTTAGGTGTACCTATTGTTTTCTGGTAAGCAGTCACAGGGCAAGTACAGTATTTCATATACAGCATTTTCCTCCTTTTAAGGCTAAAACTTTTTATTTGAACAATGAAAAATAGAAAAACTATTCACAGAACTGCCCATTGAAACTTCATTATGATGAATGAACTAGGTCATACAAGATAATATTCCACTTTGCCAAATCTTAGGACTATTTTTAGAGTGTGAGGAGAACCTATATTCATTTCTAAAACCTTAGTTTGAGCTTTTGTTCAGGACTATGGAAACACTTTGAGAGAAGTCATACTTTTAAGTAAGGCATGGATATAGAGACTGTCATCAATTTCCATCAACTTTCCAGTAGGCAAATATTAAGCATCCAGTTATTCTATTTCCAATACAGGTAATATCTTTGCAAATACTAAGACTTTGAGAGAGAGAAGGGTATGTGTATATGCATAAATGCAAATGTCTATTTAAATACATGTAGATATACAACTGTAAAATAATACTAATTATCCCCTTTGGAGTGTTTAAGATCAGAATATTCTTTTAAATGAACAATATTAGGAGACATGATCCATAGAACATCCCTAACAAATAAAAACAAAGGATTGAAAGAGTTATGCACAGGTTTACTTTATCATTTGAAATCATGAATTCTAGCTGCAAAAAATCTGATTAATATACAAATCAGAAGGAGAAATTCCCACATCTCAGAAGTGGTCCTCAGTGGCCAACTAATCTAACTTGTACGTGGAAAAAAGTACATCTATTGTTTCTGAGATCTATGTTTGTTTGATGGGTAATTCTCTCCCTCTTGCATCCTCACTTTAAAAAATTTAAAAAAAATCTATACAGGCAAATTAGAGTAGAGGAAGGGGCATAGCAAACAATCTATTTCAGAGATGGTGAATTCATGGTAAGCAGGAACCAGTTTGAAATGTAATTGGGAAATATTGAACAAAATAAATAATAACACAATAAAACATAGATAATGATAATACGTGGTTTCCTAAGTCAATATGCAATCTCGACCAAGATGGCGCTGTGAAAGGAAGGAACTACTGGAGCTCTCTCACAAATTCTGTCAGATACATCTAAAAAAAGTGAATCTGAGCAGATTTGAGAGACTTAGAAGCCACCAGTAGACTGAGAGGGGCAGGAGCACCAGGAAGGCGGAATGACACCAGATCACACCAACTGGGAACAGCAGAGGAACCGCAGGTCTGGGAGAGCACAACGTGGGAACAGAAGCAACCCCAGGGTGGAAGTACTGGCTACAGCAGTGGTCATGCCCCAAGTGCCAGGCATCTCAGCCCAGGATGGGAATCTGTCAGAGCTATGGGAGACACCAGCACACAGCCTGGGGCCACAACCAGCTATCCCAGAGGCCTCCAGCCCACACACAGTCTAAAGTTTTGAAACTCTCCTTCTTGAACTTCCAAGAGCCATAACAGCCGGGTAAATTGGCTCTCCATCCCACCCCCCTCCCCTTACCCAGAGAACACTACCTCAGGAGAAACAGAGGGGCCAGAAGTGGGGCTTCAGTAGCCATATAGGGAGAGAAGTTGGGGAGAGGGCCTTCTTGTGGTGGTGGAAGGAGAATAGTGCAGGAAGAGAGGTATCCCAGCAGCCCTCACCTCAGCAGAACAATGAGAGTAACAGAGCCATGGGGGAGTGGAGCTAACAAACATCAATGCCAGGAACCCAGATGTGCCTTTGCATAGCCAGGGGAAGTGGCAGACACCAGCACAGATAACAGCTGAGACCACCCGTGGAGTAGAGCCGTCCTGGGGAAGAGGAGACTCCCAGCAGCCAAGCCACATGTCCCCCACACCTCACGAAACCAGAGGACATAGCACATAAAGCTAGTGAGCAGGCCAACAGATCCCAACATAAGAAACTTGAGAAAGAGCCCCCTGAGCCCCAGAAACAGAGATCCACTTTAGAAGCCAGGAAGAAAAAAAAAGCCATGAAAAAGCACACTAAAAAGCTTTCAAAGGCCATTGATTCCTATTATGGAGACAGGTAAGATCAAAATACCAATTCAGAAGAGGATAGCATGGACACTCTAACCACATCTGAAACCTCAGAAGGGAAAGTGAACTGGTCTCCAGACCAAAAAGCATTCCTGGAAAAACTCAAGGAAGACTTTAAAAACCAAATTAGGGAGGTAAAAGAAAAAATGGGGAAAAAATTCACTGATGAAAACAAATCTTTAAAAAGTGAAATTGGTGAAATGGTTAAGGAGAATCAGAATATAAATAGAGAAAATGTCTCATTGAAGAGTAAAATTGGGGCAGCTAGGTGGAACCAGTCCTAGAGTCAGGAGAACCTGAGTTCAAATCCAACCTCAGAGGCTTGACACACTTACTAGCTGTGTGACCTTGGGCAAGTCACTTAACCCCAATTGCCCTGCCTTCCCCTTCTTAAAAAAAAAAAGATAAGAAAAGTAAAATCAACCAAATGGAAAAGGAGATATAGAAGTTAAAGGAAGAAAACAATACATTAAAAATTAGAATTGGGCAAGTAGAAGCTAATTACTCTATGGGACATCAAGAATCAGTCAAACAAAATCTAAAGAATGAAATAATAGAGGAAAACATGAAATATCTGATTGGAAAAACAACTGACCTGGAAAATAGATTCAGGAGAGACATTCTAAGAATTATTGGCCTACCGGAAAGCCATGATGAAAAAAAGAGCCTGGACAGCACCTTCCAAGAAATCATTAAGGATAATTGCCTAAGGTGCTAGAAACAGAGGGTAAAATCATCATCAAAAGAACCCGCCAATCACCCCCTGAAAGAGATCCCAAATTGAAAACACCAAGAAATATTATAGCCAAATTCCAGAAATACCAGGTCAAGGAGAAAATACTGCAAGCAGCTAGAAAGAGACAATTCAAATATCATGGAACTACGGTCAGGATCACGCAGGATCTTCCATCTGCTACATTAAATGACAGGAGAAATTGGAATGTGCTATCATGAAAGGGAAAGGAGCTTTGACTACAACCAAGGATCAACTACCCAGCAAAACTGAGCATAATTTTCCAGGCAAGGAGATGAATGTTCAATGAAATAAGGGAATTACAGACCTTCCTGATGAAAAAGCCAGAGCTCAATGGAAAATTTGGTCTTCAAATGCATAACTCAAGAGAGACACAAAAAGGTAAACGGGGGGAAAACCCTTGTTAATCAATAAGGCAAATTAGTTACATCATTATATAGGATTATTATGTTTTATATATATATATATATCAATCTTAAGAATATTACAGTTATTATGACAGTTGAAAGGGATATACATAGACTGTGGTTGTCTGTATAAAATAACTGATATAATGATACAAAATATAATTAAGACATATAAAGGGATGGTTCTGGGAGAAGGGGTAAAGAGGTAGCAGAAAAGGGTAAATTACATCACATGAAAAGGCACAAAAATATATTATAGTGAAGGGAAAGAAGGGAGGGAGAAGAGTAGTATTTGAACTATACTCTCATTGTATTTGGTTCAAGAAGGGAATAACATACCCTGATAAGTGTAGAAACCAAACTTATCTTACAGGCAGTAAGAGGGGAAAAGGGAAAGAAAAAGGAGGGGTGGACAGAAGGGAGGGAAGAAGTAGCAAGGAGAAAAAGGTAAGATAAGGTAAGAGAATCAAGAGGGAGGGTAAACTGAGTGAGGCAGCAGTCAAAAGCAAAACTCTTTTGAGGAGTGGAAGGGAGAAGGGAGAAATAAAAGCATAAATGGGGGGGAATAGGACAGAGAAAAAGATACAGATAGTAATCATAACTGTGAATGTGAATGGAATGAACTCTCCCATAAAATGGAAGCAGATAGTAGAATGGATTAAAAACCGTAATCCTACAATATGCTGTGGATACACACAGGGTAAAGGTAAAAGGCTGGAGTAAAATATATTGTGCTTCAGCTAAAGTAGAAAAAAGCAGGGATGGCAATCCTAATCTCAGACAAAGCAAAGATAGATCTAATTAAATGAGATAAAGAAGGACATTATATCCTGATAAAAAGCACCATAAACAATTAAGCAGTATCTTTATTTAACATATATGCACGAAATGGTATAGCATTCAAATTCTTAGAGGAGAAGTTAAGGGAGTTACAGGAAGAAATAGAGAGGAAAACTATAATAGCAAGGGACCTCAACCTTCCCCTCTCTGAACTTGATAAACAATTAATAACTTCATTCAAGAGAATGACAATAATGAGACAACATACAAAAACTTATCAGAAGCAGCAAAAGCATTTCTTACGGAAAGTTTTATATCTCTAAATGCTTACATAAACAAAATAGAGAAAAAGGAGATCAATGAATTGAGCATGCAACTGAAAAAGCTAGAAAAAGACCAAATTGAAAATCCCCAATTAAATACAAAAGTAGAAGTACTGAAAATCAAAGGAGAAATTAATAAAATTGAAATCAAGAAAACTATTAAATTAATAAATAAAACTAAGAGCTGGTTTCATGAAAAAAACCAATAAAATTGATAAACCTTTGGTCAGTTTGGTTAAAAAAAGAAAGAAAAGCAAATTACCAGTATCAAAAATGAAAAGGGTAAATTCACCTCCAATGAAAAGGAAATTAAAACAATAATTAGGAATTATTTTGCCCAATTGTGTGCCCATAAATTTGACAACCTTAAGGAAATGGATGATGTAGTAGGAAGGCCAAATTTATAATCTCAAATAAAATCATGTATATGTTTGAATGGTTTGAAATCGCAAGGTATGAGAGGTTCTCTATGGAGAAAACAACGAGAAATTTATTTAGGCCCCACAGCAGCTGATCCGTGAACCAGCCTCCCCATTCTGACATCTTGACAAAAAGACTCCAGGCCCAGAAAGCCCACCTCACAAGAGTAGCCAGGAGGCCACAGGAAAACAAGATAGTATTTAGCCAAATCATTTTTACTTACACGGGTAATCCCTGCTTCCGCAGCTTCCTGCCTCCACAGCTTCTGGCTTCCGCAGCTTCTGGCTTCCGCAGCAGCTTCCACTTCTGCTGTAGTTGTCTCTTGGCTCACCTTTCCTCACAGCTGAGCGAGCCTCTGGCATTCTCAAGCCCCACCTCAATGACCAGAGAGCATTGGTTCCCAAGTTGGCCCCTCTTAAGTCATTAATCTACAC